>CM053771.1:387916107-387948888 GCA_028658325.1 Potorous gilbertii
TACACCTGTCTAACTTGATTTTCAAAATTCTTTTTGAGCTCTTCCATGGCCTGAGCCCAATGGTTATCTATTTCACATGTTTGGGACACAGAGGCCCCAACTCCCATGTCTTCAACTGATGTCAAGCACCTTTCCTCCTCATCAGAAAGGAATGGTGGAATCATCTGGTCACCAAGAAAGTCACCTTCTATGATCTTATTTTTTTTCCCTTTTCTGGGCATTTTCCCAGCCAGTTACTTGACTTCTGAGAGTCCTCTCCACTCCACCTTGCCTCCAGATCTGCCCAGCTAGTGCTTGTGGTCTGAGATTCAAATGCTTCCCCCAGCCTCAGCGCTTTCAGAGGCAGGCCTGGCTGCTATTCAATGGGAGCTTAAGTTCTGGTGCTCAGGTGGGGGCAGGGCCACCTCCCAGGCTCTGTTCCCTCAGGGAGTTTGTGTGGAGACCTTCTTCAGTGGAGCTCTGGCCGAACTCCTGCCCGCTCATGGAGCCTCTGGCCACCTGCTGCCTCTACCGCTGCCTCCTGAGGGGGCCTGAGCCATAAAGATAACCTGCTCCCCTCTCAGCCTGTCTAGATATCTCCCTCACTGACCTGTGCATCTGTTGGTGGAGGGACTTTTGTGGCCACTGGAGATTCCATCCCTGAAGCCTGCGTGGATCTGCTGGATCTGTTCCTCTCTGTGCTACACAGCCAGGGCAGGGCTGGGCTCCACTCCCATCCGGTGCGTGACAGACCTTTGGAATCGGTTTTTCAGGGCTCTCTGGAACGGAAATCTGCTTTACCCCATTTCTGCGTGGCTTCTACTGTTCCAGAATTTGTTGGGAGTTGTTTTTATAGGAAATTATGGGCTGTGGGTTCAGAGCAAGCATGTGTGAGTCTTTCTACTCCACCATCTTGGCTCCGCCAACATGATTGCTGTTTTAAAATATAGTTTGATATCTGGTAGGAGTAGGCCAATTTCCTTTGTGTTTTTTTCTTCATTAATTCCCTTGCTATTCTTGACTATTTTTCCTTCCAGATGAATTTTGTTTTTATTTTATCTACATCTATAAAATGATTTTGGTAGTTATATTGGTACTGCACTGAAGAAATAAATTAGTTTAGGCAGAATTGTAGTTTTTATTATATTGGCCTGGCTTGCCCATGAGCATTTGTTTCTAATTGCTTAGATCTGACTTTATTTGATATTTTTTATTATTGTTCATTAAGTTCCTGGATTTCTCTTGGAAGGTAGATTGCAGAGTATTTTACATTGTTTACATGTATTTTAAATGCAATTGTACTTTATATCTATTGAAGTTGGGCTTTAATTGTAATATATAGAAATGCCTATGATTTATGTGGGTTTATTTTATATTTGCAATTTTTGCTAAAGTTGCTAACTATTTCAAGCATTTTTGTCATTAATTATTTAGGTTTTTCTAAGTATGCCATCATATCATCCACTAAGAGTGATACTTTTGTTTTCTCGTTGCCTATTCTAATTCCTTCAATTTCTTTCTTTTCTACTATTGCTATAGTTATCATTTCTAATACTATATTGAATGATAAATAGGCATCCTTGTTTCAACCCTGTTGAAAGGGCAGTGCTATGATTTGGCATTATATTTTTTTTCTATTTTGCTGATGCAAAAATTTAGAGAAATAAATTTTTCCCTAAGTACTTTTTTGGCTGCACCCCATAAGTTTTCCTATATTGTTTCATTGTTGTCATTCTCCTTAATGAAATTGTTGATTTTTTTCCTATGATTTGTTCAACATAGTTATTTTTTAGGATTAGATTATTTTGTTTCTATTTAATTTTTAATCTATCTTTCCACTGCCCTTTGTTGGATATAAATTTTACTGTATTATGACTAAAAAAACCCTGCATTTAATATTTATACTTTTCTATATTTGAGTCTGAGGTTTTAATGCCCTAATACATGATCAGTTTTTGGGTAGGTGCCATGCACTGTTGAGAAAAAATGATGTATCCTTTTTCTTTCCATTCAGTCTTCTCCAAAGATCTGCCATTTCTAACTTTTCTAATATCTTACTTACCTACTTTGTTTCTTTCTTGCATATCTTTGGTTAGATTTATCAAGTTCTGAGAGAATGTAGAACTTCAGTTATTCCCATTTCCACCTGACAACATTGGAGAATGAGAAATTTTCCCTTAGGTGAGATCCAGAACTCGTTTATTTATTTTTATTTTTATTTATTTTTTTTATTTTAACACAGTTCATAACAGATAAATCAACTCAGTCTTTTGGTTAGGGGATGCATCTTTTTAAAGCATACAATATGGACTACAAAAGAATATTTTTTTTAACATTAAGCAACTGAGACACTGATAATATTCATTTTGGTAACTTCACAAGCTCTTGACCTAATTGTCTCCACAGTATTACTAAGAGTTAAAGGACCCTAACTTAATGTTGTTGGTCTAAAGTCCTATGCCTACTAGCTTAATTTTAAACAACCTTGGGTGTCCCGCTACCCATAATCTATAATTGAATACATCTGGTATTAAACTTACAAACTTTTTAACTATAGGAAATTGCCACCAATAGTAAAGATATTGCAGGGATACATTATCTCCCCAAATTCATGTCAATTTCAGGCAAGATTAGAGTATCTGCTTGCATTCATTCAGGCTTAAAGTCTGCCAGGTGTCAGTGGGGAAATTGAGTCAGGAGAATCCCACCTCAGCCCATGCTGAGCAGTCGCTCTCCCACCCTTCCCTTGAGATCACCTATGCAGTTCATACTAGCATCTCATCAGCTTACTGGAATCATGGAGGCTCAGACTGCCTTTCTTGATACCCATACCTGGAGTTAGACTCAGAAGAACATTCGCTTAATAGTCCCATAGCATCTGAAAATGGAAAGTTTCAATAACCATGTTTCAAATATGATTATAGTTTCACTTTGGTTAAGGAATATCTTTTGAGGCAAATCTTAAATGGTTTACATATCTTTCTATACATGTTCTAGTTCCTGGTTAAATGGCAATCATAAAATCAAATTTATCATTAAAACCTTGACTTTTCCCTCAATGCCAAATTTTACCCGAGGTTACCTTCCTCTAGGAAATTTAGACTGAAATTCTTTTCTCCAGCCTAAAGATGTCATTGATTTATTTTCAGTAATTAATTCAGTCTATTGTTTTAATACTAATTGCTTTTGCCTCACTATGTAACATATCCAATTTTTCTCACCTTCACTCCCCTCCCCCCATTTTCTACTACTTCGCATTCTGATTACTCCTTCTCTCAATGTATCCTCCCCTCCAACACATTCCACCCTTCTCCTATCCCCATCTTATCTCTTTTCTTGCAGGGCAAGATGAATGTCCATACCCCTATCCCTATCTTATTTCTCAATTATATGCAATAAAAATTCTCAACATTTGTTGCTAATACTTTGAATTCCAATTGCTCTCCCTCCTCCCATCCCTCCCCAGCCCCACTGAGAAGGGAAACAATTCAATACAGAATAAATATGTGTTGTTTTGGAAAAGACTTCCATAGGAATCATGCTATGTAATACTAATTATATTGTCCTTTGACCAACACTATCCCCCCTTATTTTTCCCCCCTACAATTCTTGAAAGTGTTTATTTCTAGTGACTCCCTTCTCCTATTTGCTCTCCCTTTTAAAATTCCCCTCACTCCATTTGTCGCCTTCTCTCCTACTTTTCTATGGTGTATATAAATTTTCATATCAAATTTAATGAGCATGTTATTACCTCCTTCAGCCACTTGTGGGAGAGTAGATTTATTTTTCCCCTCCCTATCCATCTTCCTTATCTCCTCCATTGAATAAGATTTTTCTTATCTCTTTTATGGATTACAGCCTACCCCATTCCATTACTCCCTCTCTCTTCCCAGAATTTTCCTCCATCACCTGTTAATTTTAAATTAATTTAATTTAATTTTTTGTGTGTGTATATCATCTCTTCTGTTATAACATACCCTATACTCTCTATCTATGTGTGTATGTGTGTGTGTGTGTATGTACAATCTCTCCAAGTACCCAAATACTGAGAAAAGATTCAAGAGTTAAAAATATTTTCTTTCCATCTAGTAATGTAAACAGTTCATCTTTAGAGAGTTTGTTATGATTTTTCTTTTCTGGTTATCTTTTCATGCTTCTCTTGATTCTTGTCTTGGGAAGTCAAATTTTAAATACAGATCTAGTCTTTTCCTCAGTATGAAATCTTGAAGTTTGTCTATATCACTGAATGATCATTTTTTCCCTTGAAGTATTATATTCAGATTTGCTGAGGAGGTGATTCTTGGCTTCAATCCTAGTTCCTTTGATTTCTGAAATATCCCACTCCAAGCCCTTCGCTCTCTTAATGTTGAAGCTGACAGATCCTGTGTTATCCTGATTGCATTTACACAGTACTCAAATTCTTTCTTTCTAGTGGCATGTAGTATTTTCTCCTTGATCTGGGAACTCTAAAATTTGGCCACAATATTCCTAGGAGTTTCTATGTTCTGGTTTCTTTCAGGAGGTAAACCATGAATTCTTTCAATATCCATTTTGCCCTCTGATTCTAGAACATCAGGGCAGTTTTCCTTGATAATTTCATGGAAGATAATGTCCAGGCTTTTTTTTGATCGTGACTTTCAGGTAGTCCAATAAATTTTAAATTATTTCTCCTAGATCTATTTTTCAGGTCAGTTTTTTTTCTAATGAGTTGTTTCACCTTATCTTCTATTTTTTCAAGGTTTTGGTTTTGTTTACTAACTTCTTGGTATAACTCATAGTCATTTGTTTCCCTGGACTCAAGTCTCTCTTTCAAAGAATTATTTTGTTCAGTGAGCTTTTGAACCTTCTCCTCCATTTGGCTAATCCTGCTTTTTAAAACTTCCTCCTCCTTGTTGGCTTTTTGGACCTCTTTTTCCAATTGAGTTAGCCTCTTTTTAAGCTGCTACTTTCCTCAGTGTTTTTTGGGTTCTCCTTTAGTAAGCTGTTAACTTGTTTTTAAGGTCTTCTATTGCCTGAGCCAAGTTTAAGTCCCCTTTGGAGGCAGGGCCCTAGATTTCCTCTGGCAGTATGCCTTGTTCTTCCTCATCCAAAAGGATGGGGGGGGGAGATACCTGTTCCCCAAGAAAGTAACCTTCTATGGTCTTATTATGGCATTTTCCGAGCTAGTTACTTGACTTCTGAGTTTCCTGTCCACAAGTACCTTGCCTCCAGTTCTGCCCAGCTAGCACTTGGGTATTGAGATTCAAACGCTGCGCTCAAACCTCCAGGGCTTTTGGCAGGGGTGGGGCTGCTATTCAGTGTGAGATTAAGTTCAGCGGCTGAGGTCAGGGCAGGGCTGCCACACAGGGCTTAGTTCCCTCAGGGGGTTTACCATGAGACCTCCAATAATGGACTTGGGCCAGTCCCTGCTTTGGGAGCCCCTGCCTGCTGCTGCCTCCCAAGGGGGTTTGAGTTATGGGGATACCCCACTCCCCTCCCGGCCAGCCAAAAAGACCCTCTCACTGACCTTAGGTGCCTGTGGGTTGAGGGATCTGTGCTGCTGCTGGAGATTCTGCCCCTGAAGCCTACTCAGATCTGCTCCTCTTGGTGCCACATGTTCAAGGCAGGGCTGGGCTCTGCGCTGTGTCCAGTGCACAACAGACCTTTCCCGTCAGTTTTTCAGGTCTCTCTGGAACAGAAATCTCCTCTGCTCCATTATTCTGTAGCTTCTGCTGCTCTAGAATTTGTTGAGAGTTCTTTACAGGCATTTTGTGGGGTATGAGCTAAACATCTGTGTATCTTTCTACTCTGCCATCTTGGCTCCTCCCCCAAGATCCAGAACTCTTTCTCTTATTTGAGCTGAATTTTCATACTCCCAAAGGAAGGACTCCACACTGTATTTTATATGACATGACTTGCATTAGACTATTTTTTGAGTGAGGGAGGGCTGTGCAGGTCACCAGCCTCACTTCTTCTCCAGAGCTATCTGAATCTAGTGATCAGATATTCATCAGAATGACTGGAGATGACCCAGAATGTGGCAGTTGGGATTAAGTGACTTGCCCAAGGTCATAAAACTAGTGAGTGTCAGGTGTCTGAACTGAGATTTCAACTCAGGTCCTCCAGACTCCTGCACTGGTGCTCTAACCACTGAACCACCTAGCTGCCCCTATATATATATTCCTTTGTTTCTATTTTGTTGTCAATGTATGTAAGTGTATTTATTTGTTTTTGTTTTTTGTGTTTCATTCATTATGGAACTGATATGTTGTGGGAAGATTCTCACACCTTGAAAATAGAATGTAGGGTCTTCCTGTTCCTCAGATCACTATCATAATGCTAACACAAGCCTTTATTTTCTCTACCTGACTCTCCTTCATATCCCATCTGTTTGGAGGCCTAGACAGTGAAGTATTAAACTCCTCCCAGTGCCTTCCCTTACATGCTTCAGAAGCTAAACTGTCAGATCACTCCATTTGCGTCTGCAATCTTCTTGAGTTCTACTTCACAGACCAATATGTTCCCATTTGAGGTGCCCCTTGATCTACCACATCCTACCTTTCCAACCTCCTTTTGGTTTGTCTCTCTCTTTAGATAGTAAGCTTGTTGAGGGCAAGGGCTCTTTTTCTTTATATTGATTGTTTCCCCAGTGCTTAGAACACTGCCTATCATATTGTAGGTGATTAATAAATATTTAATTTGATGAATTGGCTCATGAAATAAAAATCAGGAGTTTAACTTAAAGCTAAAAGTTTCTCCCCATAATTAAGAACACTTCAAGGAACAGGTCGATTTAATTCTAGCCTGGAACCTACCCTCTATGAGGATAGTAGAGTGACCAGACTCTGTCCCAACTTTGTATTTCCATTTCTGGTAGGAATCGGTCTGCTAAGTAAAAGTGTGATGGGAAAATACTTTAGAGATGTATATTCTTGCCTCCCTGAAAGCCATCCCTAGACAGGTTTATGTGGGTTTCCATGAGAAGCCAGTATAGACACAAAACACAACTTCCACATACATGCATACACATGTGATCATTTAGGTTATTACATATTCTCTATGCATATATATACACATATATTATATATTAACATTATCAGTATATAATATGAATAATATGTATACACATATACATGTTTGTATGCATGGATATGGAGGGAGAACATGCTCTCCAATTCAGGTTTATACTTCCTTATTCATTCTTGTCTTGTCCTATGTTTGTCTATGTTTCCCTATAAATTCTCCATAAAAGATTTCCATGTAAGGCCTTCCTTTGGTTAGTTTGGAATTGTAGAAGTATTAGGACAACCTAAATTAGAAAAGACACACACATATAAACACATATATATATATACAAGTATATGAATGTGTATATATATATATATATATATATATATATATAAGCACATACATATATATGTAGCATATATATATATATATATATCTATCTATATATATACACCCCTATGTATATAAAATAGAATATTATTTTGCACGTGTGGTTAACTCAAAAAATGACTGAAGACTGTAATTTCAAACTTTTAAAAATTGACAAATTGAATCCCTATAATAAAATAAATGAAACAGTATATTGATGTTTAGACAGTAATTCATCTGTTTTTAGTGTATCTGAGGGAGAAAAAAATCTTTTCTTCCCACATCGTGAAAACATTCCATTTAATATTGGTGGAATAGAGATAAATTGATTTTGTATAAATGCACATATGGTGCTATTATGCGTATAAACAATACTATGTATGTATGTATGCAATAGTATGTGTGTATATATATATATATATATGTATATATACAAATATACAATATATTTCTATGTAAGGCATACATATACTATGTAGCATAATTTGCTGTGTGTTATATACACATACTATACTTGTGTATGTTTCATGGATGGAAATAAGAGATATTTTATTTTTTATTTGTTTTTCATCTGTGGAAATTTTAATATCACATATTTTCCTACGTATCCTCTTCCTCTCATTTCTAGAGATATACTCATTATAATAAGGAGTGAATGAGAAAACTATCCAACATATTAATCAAGTCAGCAATTACATGTAGCATTGCACAGCTATATCTCTCCTTTCCTTCTATG
The DNA here is from genome assembly GCA_028658325.1 of Potorous gilbertii. Taxonomy (NCBI): domain Eukaryota; kingdom Metazoa; phylum Chordata; class Mammalia; order Diprotodontia; family Potoroidae; genus Potorous; species Potorous gilbertii. Next base: position 387,924,179 of record CM053771.1, read on the forward strand.
CCCTTTAACACAGAAAGAAGGGATGATGTTTCTCATATCTCTTCTTTGGGTCATTATAGCTTACTGTATTCAATTTTATTTTTCTCATTCTTTCTATTTACATTGTTCTTTTCCTGTGTGCATTTTTTTAAAAAATCTGCTTACCTTGCTTTGTATAAGTTTTAAGTTTTCCCAATGCTTTTCTGTGGGACAGTTAGGTGTCTCAGTGGATAGAGTCATGTCTGAAGTCAGGAAGACTCATTTTCCTCAATTACAGTCTGGCCTCAGACACAGCTGGTAAGTTGTGTGACCCTAGGCAAGTCACTTAAGTTTGCCTCAGTTTCTCCATCTGTAAAATGAGCTGGAGAAGGAAATTACAAATCATTCCAATATCTTTGCCAAGAAAAACCCAAATAGGGTCACCAAGAGTCAGACATGACTTGAAAATGAATGAACAACAAAATGCTTTTCTGTATTGATGTAATTCTCATTTCTTATAGTACAGTAACATTCCATTATGTTAATGCACTGAAACTTGGTTAGCCATTCCTCCATTGAGGGGAAACTCCTGTTTCCAGTGTTTTTGCAATTGTATGATACACTGATGATGGTGATGATGATGATATTTTTCATAAAGATAGATACAAGGTCTGTGGATAGATAGATAAATGTGAGAACTTTTTTCCTAGGCATTGATTGAACGTATAAGCCTAATAATAATATTTTACTCATTTTCTTAAAACTAGAGATTTAAAAATGCATATAAGTATTCAAACAGAAGCCTCAAAATCTAACTGCCATCCAATTCAAAGTGCAGTATGCTTTATTTGGAAATTCTTTTTTATACCCAGGTTTGTTGAATATTCTAATGTTCACAAGATCTTTGCATACTTCCATGAACTTCAAAATTTTCAGTTAGTCACCCAGAAATCAATCTGCCAGAATTCTTTCATTAAAAATATGAATTATTTAGAAACTTTTTCTTAAAATTTTTATTTAAAGTTTTGAGTTTCAAATTCTATACCTCTTTTCTCCATTTCCTCCCTCTCTGCTGAGACAGTAAATGGTCAGAAACATGTTCTACATTTGCAATTAGGTAAAAACACTTTCATATTAGTTGGGTACTCTGCTAGATGCTGGTGATACAGAAACAAAAATAAAATAATATTTAGTCACATGAATTTTATTCTATTGGAGGTGACATAGCATAGATGAGCATATACAGAATATAGAGTTTTGTAGTTTGAAGTTGACTCAGGCTGGTCTCCTGATCATTCAGGTTTGATATTGGAATGAAGTGAAATACTTATAGGCCATTCTGTAATTATCTAAAGGAGAATTATTTAGCCGTATAATAGGTAGAATATTCAACAAGGATACAGCATTCAATAAAGGAAAGGGGAGAGGAGACCAAGACCCCATCTTCTTCTTCCATACAGAAATGGTCTTTTTTTAGCAAAGCAGGTTATGATGGTATTGTTTACTCAAGTTTTCTTATGCAATAAGAGAGAACAGAAAGAACTTTTATTTTATTATCTCTTCTCTGAGACTATCACTTTCCTCCATCAGTTCAAATTTTGTATTCATTTACATAGTAGTTATCACATTTACTGTTCTTTGGTAAAGTTTAGTTTACACTATAGCAGTTCATGCACATCTCTTCATGTATCTCTCAATTTGTTGTATTTTCCATTCCTTATCCTGCAATAATATTCTACTAATTTTATATGTCATAGATTTGTCCTTTATTTCCTAATTGATGAGTACCACTTTGTTTTCAGATTTTTCCTCCCACAAAGAGCCCTATTATGAATATATTTATATCTATTCAACCTTTGTTTCTGACCCTGTTAGGAATACATAAGTGTTTGAAAATGATTTTCTTTGACAGTAGCACAATTGACTGAGAAGTGCTTAAGATATGAGATCCTATTATACTTATTTGCTGATTACAATCATTTTGATGAATTAAAAAATGAAAACTTAAAGATTTTTCTTAAAAAGAGTCTCATGCAAATGTTAGGACATTATGAGATTTTGGTAGATGTCATTCTGTTCAATGATTATTAACATCAAGAATGGCATTAAAAAAAGATGTATTATCACCAAATATATTTTCCACTGTGATGGAAATTATCCTGAATAGAATTCAAAGATAAAGTCAATTGGGAAGGTTTTTCCAATATTCCTCTTTGTGGACCATATTGTAGTGACTGAATTAAACCTAGGGATACTACACAGCTTCCTCAAGGCAATTCAATTGACCAGTAAATAAAAGAAAAACTAAATGAGTGAAAAATGCCTACTATCTTGTTACATGGCTTATTTGCTGAGTTAGTACATCATTATATGTATCTGAGGCATGCACCACAGATGTATAACAAGTACAGCATAGAGCTAGATAGGAAGAAGAATTAAGGCGAGATTTCACTTGAGAAAACATTCATTGCTTTCAATGATCTCAACCTACTCTGTGGCACAAAAAATAGGTTTTAAATAAAAATAGTGTCTCATTATTGGATGGTTGAGAATTAGAATATACCAATCTTCTAAGAATAAAGTTTGCATATGATAATGGAGATATGTGTGGTGGATATAAAGAAACTACATTTTGTGAAAAAGTGACCTGTATGCAAGAAGTGTCATAAATGGTACCATTGAAAAAATGCATAATTTTAAAAGAAGATAGGCTGATTACATGCCAAAAATGATTACCAATACAGAAAGAAAATTAAAATCTTTTACTGGTATCCATTACACATAAAATGACTTAAAGAAGGTCTCTTGCACATAAGAAAGGCCTTTTATGCAAAACATGTATACAGGCAAAGGCAAGATGAAAAGGAATGAATAGGTTGAATCTGAACCAATGGATGGAGTATTTACATTGATGATACCTCCAATCCATTGAAATATTAAAGTATTAGTAGTAATCATAGATGGTGTGCTTATGAAGTTTTCAAATCTTGGAAAGGTGGAGGCAGTATGGTGTAGCAAGAAGAGTACTGAACTTGAAAACTGAGGAGCATAGGTTTGAATTAATGCTCACTAGCAGTGTGATGATTGGAAAGTAAACCTCCTTACGACTCATTTCCTCCATATCTCAAAAAGCAATCCTGCTTTCCCAGGGTTATTACAAGTATCTAAAAGATTTATTGAAATATAGATAGAAATACATAAAGCTATCTATTTGTATCTATCTATCTATCTAACTATCTGGCTATCTATGACACAGAGAGAAACATAGAGAAAGAACTCTTTTATAACTGTCAAGCCCTGTGTAATAATATCTTATATTTGTAAAAATTCTTTATAGTTTTACAGTTGCTTTCCCACCACACTTCTCATTTTATAAATGAGAAAACAGAAACTTCAAGAAGGGTGAGATATGAACCCAAGTCTCCTGACATCAATAATGCTCTAGCCATGAGGCTTCTCTACCTCAGTTATTGTTATTATTGCATTTTGGAAAGTAAAAGCTGAATCCAAAATGATTTTGATAATCTGTAATGTATGGTTTACTAAAATTGCTGAGATGAATGTAAAGTAACAGGGTAGGACTCAGAGCTGAAAGAGGCACTAGAAATGATCTAGTCTAAGCTTCTCATTTTGCCAATGAGGAGACTGAGTCACAGAGAGGTTTTGTGATTTACCAAAAATCATATATATGATAAATAGGAGAACCAGATTTCAAGCATAGATCCTCTGAATATAATTCTAAGATGCTTGATATATTCCATAATCACCTCAGAATTGCTTTAAATATCTGAGCCATACAGATATGCACCAGGTGAAGCAAAGCCATACAATACATCATATGGAAAATATCTGAGTGTGTTACTCACTTGAAAGCTCAGTGTGTATGATAGGACTACTGCAAAAGGTAACAATCTTATGATGCCTTAAAAGGTGTGATGTCCAGGACAAGGGAAGTGACAGTCTTACATCATGCTTGATTCTGCTTAAAGCACATCTAAAATATTTTGGCCAAGTCTGGGTGTCAAATTTAAGAAGGAAAATCATAAATTAGAGCAAGCCCAAAGATGGTGATGAGGACTGCGAGTGGACGATAAATTATACAATAGGAGGATAAGTTCTAAGTAATGTAAATATTTATCCTGGAAAAGAGAAGACTTGAGGAAAGCATGATTACAATTTTCATGTTTTTGATGTACCTTCACATAGAAGAGTTATTAAAGCTCCATTTAGCTATAGGGGGACAAGTTTATAGCAGTGGCTATAAGGTTGATAACATCATATTTTGGTCTAAAGTAAGATGCTTCCTAATGCTTATAGCTACAAGAAAATGTGTGTGCAGTTTTCCAATCACTTGAGTGGAGAGAATGGAAAACCAGTGGTCAGGAATATGAGAGAGAAAATTACTGATCAAGAATTATATATAATCAAGAATGTTAATACTGGTGGCCAGATTAAAATTTAATGGGGATATATTTTTAAAATCAATAAAAATACAACATAGATAATGTTAATTTACAGTTCTCTAAGTCAATATATGACCCATAGATACATTTCCACTTGTGTTTGGCATTATTGGACTTGATGAAATTTGGAGTACTTTACAATTCAGAGATCATATGATTTTTATTGAAATTCTCTAGTGTTACAATACTCTGCCTTCTTTGGAAGATAAATAAATATTTATTGAATGAAAATCAGAAAAATGTAGTAATATGGTACAATATACTGTAGTATATGCAATATGACAAAATAGTAAAATATACTTGAATAAGGTTTGGTCCTATAGCTAGAGTATAAATTGCTATTAGAAATCAATATAGTTAGTGTTTAGTTTTTTTCCTAATTAAATATGAGCAGGCCTATTAATGAGTTGAAACTAACAATTCCAGGTAGAGCCAAGATGGCATAGTAAAAGCAGAGACTTCCTTGAGCTCTCCCCCAGAGCCTTCCAAATGCCCGCAAAAATTACTATAATCAAATTCTAGAGATACAACACCCACAAAATAACAGAGTGAAACAAATTCCTAGCCTAAGACATTTTGAAAAGTCCACAGGAAGAGTCTATTGCACAGGGCAGGGAGTGGAGAGCATTCTGGTGTGGGTAGCACCAAGGCCAGAGCAGGACTCAGGGGACTGAATCATTGATTGCTGTGGCAGTTTTCACACTTCTCAATCCACAAATGTCAAAAAAGTCAGTAGGAAATTCTGTGGGACCTGGGTGAAAGGGGAGTGTAAGGTCTAGCCACATCTGACCCCAAACCTAGGGAGGTGGGGATTCTGGCAGTGCTGCCTGGAGGCTGCAACATTGGTGGCAGCAGTGGTGGCAGAGGCTGATACTGGGGCTCTAGGACCACAGACAGTTGGGGATCAAGCAGCTGATACAAAATCTGTCCAGCCTGGAGAGAACACCCACCCAAAATCTCATCTACATTGGAAGCAGAGTTCTAATTTGACAAAGAATAAGACAGTCAAACATTTGACTGGGAAAATGAGGAAATATTGTAAAAGAACTCAGACTACAGAAGTTTACTTTGGTGACAAAGAAGATTAGGGCATGCAACCAAAGAGGGGCAACAGTCAAAACTCCTACATCAAAAGCCTCTAAGGAAGAATATGAATTGATTTCAGGTTACGGAGAGCTCAAAAACATTTTGAAAATCAAGTAAGAGAAGGAAAGGAAAAATTTGGAAAAGTTATGAGAATGATGCAAGAAAATCATGAAAATCTAGTAAACAGCTTGCTAAAGGAGATCCAAAAAATACTGAAGAAAATAACACCTTAAAGACAGACTAACACAAATAGCAAAAGAAGTCCAGTTTTCTGCTTCCCTCCTAATCTTGGTTGCACTGGGTTTGTTTGTGCAAAAACTTTTCAATTTAATGTAATCAAGATTATCCATTTTGCACTTCATAATGTTCTCTATCTCTTATTTTGTCAAAAAATTTCTCCATTCTCCATAAGTCTGACAAATACACTATTCCTTGCTCCCCTGTTTGATATATTATATTAATCTTTATACCTAGATCATCTATCCATTTGAATTTTTCTTTTTCACAGTGTCAGGCATTGGTCTATGCCAAATTTCCATCACACTATTATCCAGTTTTCCCAGCAGTTTTTGTCTAACAGTGATTTTTTTATCCCAGAAACTGTGGTCCTTGGGTTAATCAAACAATAGACTGCCATATTTATTGGCTACTATGTCTTGAGTACCTAACTTATTCCACTGATCTCCCCTCTATTGCTCAGCCAGTGCCAAGTGATTTTGATGAGTTTTGTTTTATAATACAATTTGAGATCTGCTAGGGTTAAGCCACCTTCCCTATCATTTCTTTTCATTAATTCCCTTTATATTCTGCAAATTTTGTTCCTCCAGAGAAAATTTGATATTTTTTTTTGAACCTATAAGCAACTGATGTTTTTCCACTTACTTAGATCTGACTGTTTTTGTGTGAAAAATGTTTTGTAATTGTGTTCATATAGTCTCTGAGTTTGTTTTGGCAGGTAGACTCCCAGATATTTTATAGTGTCTACTGCAGCTTTAAATGGTATTTCTCTTTCTATATCTTGCTATTGGGATTTGTTGGTATTATATAGAAATGCAGATGACGAATGTGAGTTTGTTATGTAACCTCAAACTTTGACAAAGTTGCCTATTATTTCAAATAGTTTTCTACTTGATCTCTGGGATTCCCTAAGTATATCCTTATAGTCTCTGCAGAGTGATAACTTAGTTTCTTCTTTGCCTATTCTAGATCCTTCAATTTCTTCTTTTATTACTCAAGCTAACATTTCTCATATCATATTGAATAACAGTGATGATAATGGACATACTTGTGTTACCCCTGATCTTACTGGAAATGCACCTAGCTTATCCCCACTATATGTATTGTTTGCTGATGGTTGTAGGTAGATACTGCTTATTATTTTATGGAAGGCTCCATTTCTTCCTGTGCTCTCCAGTGTTTTCAATAGGAATAGATGCTGTATTTTTCAAAAGCTTTTTTGTATCTATTGACATAATCATATGGTTTCTGTTAGTTTAGTTGCTGATATGATCAATAATGCTGATAGTTTAACTAACATTGAACCAGTCCTGCATTCCTGGTATGAATACTACCTGATCATAAAGTTTTACTCGTGATAAGTTGCTGCATTCTTATTGCTAATATCTTATTTAAAATTTTTTGCATCTATTTTCATTGGAGAAATTGGTTTATAATTTTTTTTCTCTGTTTTTAGCTCTTTCTGGTTTAGGTATCAGGACCATATTTGCATCAAATAAAGGATTTGGTAGGATTCCTTCTTTACCAATTTCCCCAAATACTCTATATACTATTGGAATTAAGTATTCTTTAAATGTGTGATAGAATTCACATGTAAATCCATCTGGCCCTGGAGATTTTTTCCTAGGGAGTTGATTGATGGTTTCTTCAACTGATTTTTCGGAGATAGGGTTATTTAAGTATTCAGCTTCTTCTTCTGTTAATCTAGGCAGTTTTTTATTTTTTTAAATATTCATCCATTGCATTTAGATTGTGAAATTTATGGGCATACAGTTGGGCAAAGTAACTTGTAATTATTGTTTAACTTCCTCCTCATTGGAGGTCAGTTCAAACTTTTCATTTTTGATATTTGTAATTTGATTTTCTTCTTTCTGTTTTCCAATCAAATTGACCAAAAGTTCATTAATTCTATTTTTTTTATTTCATAAAACCTACTCTTATTTTAATTTATGAGTTCAATCATTTTCTTAATTTCAATATTGGTAATCTCTCCTTTGGTTTTCAGTATTTCTAATTTCATATTTACTTGGGGATTTTCAATTTGTTCTTTTACCAGCTTTTTACACTGCATGTCCAATTCATTTATCTCTTCTTTCTCTGTTTTTTTCATATAGGTGTTCAATGATATAAAACTTCCCATAAGAACTGCTTTTGCGTATCTCATAAGTTTCGGTAGTTTGCTAATTATTGTCATTCTCTTGAATGAAGTTGTTGATTGTTTCTATGATTTGTTGTTTAATCCACTCATTCTTTAGGATTAGATTATTTATTTTCCAATTAATTTTTGGTTTATCTTTCCATGAACTTTTATTACTTATTTTTATTGCATTATGATCTGAGAAGGATGTATTGACTATCTCTGCTTTTCTCCATTGGATTGTGAGGCTTTTATGTTTAGTACAGTGTCAATATTTATATATGTGCCATGTGTCACTGAGAAAAAAGGTATATTCCTTCCTATTGCCATTAGATTTTCTCTATAGATCTATCATATCTACCTTACCCAGAGTTTTATTCACCTCCTTAGCTACTTTCTTCTTTGTTTTGAAGTTAGATTCATCAAGTTCATAGAGGGGGAGTTTGAGGTCCCCCCCAGTATAGTTTTGCTGTCTATTCCTTCCTGTAACTCCTTTAACTTCTCCTTTAAGAAGTTGGATGCTATACCTCTTGGAGCATGTATGGTGAATAGTGATATTGCTTTATTTTCTAAGGGGTCTTTTATAGGGATATTATTTCCATCCTTATCTCTTTTGATTAGAACTATTTCTGCTTTTGCTTTTTCTGAGATTTGGATTGCTACCCTTGCCTTTTTTACATCAGTTGAAGCTCAGTATATTCTCTTCCAAACTTTTACCTTTACCCTGTTTCAGATGTGTTTCTTATGAAACACATTGTTGAATTATTGTTTTTCTGCTATCCACCTTGGTTTTATGGGAGAGCTCATCCCTTTTACATTCACAAGTATGATTGTTATCTGTGTCTTTCCCTTCATCCTATTTCCTCTGTTTTTGCTTTTTGTTCCTCCTTCTTCCTACCTTCCTTAATTTTTGATCCCCGCATCCCTCAGTCTTCCATCCCTTCTTTCAGCCTCCCTCCCTTTTACTCCCCCTTTCCCTTACTACTTCCTCCCTCCCTTTTAGCCTTTCCTCCCTTTTCTTTCCTTTTTTCCCTCCTACTGCCTGTAGAGCTAGTTAGATTTCTATACTTATCTAGTTTGTTGTTCCCTCTTTGAACAAAATGAGATGAGAGTAAATCTCTCATGTTCATCTTTCTGCCTTCTTTTCCTTTACTGTAATATGATTTTGTGTCTTTTCTTGTGAGTAATTTACCTTTTCTGCCTCCTCCTTTTCACATCTCTCTTTACAATTTTTTCCCAGTTTTAAATCACACTTTTATCATCACATCTTTTAATTTATGCCCACTCTTTTTATCCTTTTTATCTATGTATATCTCTTTTAAATATCATAATAAACATACATTTCTCAAGTTTAACACATGTCATCTTCCCTTATCAGGATGTAAACACTTTGGCCAAATTAAATAAGAAGATTTTTTTCCCCTGTTTGCCTTTTTATGCCTTTCTTGAGAATTATGTTTGAAGATCTAATTTTCTATTCAGCTCTGGTCTTTTAATCAGGCAGGTCTGGAAATTCCTTATTTTATTGAATGTCCATCTCTTTGCCTCAAATAATATGCTCATTTTTACTGGGTAATTGATCCTTGGTTGCAGTCCCAGCTCCTTTGTCCTACCCATTTTCATATTCCAATCCCTCCAATCTTTTAATATGGAAGCTGCAAAGTCCTGTGAAATCCTAACTGTAGCTCTTTGATAATTGAATTGCTTCTTTCTGACTGCCTCCAGTATTTTCTCCTTCACTTTATAGTTCTGAGAATTTGCAACAATATTTCTTGGTGTTTTCAATTTCTCATCTTTCTGGAGGTGAAGGGTGGATTCTTTTAATGATGATTTTGCCCTCTGATCTAGCACCTCTGGGCAGTTTTTCTTGATGATTTCTTGGAAAATATTGTCCAGGGCCTTTTATTCATCATGGCATTCTGGTAAAGCAATAATTCTTAGATTTTCTCTCCTGGATCTATTTTTGAGTTCAGTTGTTTTTCCAGTGAGATATTTTATATTTTCTTATATTTTTTCATTGGTTAGCTTCTGTTTGGCTGATTCTTGATTCCTCATAGAGCTGGTAGCTTCCACTTGCCCAATTCTAATTTTTAATTTATTGTTTTCTTCAGTTAACCTTTGCATTTCTTTTTCCAATTGCCCAATTGTTCCTTTTAAGGAGTATTTTTCTGCAGTTACACTTTGTACCTCTTTTTCCATTTGTCCAGTTTTCCTTTTTAAGGAACTGTTCTCTTCAGTGAATTCTTTTTTCATATTTTTAAAATCATTGGTCAGTTTTTCTTCTATTTCTCTAATTTGGTTTTTAAAACTGTTCCTATGCTCTTCCAATAATACTGTTTGGGCATGTGGCCAGACCCTTCTGAAATTTTAGATGGTAGTACAGTCTCAATGCTGGCCTCTTTGGTATTAGTTGTTTGGTCCTTGTCCCCATAGAAAGATTCTATAGTCATTTTTTTCCTGGCTTGCTTCCTGCTCATGATGATCACCCTTTTCCTGGCTTTTAAAGTGGATCTTTGCTTCTGGGACACAAGGTGCTCTGTCCCTCCGTTCTTATGCTTAGTAAGGCTTTGTGTATTGTTGCCTCTGGTTCTTTCAACTAGAAGTTAAAATGCTGCAGCTTACCTGGTGCTGAGTTAGCTGATGTGCCACAGCAGAAGCCAGGTGAAGTCTTTCTGAGTTTCCCTGGAGCTACCCTGGAGTTAGCTGCATTACATGTGGGGGAGGGGTGGTCTGACCACTGGAGGTCTAGTCTCCTGAGCTAGAGCATAGGGAACTCTGCAGTTGGTAAACCCCGTCTGCACTACCATCTTGATTCCTCTGACTGTGCTGAGGCATGCCTGGGGTCCTCTTGTTGGTGATTGTGGGATCCATCCACCTGTGGCTGAGACTCTACTCCTAATTCTCTGAGGTGGGGCTGTCTGGCACAGCTCTGGTCCTACACTGGTCCTCTGCAGTCATAGCAAGAGGGAGCACTCCTTTGCGATTTTCCTGGGTTCACGGCCTAAGAGACAGTTTACCCCTTCGACTGATTCCACTGCTCCAAAATTTTCCTGGGGAAATATTCTCTGGGTTTTTCAAGGTCAACAAGATGAGGGGGATAGCATTTAGTGATTGCTCTGCCAACTTCGGTACTGAAAGTTCAAGTAGTTGACTTACAAGCCTTTAATCTCCAGGCTTTTCATTTTGGGAGTGGCTTCTGCATTTACTTGGGGTTCTGTGGTTCTCTTTTGCTCACTTCCACTGGACTTCTGTCCTGGGATGATATGTTTGAGAATCTGCAGTACTAGTGCTGCTTCAGATTGCCCAGGGCTTTCTTCTTAGCTTTTATATGGTGGGGTGTGTGCTGGTATAGCATATGTGCTGTGCACTCTTCCAACCCTGTACAACATATTCTTTTTGTCAAGCTTCCAGGCTGTGTTGGGTTGGATATCTGCCACACTCTGACTCCCCTTGTATTCAGCCACTCAGTTTCCCTTTTTAGAGGTATCTGAAGGACTTTGTTTTAGAGTTTAGGTGAGTATTTGCTCTCACTCCACCATCTCAGCTCTGCTCCTACAAAGGCATCAATAATTCCTTATTAATGGAATTTATTCTTATCATATTTTTTAAAAATCCCCATTTACTTTTACATATGGATTTTACCATATGGGTAGGTATTCATGAGTGTTTATCTAGTATTTTTCATGTAAAAATTAATCTTGAAATTTGACAATGCATTAATTACAATGGAAAATAGAGACACTCTAAAAGGTAATCAGGTCATCTGAATCTCCTTTTTTTCTCCATGATCTGGATAGTTGCTTCTTACTCCATTTACAAGAAAGCTTTTTAAAAATGTTTTTAAATGATGAAACTTACAAATTCCAATCACAAATTTGTAATATATTCTGGCTAGTCAACCCATAATGAATTACATTATTAGAAGTAGCATTTGCTTAAGGAACATGGCTTTTAGTTGCATAATTATTTCTGTTCATTAAAACAATGAGCATATCATATTGAATAAAACATTTGAATGCCATTTATAGCTACTAGTGAAGTACAAACAGTAACCATAAACTGAATTCACTCTACCCTATTTATATGCTAAGATCCACTACATCAATTTCTTGAATTTGACCAAAAAGGGGGGGACAAGGTTACCCAGAAGCGTTCAACATCTGTGATTCTCTAAGTAGCCTGAAGACTATACCTCCTGAAATATAATGAATGCAAACAGATGGAAGGCGACCTTTTGTGGAATATGATTAAATTAAATGTAATTTGTTTAGTTATAAATATTATTCATTAGTGATAAAAATTTATTTTCAAAGACAAATATAGCTAGAAGAGATTCTCAGAGCTTCAGGAAATTATAATCACTTAATTTAGGACATATATTATGATATAAAATGCAGAAACTAAAGCAAATATGTTTTTGCAATAATATTTAATAATAATAGTATTTCTATGACATGTACATTCATATGTTTTTCTAAATAAATGAAACTAATTTCTTCATTAATACAGTTTTAAAAAAAAATTTCAACCATTTCATGAAAATCTTTCTAAATGACACTATATATATATATATATATATATATATATATATATGCTTTTCACCTTCTTTGATATGCATTTCATACTACTTTGTTTAAAAATATTTACTTGTATATTTCTTCAAAATTTTATTAATGCCTTTTTTTTCACAGTCCAATTTCTGATATACCTTGCCCCTACTGCTGAATCTCTCTTGTATCATTGAAAAAGTTTTTTAAGAAAAATTAACCAACAAGGCACTTAATTTAATGGCATATTGAATCTTGCTATAAAGGGACATACATTGGCTGTAATGAAGACACATGCATTGTCAGTTGTTTTTCATCAGAATGGATTATTTAAATTTAGGCTTCAACTGCCTTTCAGTGTTGTTTTCACTTACTTTATTGTAGCTTTTTTTTTATGTTGTTCTCCTGGGCCTAATTTTTTGAATATGTTCATATGGATACTACTATGTTACTCTAAATTAATAATCTTTGTCATTTTCTCAAATGTAATAATTTTACAATGCATTCATACACTAAATTTCTTCAAACACTCCCTAATTGATGGGCATCTGCTTTGTAGCTTTTGGATCCTTCAAGTTTCACAATGAATTTCCAAAAAAAAAAATAATAATAAATATTCACATTTCTTCTACAATTCCAAATTGTTTTTCAGATTAAAATTAATCTTTTAATATTATCATCATTATTGGTATCTATCCTATTCTTAACTTTTTAAAATTAGATTTCTAAATAAATCATATTATTTTTAGTGTCTTTTTTTATTGTTGAGAGATGCCATGTGTGGTTTTAGGGTCAACCCAGACAAGGCTCAAATCATGCCTTTGCCAATATATCTTGATGGTTTAACTAACCTTTTAGTGTCCACAATGTTATTTGTTGAATTCCCAAGGGTTTTTGTAGGTCCATATTTGTAGAATGGAGATTTATCATCTGTTAATTTATGAAGATAGCAAATTTCTGCTGTATTATGTTGATTACTTGATCACAACTTTCTGGGGCTTGTAATAGATGGTAAAAAGTTTATAATCTGCAGTGCTGTTAATTATCTACTGTTTCTCAGCATAAGATGCATTGATTTATTAGTCCAGTCTTATAAAGGAATTTTCTCCAGTCACGTCAATCATGTTCAATTTTTTATGACTATATTTGGGATTTGTTTTTGTTCTTTTTTTGGCAAAAATATTAGAGCAATTTATCCTTTCCTTCTCCAGATCATTTTACAGAAAGAGAAACTGAGGCAAATAGGGCTAAGTGACTTCTCAGGGTCACACAGCTAGTAAGAGTCTGAGGCCAGATTTGAACTCAAGTAAATGAGTCTCCTTGATTTCAGGTTTTGACACTCTATCCACTATGCCATGCAAAAGGAATGCTCATTTATAATATCTGGAAGCAATGACTCAATCCTGAATCAATAGCATAATCTCCTCCATTTTGTATAAAAAATCCACAAGACTAAGGTTTTTGTCTGATTTAAAAAAAATTACATATTGTTGAATAAGTTCATATGGATGTTGCCTATTAAATAGTTTTTACTTCTTCTTTTGAGTCATAATAATTTCATAGGTTGGAGTTAAACTACTTTTGGCTAAATTCAAGAAATCAAATAAAGTATGCCTGTCATCAGGCTTTTAAAATTTATTTTTAAATACATTTATTTTTTAAATTTTTAAAATTATTTTTAAATGTTTTAAATTTTATTTTATTTTTAAAAATTAGTTTTTATTTTTTGTTTAAAAATTAACTGAAATCCATCTCTTTTCCCTATTACTTACTTCTCCCCATAGTTGAGAAGAAAAGGGGAGAAAACTCCATGAAACAAATATGTATAAGCAAGCAAAATTGCTTGTCAAATTGGTCATGTCCAAAGAAAATAGATCTCAATAAGGACACTATGTCCATCACCTCTCTGTCAGGAGGTGGATAGTGTGTTCCATTATGAGTCTTATAGATTCATGGTTCATACTGATCAGAGTTCTTAACTCTTTTGAATTTGTTTTTCTTCATCATATTATATAAATTATTTTTCAAGTTCTGCTTGCTTCATCATTCATTATACATCTTCCAAAATTCTCTGAATTTATCTCCCTTATTATTTCTTATAAAACAATAGTAATCTGTTAGAGTTATGTGCTTAATTTGTTCAGCCATTCTCCACTTGATGGTCACTTTCATAGTTTTTAATTCTTTTCCACCATTAAAATCTCTCTCTGTGTCTCTCTCTTTACCCCTTCCTCTTTCCCCCATATTTCTCTCTCCCTCCCCACATACACATATTTTATATATAGTATATAAAATATATGTACACATATATGTTTATATATAGGTATATTTTCATATGGGTTCTTCTTTAATCTCTGGCGTCAAATTTACTGGTTCAAAAGATATGCGCAATTTAGTAAATTGATCAATTTATAGCTATATCAATGATGCATTCATTAATGTCCACAGTTCCTCATAGTGCCTACACTGTCATTTGTTGTTGTTTGCAGTTTTGCTTTTATGCTAGGTAAGTTGCAACTTCAGAATTGCTTTATTTTAAGTTCCCTTCAAGTTCTAATTAAAATCCAACCTTCTTCAAGCATCCGATCCTGATGTCCTTTATTGTTAGTGCCTTCTCTCTGTTGATTATTTCTCCCTTATCCTAGACAGATATTGTTTATATATAATTTTTGGCATATGTCATCTTCACATGTAACTTACCATGTAATATGTAACTTCATTTGGTAGGCTCTTTTTCAGCAGAGGCCTTCTTTTGTTTTTTCTTTGTCCACTTAGCACTGTGCCTGGTACATAAGAGGTACTTAATAAACATTTGACTGTGTTCTTTAATCATAATAGTGATTTTAAGCTTTCCAAAATTGTAATTAATAGCTTGAATTTCTTACTCTGAGCATCACTTGGCCCTCCTTTTAATATCATTTGACCATTTATCAACTGGGTTAGTGATTGCTATAGTCTCTCAACAAGATTGGGGGAGGAGAACAGTGCAGGAGAATTAGAGAGGTGGGTGAACAGTAAGATATGAGAGATTAGAAGGACATTTTATCACAGTTGGTAGGAGTGTTTATCATTAAAGAGTAGACGTATAGAGATGAAATATGTGTCTATAATAGAAAATAAGGAACTCATGATAGTTTTAATCTGGGGTGGAGTTGTCATATTAGGAAACCACCTTCTTTTTAGAGAATGCCTCTATGGGCTGTGTGAGCTGCTGTAGGCAGATGTCTCCAGAATCACATTTATACAGGAGGGTTGACCTAGAGATGAGATGGCATGTGGTCTTTTAGAAGGAGAGTGATCATAGTGAGGGCGGCGATTGAAGTGAGTCACATGATTTTGTATAATGGCCAATTTCTATGATGCCCCACTGTTCCAATCCAAATTGTTTTTCTGTAAAGTGTCAAGTACCACACAATACAGTAAAAGTTGCTTTTTTTGGAAAGAGAGAAATATTAATGTGTAGTTGATAGATCTGAATATTAACCCATTTTTAAAGATCACTCTGTAGCAAATGGCAATAGCAAAATGACTGAAATGTACATGTCCTTGACACTGAAATTCCAATTCTAGAATATGACCCAAACAAGTCAATGAAAAAAGAAAATCTCTTTATACACCAAAATTTATTTACAGTATATCTTTTTTATAGAAACAAAAAAATTGGAATCATAATTAGGCAAAGGGAAGCCAGTGAAGTAATAAGATCTTAAGGAATAATATAACAAAATATAAAGAATGAAAAAAAATAGAAGAGAAGGTGAAGCATAAAAAAAAACTGATCTAGAGAACAGATCAAGAAGAGGATACAAAAGAATAATCAGACTTCCTGAAAGCTATGATTAAAAAATGAATCTTGATACAATGATACAAAAGTAATTGAAGAAAATTGTTCTGAAGTATTAGAACAAGAGGGGAAAGTAGAAATAGGAAACAATCCCCTGATTACCACCTGAAAGAGATCCTATGAGGAAAACCCACTGGAATACTATAGTGAAATTCTGAGGCCCCCAGTTTAAGGATAAAATATTGGGAACAGCAAAAAAAATATCTTACCTACGGTGGTGCCACAATTAGAGTCACATCAGACCTAGCAGTGGTGACACTTAAAGACCACCAGTCTTGAAACACTATATATAAAAGAGCAAAAGACCTGGGGTCCTGACTGAAAATATTATATTTAGCAAAGCTATATATAATTCTGAATGGAAAAAAAATACATTTAATGAAATGTCAGACTTTGAGGACTTTGTCAAAAAAGTAAATGAATTTGATAGAAAATTTAACATACAAGAGCCAAGAGAAACATAGGACACATACCAAAGACCAATTCCAAGGGGCTCACTAAGACCAGATTGTGTACCTTCTATGTATGTAAAATGTAAAAGATATGTCTAAGATTGTTATTAGCAACTGGAAAGTTCATAAGAAAGAGTGGGGTTGGTTTGAGGATGATATGACTTTAAAAAGTAAAACCATTCAGGAACAGGCAAAAAGAGTAATCATCTTACAAAAATGATGTGTGAGAGGAAGAACTAACACAGAGGAATTAGATGAAGGCGCAGGACTGTTAGTTATGGAAACCTACTTACATTAAGAGGGCACATATGAAACTGTTCTAAATTTAGAAAGAAATAAAACAATAAGGAGATAGGGAAGGGGGAGACTACAAGGGAGGAATCTTTAGAGGGTAGTGAGATAACTGGTTAAAGAAGGATACAGAAGGGTGTCTAGATTAATGAGAAGGGAAAATAAGGAAGAGATCTTTGGGGGAATAAAGGTGGAATGTTTAGTGGGGAGGGTGAGGGAACAGGCCAAAGAGACCTATAAAAGGTTGCTTAGATTTATGGGAATGGAAATATTAGGGAGGGATCTTTGGAAGGACAGTGGGTAAAGTAATAGGAGAGCAAGGTACAGGTAGAAGTAAATCAGAGGAGTCAGTAGGATTAGAAAATAAGGGATATAAACAAATATAAAAGCAAAGGTTAGGAATAGAATCTCTTAGGGAAAGCATATATTTATATATGTTTGTATGTATGTATGGGCATGTATGTAGGTATATGTGCAAGTGAATATCTATATCTAAATATATCAATGCTTAATTGCAGCCTTCCGGTGGAAGGTAGAAGGAGGGAGGAAAGGACAAAAAATGAGCAAAGTAAAAAGTATACAACAGAGAACAAAAGAATACTTACAAGGAAGCAAAAAAAAAGATAGCTCTCAATAAAATACATAGCATGATATAGGCTTTCTTGAAGTGGAAATTTACTGTTATATACTTTGAATCTTCTCTTATGTTTTACTGTACACATGGCATACTTATTTTTTTCTTATTTTATATTTGTTTATAATGTTCCTCTTTCTTTTCTTATGTGTTTCAGTTTTAGTACTTGTCTAAAATAAAAAATAAAACTGGAAAAAAATAAGGCAAATACTACTCAATAGTGGAATGACTAAACAATTCATGGAACATTCTTTTTATGTGTCCCATTGTAGTTAAAATTAAGATAATTGTCTAAAGAATATAAAATATATTTTAACAAATGCCATATACTTTAAAGCTAAGGAATATTCAGTGTGAATCTACTAAAGTTTGTAAGCAATTATTTTTCTTTTAAAATAAATGTTATATTGATATTTTTTTAACCACGCAAATTTTTCAATTTACCCATCTTCCTTTCTACCAGACAGCCATACTTTATTTTTAAATAAATAAATAAATAAATTTTAAGTAAATAAATAAATTTCAGATAAATAAATAAATAAATAGATGATTTGTTTATAGATGAAAAAATTTTAAGTAAGTAAATAAATAAATAAATTTTAAATAAATAAAAGATAAAATCAGTGCTGGTGAAAACAACCCAGTTGTTTGGAAGTAGTTTGACGTATGTATCATTACTTTGAAGCTAACATTGGTCATTGTAATCTCACCTAGCTGAAGAAATTAGAACCCTGTGGGAACAGGATGAAGTACGTTTATCATTGTCTGCTACTAGAGTAGTCTCAAAGTTGCTTTTAGTATATCTACAGAAAATGAGCTCATATCATAATACCATTTGTCAATTACAAAATAGTAATAATATGTACTTGCTCAATCACCTGCAGAACACTAAATATACGGAAACTATAGCAGGTTAATGAATTTTCCCGACTGTTTCTATCTGAATCCCATCAAAAATAGATGAGAAAGCGATAACACTAAGGTTATGATGATAACAAAAACAACAGAAATTAGACCACCAATTCACAGGAGACAATGTCTGAGAACAGAGAATAATCTCAGATGTCTGTATGTTTGTAACAAATGTTTGTGGAACTGAATTTACTTGAAATATCCTAAGATAAGGAGGCAAAATTTGCTTCAAAATTATCACTGAGATATTGTGAAATTCATTTAAACAGCAAATTAAGTAGGATAATTTGTCTAACATAACTTTATTCTAGACATAAATAAAAGCCCTTATTCTCAAGATGTTTATATTCCACCAGGAGACATAATATATGTAATTATTTGAAGGGAGAGAGAGCTCACATAAGTGGAGATATTGGGGAAGGTTTTGTGGAGGAATTGGTACCTGAACTGAGCAGTGAGAAGATTTTCAAGGCGGAGGTGAGAAGACATATATTCCTGGTAAAAGGGAATGACATTCTACTTGGCACATTTGAAAACATCATGTTCAGTAGCTATAAAGTCAATCTGAGAGAATTTGCACAAAAAATAAGGAACAGAATGTTGATTTTTGATAGGTTAATTTTTCATGAAGTGATTATTTTGGTATGAAAAATTTTCATAATTTTGCCTCTGGTTTTATGCTTTTTTGTACCTGAAATACTTTTTTTAGAATAGTACAATTGCCTCTATCTTCTTAGATAAAGAGCATCTCTCAGTACTTTGGAAATCTGACAGATCTAACATACTTTTGAACTTACAGCACTAGAGGCACACACTTCACAGGGACATGGATAAGGAGAGGTAGATACTTGAAAAGGGAAGTAGCTAGTAGGACTGGGACGTGAAGGGAATCAAGAGAATATAGAATCAAGGGAAAGGTAGCTCTGGCAATCAAGAGCTGAGTGGCAGTGAGAAATTAAGAAAGAGAAAAGATGACATAGAGGCCTTGAAGTACCATAGGATTGAGTAGTCTTTGCAATATGTTTTCCTTGAATTTGTATCTAACCACCATTGTACTCTACACTGTTCTCACTGACATTGAAAGAGTGTACTCCAGTCGGTTTGGTATTTACTTTTTTTTTTTTAAACTATGCATCTTAGCAAATAAATGCATTTGCTTTGGGAAAATTGTAGCCATTTGTTAATGACAAGCACACTAGTGGAGTCTCATGAGTTTCTTACCTGCTGCTTTTCTTGGACCAGAAACCACAGAGGACTTAAAACTTTCAGCTTCTGAAATTCTGCCTGGGCCCAATTGTAATAATTGATCAAGGCCTCATGCCATCCACTCTCTCTAGGTTTAAATCCAGTTATGCTTGATTTTCCTCCTTGGCTGTTTTCTCACCCCCTACCTTGCAACTGCAACCACTTCACCCACCCACATTTGCTTTCCAGCTCTAAAACCAGAAATCAATACTGTCATTGCTTCAAAAATAGGTATGTCAATTTATTCCACTATGATTCCACTCACTATCTTTGCAAATTTTTGGTCCAAAATTCCTCTCACCTGGCTACCATTTCCTATATATGTTGTCATTAAAATGCAACCTCTCGTTACTTTTATGTGTTTATCACCAGTACTTAGCACAATCCATGTAGTATGTACTAGATAAATGCTATTTCATTTATTTATTTTTCATTCATTTGATAAATATAGATAAGAGAAGTTCTATGAAAACAAAACTTTTAGATTTAGGAAAGCATTTAGCAAGGCATATAATTCTATATTTGTAAACAAGGTGTTAAGTGAGAGACAGAATCCATGTCAATATCAGTTGAAAGAAATGTGGATGTTTAAGATGGAAAAGAATAGATTTAGAAGAAATATATGCATTTTTAAAATATTTAAAGGATTGTTATGTGGAAGTGGAATCACTTTTGTTGTGCTAGACTCTAGAAGGCAGAACTAAAAAGAAGAGGTGAAGGTTGTAGTGAAAGAATTTAGAAAAAGCTTTCTAGCAACCAAAGCTATCCTGAAATACCATGAGAGTTAGTGGAAAATCCCTCAATGGAAGCCTTATAGTAAAGGCTGGATATTGACTTTGGTGATACAGGTATTATTTATTATAGTACTAGAAATGCTAGCTATAGCAATGGGAAGCAAAACAAATTGAACAAATTAAAATTGGTATTGAGGAAACAAAGCTATCTTTTTTTTGCAGATGATATATTTATATAGAGAACACTAGAAAACAAACTAAAAAAGTAGTTGAAACAATTAAGAACTTCAGCAAAATAGTATGATATAAAATGAATCCACACAAACCATTAGCATTTCTATATACTACCAATAAAAGTAGGCAGAAAGTGATAGAAAAATTTTATTTGAAATAGTTTCATATAATATATATATATATATATACATAAATATATACACAATACATATATATATAATATTTTGTAGTCTAGCTGCCAAGATAAACCCACTGATTATATGACCATAATTATAAAACACTTTTCACACAAATAAAGATCTGAACAACTGGAAAAATAATAATTTCTTCTGGGTAGGCTTGAGCTAATGTAACAAAAATTACAATTCGACCTAAGTTAATTTGCTTATTTAGTGCCATACCAATCAAACTACCAAAGAATTATTTTATAAAACCAGAAAAAATAGTAACAACATTTATCTGGAAGAACAAAAGATCAAGAAAATCAAGGGAATCAATGGAAAAAAATGTTAAAGAAAGGGGCTTAGCAGTGCTAGAATTTAAATGGCCATACAAAAAGGTAATCATCAAACAATCTACTACTCGCTAAGATATAGAGTGGTGGATCATTGATAAGTAATATATCATAACAAGTGACCATAAAAATGTAGTTTTTGATTAATTCAAATATCTAAACTTTTGGGTAAAACTCATCATTTGATAAAAATTGCTGAGAGAACTGGAAAGTGGTTTGGAAGAAACTAGGCGTAGACCAACATCCCTCATCATATACCAAGATAAGGACAAAATGGATAAAAGATTTAGACAGGAAGACAGAAAGTGATTTAGACAGATTAGGGGAGCATGAAAAATGTATCTGACATATTTATGGATAAGGGAAGAAGAGTGTATGACCAAACAAGAGTTAGAGGATATTATGTGAAGTAAAATGCATAATTTTGATCACATGAAATTTAAAAGCTCTTGTACAAATAAAACAAATGCACTCAAAATTATAAGAAAAAGATGAAGTTGGGGGGAAATTATAGTAAGTGTGATAAAACTCTCATTTCTCAAGGGGTCAAATTTATAAAAAAACCAAAATAAATCTATTCCCTAGTTGATAGTCAAAGAACATGAACAGGCAATTTTCCAAAGAAAAATCAAGGCTACCAATAGTCACATGAAAACATTCTCTAAATTGCTACTGATTAGAGAAACATAAATGAAAACAATGATGAGGTATTATCTGCATCTATCAGACTAGATAACATGACAGAAAAGGATTATACAACTGTGAATGCTCTTTGACACACTCCTATTATTATGAGATCTTATATCCAAAGAGATTAAAAAAAGGGTAAAGGACTTATTTGATCAAGGTATTTATAACATCTCTTTTTGTGATGGCAAAGAGTAGGAAATCAAGAAAATACCCATTAATTGGGAAATGGCTGAACAAATTGTGGTATATGATTGTGATGGAATGTTGTAATGCTATAAGAAATGATGAGCAGGATGGTTTCAGAAAAACTTGAAAAGACACACATTAACTGACGCAAAGTTAAGTGAGTAGAACCAGAACATTTTATATGTAACAATATCACAAAAATGATCAACTGTGAAAGACTTAGCTACTCTAATCAAAACAATTGTCCAAGAATTCCAATGAACCCATGATGTAAAAAACTACCTACTTGCAGAGAGAGAAAGAGCTACTGAACTCTAAATGCAGATTGAAACATGCATTTTTAAACTCTATTATTATAGCAATTTTTGTTTATGTTTTCTTTGGTAACATGATTAATGTGAAAATATGCTTTGCATGATCTCACATGAATAATAATAATCAAATTGCTTTCCTTCTTAAGGAGTCGGGAGTGGTGGAAGACAGGACAGGAATTCAAACTCATTTATTTTTCATTTACCAATTATTTTTGTTTTTAACATTCACTTCCACAATATTTTGAATTCCAGACTTTCTCCCCATCTCTCTCCTCCCACCAGCCCAAGATAGCATGCATTGTGATAACCTCTTCTCCAAATCTGCCACCCTTCTCTTATCATCTCCCCTTCTATCTTCCTGCAAGGCAAGATAGATTTCTCTAATCCATTACCTGTATATCTTATTTTCCAGTTGCATGTAAAAACAATTTTTGACATTCATTTTTAAAACTTTGAGTTGCAAATTCTCTCCTTCCCTCCCTCCCTCCCCACCCACCTTGATTGAGAAGGCAAGCATTTCAATATAGTTCATGAATGTGTAGTCATGTAAAATATTTCCATAACAGTAATGTTGTGAAAGACTGTATTTCCCTCCATCTTATCCCGCTCCCCCATTTATTCTATTTTCTCCTTTGACATTGTCCATCCTCAAAAATGTTTGCTTTTGATTACCCCTCCCTCAATCTGCTCTGCCTTCCATCATCCCCTCTCTCTTATCTCCTTTCCTCCTACTTTCATGTAGGGTAAGATAGCTCTCCATACCCAAATGAGTGTGTATGTTATTACCTCCTTAAAACAAATTTGATGACAATAAGGTTCACTCATTCCTTTTCACCTTTGTCCTGTAAAACCTTTCTCTTCCCTCTTTTATGTGAGATAATTTACCTTATTTTACCTCTCCATTTCTCCTCCCAGCACATTCCTCAATAATCTTTTAATTTTAATTTTTTGGAATCATCCCTTCATATTTAACTTACCTTGTGCCTTTTATGTCTCTCTCTCCATATATATATATATATATATATATATATATATATATATATATATATATATGTGTGTGTGTGTGTGTGTGTGTGTGAGTGTGTGTGTGTGTGTGTTTGTGTGTGTGTATGTATGTATATGAATATAATATATAGACATATAGGAATGTAAACAGTTCAACTTTATTAAATCTCTTATGATTTCTCTTTTTCTTTTACCTTTTCACACTTCTCTTGATTCTTATATGTGAGTCTTTTCATCAAGAATGCTTGAAAATCCTCTATTTTGTCAGATATTCACTTTTTCCCTTGAAGGATTATATTCAGTTTTGCCAAGTAGGTGATTCTTGGTTTTAATCCTAGCTCCTTTGATCTCCAGAATATTATATTCCAAGACCTCCAGTTCCTTAATGTAGAAGCAGGTAAATCTTGAGTTTTCCTGATGATATTTTCGCAGTACTTAAATTGTTTCTTTCTGGCTGCTTGCAATATTTTATGCTTTACCTGGGAGCTTTCAAATTTGACTACCATATTCCCATGAGTTTTCCTTTTGAGTTCTCTTTCAGGAGGTAATTGTTGAATTTTTCCATTTCTATTTTACTCTCTGGTTCTGGGATATAGGGAAGTTTTCCTATATATTTTCTTGAAAGATGATATCTAGGCTCTTTTTTTTGATCATGACTTTCAGGTAGACCAACAATTTTTAAATCATCTTCTCTGGATCTATTTTCCAGGTCAGTTGTTTTTCTAATGAGATATTTCACATTGTCTTCCATTTTGTCATTCTTTTGGTTTTGTTTCATAATTCTTGATTTCTCATAAAGTCATTAGGTTCCATCTGCTCCATTCTAATTTTTATCTTTTTTCTTCTTTTATTTATTCATTTATTTATTTATTTAACTTTTTACATTCATTTTCACAAAATTTTGGGTTCCAAATTTTTGCCCCATTTGTCCCCTCCCCCCACACCAATACGCTGAGCATGCTAATTTCCCTTATCACTAATCTGCCCTTTCTTCTATCATCCCTCCCTTCCCTTGTCCCCATCTTCTCTTTTGTCCTGTAGGGCCAGATAACTTTCTATTCCCCATTACCTGTATTTCTTATTTCTTAGTAGCAAGGACAATACTCAAAAGTCGTTCCTAAAACTTTGAGTTCCAACTTCTCCCCATCCCTCCTTCCCCACCCATTTCGGAAGGCAGGCAATTCAATATAGGCCATATCTGTGTAGTTTTGCCAATGACTTCTATAA
>CM053771.1:387949388-387969871 GCA_028658325.1 Potorous gilbertii
CTTTCCTGTATTGTAAGATAGGTTTTCATACCAAAATGAGTGTGCATTTTATTCCTTCCTTTAGTCGAATGTGATGAGAGTAAACTTCATGTTTTTTTTTTCTCAGCTCTCCTCTTTTTCGCTCCACTAAGAAGACTCCTGCTTGCCTCTTCTATGAGAGATAATTTACCCTCTTCCATTTCACTTTCTCTCCTCCCACTACATTTCTCTCTCACCATTTACCTTGATTTCTTTTAAGATATGATCCCTTCCTATTCAATTCACTCTGTGCTCTCTGTCTCTGTGTGTGCATGCATGTGTGTATGTGTGTGTGCATGCACGTGTGTACATGTGTGTGTATGTATGTATGTGTGTAATCCCACCAACTGCCCAGATACTGAAAAATTTCAACATTGAAAAAAACTGACATATAGAAGGATACACATATGCAAACCCCACTTTCACTATATGTGCAAAAGAAAACAGGATATCTTCTCACATCTCTTTTTCTAACACCAATCTTGGTTTTTTTTTTTAATCTTGTGACTTTTAAAAAGTATTTTGTTGTTGTTGTTTGTTTATATGAAAAGATTAAAAGAGAAGTAGGTAGAGTCAAGAAGGCAATATACAAAAATGTAAATATTTGTATCTGTTCATGCTTTTTCTATATTAGTCATATTTATTGTTTCTTATAACATGTTTTATTATATTTATGTACCATAACTGATTTGGCCATTGTACAAATCAAAATATATGTTTATGCATATATAAATAGGTATAGAAATACACCTATACATACACATTCAGACATAATATATATGTAGAAAAACTGCAGCTGTATATTCAAAAATTCTTACTATGTTTCAAGCATGTAAGAGGTAGAAATGTCCTAGGAAAGTTTTAAAAAAATTCTTCTTGACTCCTTGTATATAATAAAGGCTTAATTAATGTGGAGTAGCTTGGTGGCATAGTGAATAGGGCACCAAGTCTAAAGTCAAGAAGAATTTAGCCTCAGACACTTAATATTTATGTGACTCTGGGCAAATCACTTAATTCTGTTTATCTCAGTTTTCTCCTCTATAAACTGAGCTGGGGAAGAAAATATCAGAACCACCCCAGTATCTTTGTCAAGAAAATCCCAAAATGGGGTCATAAAGAGTCAGACATGACTGGATTGACTGAACAACAATTGATGGGTTAAATCAGGCATAACAATCAAATTGCTTTGTGTGTGGACATACAGATTGAATGGGAGTGGGGGAATTCTCAGCCCTGAGTCAATCCCTTACTTCATGTTTCCCCTATTTCCAACACATTTAGGGATCTTGTTAAACATTGACACTGAATACAGCAAACTGATTATCAAATACATTTTAGTTGTAATGCTGTCATAATGGGTCACTGTTTGTGTTCATGATATCATTTGGCTCTAAACTGACAAGCATGGCTCAATGATGTCTAAATGTTAAAAACTTGACTTATACGTCAAAATTAAGCTGGTAATGAACTTTTGGTTAAATTGGTACTTTAAAAAAGAAAAATAAAGAAATAAACATCTCAAGCTAAGATTCAACTTGTTATATTTTGATTTTTTAATTTAAAATTAAGATGGGAAACATAGAGTTTTATGTGAATTTAAGTACAAATGTGAATATACTTCTTTTATATTACAAAATGTCCAAACGGAAGACTTCTCACATGGTATGTGTTTAAATATGCTGTCTAGACTTTATAGAAAAACTGGAACTTATTTTATGATATAGCTTTTCTGTTCCAAATATTTCCAAATATGTGTCTTTCTAAGCAGAATACAGGTCATTTGGTTCCTACGTTTTCTGTTGCTTTTTAAAAAATATACACGAAGCATTTAGATATGATTCCAAATGATGCACGCTAATCAAAATCATTGTTACTGTTATTGTTTTATATGTTTTTATTAAACAAAAAAACTGAGAAAATCTACTGCATTGTGAGTTGTTTTAATTAGTAAAATATAATTATTCTCATTCAGATATTTGGTATTTAAATAGATAATTGTTACTTTATACACATGACTACTCTGCTCAAATAAACTTTGATGGATCCTCACATTTTAAATTCCCAAATCCTTCCTGTAAAGCATCACTGACCTAGGTAGGATCAGGTGTGCCTCTTGGCTCTGACTCTTATACACCATGTGCAGTTAGCTAAATGACAGCCATTCTGTTTCTCTGTTTCTCCATTTTTAAAATAGGGATAATAGCTGCACTGCCAATTTCATGGAGCTGTTGGGAGGAGCAAATAAGATGTGATTATTTCTCCAACTTCATATCTACTACCTCCCTTCACACAAATGTTAGCCCATATGAAATCTAGTCATTCTTCCTTGAATATACTGCATTCCTGCTTTTATTCCTTTACTAATACTATTCCCCTTTTCCCTTTACTTGTCTATATAGTGCACCTCATATGTCAACTCCAGCCCACAGTTACATGAAAATTCCCCAATCTCATTCCCCCAGTGATCACTCCCTCCTTAGACTTCCTACAGAACTTATTCATTGCTTTGTATTACTTTTATGACACAATGAATAATACTTTTTGTTATTTTATTTATTCCATATGTATTTGCTGTTCAGTCATTTCAGTCATGTACAACTCTTCATGACCCCATTTGGGGTTTCCTCTGCAGAGATATTGGAGTGGTTTCCATTTTCTTCTCTAGCTCCTTTATGTATAAAGAAACTGAGACCAACAGGGTTAAGTGACTTGCCCAGAGTCACATAACTAGTAAGTGCTTGAGGTCAAGTTTGAACTCTCCTTGACTCTAACATTGGTGCCCTATTCATTGTGCAACCTAACTTTACCACATTTATTAAGCCCTTATTAAACAGAAAGTGTCAAAGAGAATTTAAAAAAAAATTAATTACCTGGGATGTCTCTACCTCCTAGATACCTAAAACCTAATAAGAATTGTATAATATATGCCTGCTATCAATTTTCTATATAAGTATTAAGTATGAATATATAGAGAGATATATATTTATATATGGACAAACATATACTCCGATTTGGAGAATGGCTAAGCCAATTATGGTATATGAATGTAATGAAGTATTACCATACTGTAAGAAACAATGAATATGATGAATACAGAAACGTATGATGTGATACAAATATTTACTACACTCTTGTAGTTGTGTATATTGTTTTCCTGGCTCTGCTTCCTTCACTTTTAATTAGCTCATATAAGTGAACAACAACTACAAAATACATTTTAAAAGTTTTAAAATTAAAAAGGACAAAATTAGTCTTAGAAAAGAGATATGAAAGGATATTTCCCTTCTTTTCTTTTGCACTGGGGAAAAGGTTAAATGTGTGTTACCTTGCATATATCAGATTTTTTCAATATATTGATCAATTTTGATAAATTATCTTTTCCTCTTCTTCTTTTTAAAAAGTTGGCTATAAGATAATGTAGGGGAAAGGGAATAGGTGGAAATTATGTGATGTGAAAGCAACATATATTAATAAAACCTATTTTAAAGAAGCAATCAGTGATTATGATCTTTTGAGATTGAGCACTCATTTCTGGTGCTGATTTGAACTCATGAAAATGAATTCTTCTGACTTCAGACCTGGTGTTCTTTGACTATCAAAGTCATTAATTAAATAAGCCAAAAGTAAAAATGGCTTAAGTATATAGATATTACATGTTTCAAGACATAATAAGAAAGGGTTGTAACAACTATCTGTTACCTTTACAGGTAAATAACAATAATAAATAGCATATATAAGTTTAAAAATATATACAAGTTTATATATACATATGAGTATATATACACATATGCATATTCATACACACATATGCATTATATCCCTTCATATTTACCAGTTATTGTGCGAGTGCTTTAAAGTTTTCATCTCATTTGATCCTTAAAGTAACCCTGTGACATAGGTGCTGTTATCCTCAATTCATAGATGAGGAAACTTAGGCAAGCAAATTAAATGACTTCCAGGGTCAAAGGTATATTAGCTGTAACATCCTACAATAGCATAATTGGAAGACACCCCAGAGACAATGTGATCCACACTATACCTATAAAGGAACACCTTATAAACTTACTACATACAGAATACCAGAATGTGTGCTCACAAGTGACCAGTTTCTACTTGAATATGCTCATTGTTGGAATATTCACTACCTATCAAGGCAATCCATTTTATTTTAGGGTAATATTAATTGGTAGGTCACTTCTGTGTTCATGGGCTTCCATTCATCCTTCACAGACATCATCTGGGAGAGTAATTCTTGAAAAAAAACAGCCAGATAATTCACCAGCTGTGAACTAATTGCCATGCACAAGGAAGGCAAGCCAACTTATCTGAAGCAGTAAGATACAAAATGTTGTGCAGCTGCACTGACCAAGTAGTTTCTGATCTCTTAAAATCATAAAGTTACCTTCAAAGCAACCTTTTATGCTATTTCTTTATGGAAAGAGATTCCTGGCTATATGTTACAATTTATAAGCATCATGCATTACTCCTTTACCTTTCTAGTTACTTCAATTTTAGTTCCTTCAAGGTCATGTTATTCCATAATTTGAATCAATGCATCATCAAGGGATGCTGTTGGTATATTTTAGTATTAAATAGAGGGGCTTTTGCAACAAAGAGTGTCTTGTTGTCATAAAAGATACCATTAATTTCCAAAATGTGAGTCAGTCTGTCCAGTTCATTTTCTATCTGAAATATCTACCAATTGTGTCAGTAGATAGATAGATAGACAGACAGACAAATAGACGGACGGACAGATAGATAGATAGGTAGATAGATAGATAGGCAGAGATAGACAGATAGATGACAGAGTTATTCAATAACTTCTCAACCCACAGACAGTAAGGGTGTTGAACAATTGGTTGAAGAAGATTACAGAAGTATTTTTGCAAGCATGAAGGCAGGACTCTGTTGTTTTGCCCATACTTGAATCCTGGTCACAGTTCTAGGCAACAGTCCCAGGGTGAGGCAGAGCACTAGTACAGCAAAGCTCATAGCCATAGTGGAGGGGGAGACACTTCTTACAGTTCTAAGTCTGAGAAAATTACTTGTGGTCACTCACAGACCAAAGCACAGAGGAAGAGAGCAGTAAATAATAGTTGTTAGATCATACCACCTCAGAGAATTGAAAACTCCTAGGTCCCTAAAAGTATTTCTGAAAACAGCTGCACAAAACCCCTGACGCTTGGGACAGAGTGCCCTCCATGCTGGAAGAAAAGCTCCACTTTTACAGAGTTAAAAATCAAGTAATAGGCTCAGAAAATGAGAAAACAAAGAAAAAAATGTGACTATTGAAAGTTTCTATGGCAAGGAAGATCAAAATACACTGTTAACTGTTGTTATCAGATGATAACATCAAAACTCCTAGATCTAAAGCCTCCAAGAAAAATTTGAATTAGTTTCAGGTGAAGGAAGAACTAAAAAAGGATTTTGAAAATTAAGTAAAAGAGGTAGACAAAAATTGGGAGGAGAAATGAGAGTGATACAAGGAAATCATGAAAAACAATCAACAACTTGGCAAAGGGGACACAAAAAAAGCACTGAAGAAAATAACCCCTTAAAAACCAGATGTGACCAGATGGCAAACGAAGTACAAAACGTAAATGAGGAGAAGAATACCTTAAAAAAAAAATTGGCCATATGGAAAAAGAGACAAAAATCCTCACTGAAGAAAATATTGAAAATATTAACTGGATTATGGAGAAAATGAAGGAATTTCTGAAAAAAATTTTCCCCTTGATTGTGTGTATCCCAACAAAATGTGGCAAGTCCTCAAAGAAATGAGAGTATTAGATGATTTTGCTTATCTATTGAGGTACTTGTCTGACCATCAAGGAGCAGCAGTTAGAATTAAACATGGAATGACTGATTGGCTTAAGATTGGAAAAGGAATATCACAAGACTTATCTGTTTTACTTGTATGTGTAGTACATCATGTAAAATGTCAAGATGAATGAATCAAAAGCTGGAATGAAGGTTTTTGGAGAAATATCAACAATCTCACATATACAAATGATACCAAAACATGGCAGAATGGGAAGAAGAATTAAGCCTCTTGGTGAAATAGAATGAGGAGAATGCAAAAGAGGGCTCAAAGCTTAACATTAAAAAATAAAGAAAACTAAGATCATGGCAACTGATCCTATCACTTCCTAGAAAACAGAGGGAGAAGAAATAGAAGCAGCATCAGATTTTACTTTCTTGGGCTCATGTATCACCACAAATGATGACTCTAACCAGGAATTTAAAAGGTACTTGCTCCTTGGTAGGAAAGCTATGTTAAGTCTGACCAGCATACTAAAAAGCAGCCATCACCTTGACAGCAAAGGTCTATATAGACAAAGCTATGGATTTTCCAGTAATAATATATGATGTGAGAATTGGACTATAAGGAAAGCTGAGCACCACAGAATTCACACGTTTGAATTGTGATGCAAGGAAGACTTCTGAGAGTCCCTTGAACAACAAAGAGGTCAAATCAGTTAATAATTAAAGACACTAATTCATACAATTCATTGGAAAAACAAATACTGAAACTGAAACTTAAATGCTTTGTCTACATAACGAAAAGACAGGACTCATTGAAAAAGCTCTTGATTTTGGGGAAAGACTGAAGGCAAAAGGAAAAGTGACTGACCAAGAATGATATTGATAGTATCATAGAAGCAACAGACATGAGCTTGGACAGATTTTGAGAGAGTGGAGGATAGAAGGGCTACTGCACAATGGAACAACAATAAAAATATTTTTTTCAATTATTTTTACATAATGATCTTATCCATAGTATCTTCCTTTCCAGTTACATATGGCACAATAGATAGAGGGATGATCTTATTCTAATAAGTACATATTTTTAAGCCCTGACCTTGATATGTTGTAGTCATAAGATCATGAGTAATTTATATAATTTATATATTTTATATAATTTATATAATTTATATAACTTCTGAATGTCCCAGTAAACTCTTTAAGACACTAAGCTGTAGATTTGTTGCTGCTTTGCACTGGTGAAGAAAATTTTCACACCAGGAGTTCCCTATATACACAAAATCACAAGCCTAGGCAAAATATCATCAATAGATTGCTGTAGAAGTGCTGGAAAATCTATTCTAATTATTCTCATCTATTCTATTTCTATCTGTCTATCTATCTATCCATCTCTATCTATTTTGTTCTACTTATAGTGACAATTATTTGCTATTATTTTTCTAGTTGCAAGTAGAAATGGGAGGCAGTAGCCAAAGGCTCCCAAGATTCCATCCTAGAAGTGGGCAGTTTTTCCACAACCAGGGGTACCTTTCTCCCTTGCCCCAGGTCCATCTGGCTGCCCCAGGTCCCATTCAGGCTGTTTAATGGCTCAAATTGCTTGGATGAAAAGAGAACACCAACCAATTCTATTCACTCTGTAAAAGACCATCAAGCCTTATCATTTGCCCAGCTACTGCACTCTAAGGGTCTGGTACAAGCTTTATCATCTTCCTTAACTCTATGCTCTTCAAATTTCCAGGAACTGTCTGACTTATTGATGTAACTTAAAACCTCATGAACTTTTCCATTAGTCATGCTATGCAAACCTTAGGACTTTTGAGCCATCCCATTTTTAATGTAGCTGAGCTTTATTTTATGTGTTGTCACTCCCAATTAGAACATGAATTTATTGAGATCAGGGATTGTTTTGCTTTTTCTGTTTGTATCCTCACATAATAAAGAATTTGGAGTCACTACTTATATGACTTTAGGCAAATCATTAATAACTCTGGGTTTTACTAATGTCATCTTTGAAATCACTTTTCAATACTACCTCTATGATTCAGTAATCATGTGAATACTCTTGGGATGAACTGGTTTACTTCGATATCATAGCAATTTTTTGAAAGCTCACTTCTACCTTCTAAATCTATTTCACTGTTTTGTGAAGTCATAATTAATCAACATTTATTAAGTACCTACTATGTGCAAGGCATTATATCAATGCTAAGAATACAAAGTATAAAAGATAATCCTTGCCGTCAAGGAACTCACAGTATAATGAGGAAGATAACAAGCAAACAACTAAGTACAAGCACAATATATAAAAGATAAATTGGAAATAATCAATAGGGGAAAAGGTGCTATAATTAAGGGGAATCAGAAAGCCTGCTTTTAGAAGATGGATTGTTAGCAAAGACTTGAAGGAAGCCAGGACACCATCCTGCTCCTCTGTAAAAATTTAAAAATATACTTGTATTTAAATCTACTTTCCTTGGCTTAGCAAGAAGATCAAGTATTTGCTGCATCAGATGGTTTCTGAAATCTGTTGGTCCCCTGTTATGGTGATAATGCTACATTGGTCTAACTTTAATAAATAGTCATAACCAGAATGGATGTTTTGATTTTATCCCTTTCCCATTTTTCATTGTCAATAGTGTGTTTAAACAGTCTCGTAAGATCAAAGACTTGGAGCTAGAAGGTACATTAGAAGTCTAATTGGAGCTGTTGTAATTATACACAGTGTCTTCACATCTTTATCTTTCCTTCTAATTTGACATTGATTTTGATCTTTGCTCTATTTAGTCAATGAACTGACTGCACACAGAGAGCTGACTGATATGCCTCTCACAATGGTTACTAGTAATTTCCTGTCTGCTAAGAAACAGCTAATTGCTTTTTTTATGTAATTGTTTGGTTCTTGAAATTTCTACTCTTCCTCTACTCTCTGTCTTAAGAAAATAATCATGCCCTACAGGCATGAGGTTTATAAGCCTTTGACTTCTTTCATTTATTAGTTTTAAGCTATATTTTAGAATGCATTTTTAACCATTCCAGTCTGTGCTCAACTTTGTACTGAAGTCACTGAATATCAAGATATATTTTAGCTTGGTTTGAAACATCATATAAATTTATTCATAGGATTTTTCTACTTCTTCAACTCCTAAGATATTAGTGAATACACTACATTCTTAGTATAGAAGGCTGATCACAAAAGTTTCTTGATCACTTTCATAAGACGCATGCCCCTATAAAAGGTGGAAAAGTGATGATTTGCCCATTGTCACCTATTGAGAGGATCAAGAACATCTACTGGCATGGAAAATTTATTGACCCATTCATACCTTATGAATGACGAATAATTAAGTCTCGACAACTCAGGATGATTTGGTTGACTTTGGATGTTGAGAGGGTAGGACTGTGCAGGGTTTAAAAATTGTTGGTTACAGAGATGGCCCTTGCCAGAGAAATGTAAAGAAAGAGTTGGCCACAGAGAAGAATCAACAAGGTTTATAGGAATACTGAGTCCCAGAAGGTGGGGGAAATCCCATTATATTCCAAGTTTCTTAGAAGATATTTTGGGTGCTGGTTAAATGAGTGAAATAGAGTAAAATCAAAATGTCCTTGAGATTGAAACTCGTTTATATTACTGGACGTGTGAAGTTCATGAGTACATAATCTTCTTAGTAGTGTCTTTGATTATTATGAACACAATAAAACAAAATAACCAACTGCCCCATAAATATTTTTACTAATTTTGTAAGCGCAGAACAAAAAAACTGCTCTAATAGGTTTTTAGTATTCTGGGCTTCTGGGCTTTTTTTTTTTTGCCCAGAGCAGATCTTTGTATTATCCTTTCATTTAGCTACTACTTCATTTCTTAGTTTTTCATATTAATGAAAACATTTTAGATGTTCTTAACCTACAGTACTGTATCAATGTATTGATCTTTGAACAAAGATCACACATCTAGAGGACCAAGAGTTGAATTATTATTTTGAAATTGTCTGAAAACTGTGTGAATCTTAGCAGCCTCTGCCTGCTTTTCTGTTACTCCCTTATTGTCATTGTGGACTGCTCCTCAAATCTCTGCTTTCATGTCATGTCATGTCCCATCTAACAGTGCTACAATGATTCTCTTTTTTCATATGCAATCCTAATTTACTTGTCAATCATATTTTAAAAAAAGCTTGAAAATCATTGAAAATATTTCCCATATTATTCCTTAACCAAAAAGCATCAATAAATGATTTTCACTGATATAATGTACATACTTCAAAGTATTTGAAATCTAGTCTCAGGAATGAAGCTATATTTACATTCTTTCTTTCCCTCATAATTTAATTCTCCAATGACTAGCCCACATAATAAATTCAATAAATAATTGTTGATTGATTTATTGATTTTATTGGTGTGGCTACTCTCATTTAATGGTGCAGATAGTGAATGATTTATGCCTGCTAATTCTGTATGACTTCTATCCATGACCTTCTATAATTCCTGTATAGGGCCTCATTATAATATTTCTTTCTCTAGATGTCTTGCTCTTGTCTGAGTAACAGTGGAGACTGTGGGCTGTCCATCTGTTATCCCTTACTGTAAAGCTAACAAATGTTTATGCAGAGCCTCAATGACTCTTAATGAGGAGTGCAAAAGCCATCTTATGAACTCTCTTAGCTTTTTTCTTCTGCATCTCCATAATAGAATTACCATTGTGATTATAGGTGTAGAAACCATATCATGGTGAAAGATGGTAAAAATGACTGGAATACTTAATATAAAGAAAACTAAACAAATCAATGCTAATTTTCCTCAATTATTGACAAGTGTCTCAAATAAAGAAGAATATTAATTTATTCTGTGTTTCTCCAAAAGACAGAAGAAAGACCAGTAGGTGAAAGAGATGTAGCAAATTTTGATTCAATATGAGGATGAACATTTTTCATGCTATTGTTGGAAATATTCAGTAATGATGAGCATTACCTCATTAAATAGTAAGGTTCCTAGAGAAGACTGGAAAGGCAGGTTGCAAAAACTGGATATGAAATTGGACTAAATAATCTCAAATATCCCTTTCAACTTTTAAGAGTCTTTGATTCTATGAAATACCTTGTATATGATGCATTTATGGAAAGAGTTCTAGATAATATCTATATCTAATTAAAAATTACATACTAAACTCAGTAATCATTTTAAAGACTACTAAAGTTGTTAGAAAATGTTTTACATTATGTTTAGATGTTTTCAGATTATTATGTGGTTTTTCCTTGATCTTTCAATGGACATCTACTCTTTCTTTTAGTTGGCACTACTTTCAGTAGCACCGATCATAACTCATCCAAGCTTTTATATTCAACGTGACTCATCCCTAGCTTCCTATAAACTCTCCATGCTGCAGGAGCCATACATATTGGAATTCCTCCTCTGCATTTGAACATTTTATGAATACCAGTGTAGTTGTCAACATCTGAAATTTTGATCATATTTCTTTGATAAAATACCTTATTGTTTTTATATGAAATTTGCCTTTGATAACATGCTGCAGGCTATTTATTTCCCCTCCTCATCCTTCTTCCTAATCAAAGGTATATTGCAGCCAGATCTACTTAGTTCATGGGAGCCCATTGTTAAATGTTAGGTGTGAATATTTACACCTCAAAAATTGACAACTGTAACATGACAGAACAGGGAAATGAGAAATGTTGGAGAGGATGTGGAAGAGTTGGAACACTAATTCATTGTTGGTTGAGCTGTGAGCTCATCCAACCATTCTAGAGAGTGGTTTGGAACTATGCCCAAAGGGCTACAAAAATATGCAAACCCTTTGACCCAGCAATATTGCTTCTAGGACTGTATCCCCAAGAGACCAAAAAAATGGGAAAGGGTCCCACATGTACAAAAATATTCATAGCAGCACTCTTTGTAGTTGCCAGAAACTGGAAATCAAGGGGATGCCCATCAATTGGGGAATGGCTGAATAAATTATGGTATATGAATGTAAAGGAGTACCATTGCGCCATAAGAAATGACGAATGAAGACTTCAGAGAGGCCTGGAAGGACTTATATGATCTGATGCTGAGTGAAAGGAGCAGAATCAGGAGAACTTCATGCACAACAATGACCACAGTGTGCAAGAGTTTTTTCTGGTAGACTTGGAACTTCATAACAACAAAGAACTTAAAAAAACAGTTCCCAATGGTCTTCTAAGGCAAAATGCCTTCCACACTCAGAGAAAGAACTATGGAATTCATTCCCAGAGTATAGCAGATCATTTGTGTGTATGTGTGTGTGTGTATTATGTTTTAATTTGTTATATGATTTCTTCCATTTATTTTAGTTCATCTACACAGCATGACTCTAGTGAAAGTGTATTCAATAGGAAAGTATGTGTAGGTCCTATATAGAATTGCATGCCATCTTGGGGAGGGTGGGAGGGTAGGTAGAGGGAAAAAATCTAAGTTATGGTAGTGATTGTAGAACCTTAAAAATAAAAAATAAAAAAAATAAAAAAAAATTGACAACTGTGACTTCGAGGTCACATGAGTAAAAGATGGATGATTAGGCATTTTTTCCCTAATCTCCACAACCTCTCAAAACCTCTCCAAAACAGAAGATACTAAAAATAAAGCAACTTCAGCTATCTCCCTGGTATAGGACACACAGGATCTAAAAGAAGGTTAAAAAAACAAACAAATAAACCATTAACTGACATCTGCAGACTCTGACTTTACTTAGCACCCCTCTCCTAACTCCCAGTCTAACAGTAGGGAGTCTATACTATACTGCTAAAGGACCTGACACACTGACTTAGAGCAAAGCCCAATACTGCACTCTGGTTCCTCTTTCTTCGTTTTTTCAGTATCCATGGACTGACTCCTGGCTGCAATATTCTGCTTAGATAGTGAAAGCCAGCCAGTGTATCCACTGAACACTGTAGTACCCGTGTGACAGAGCTCTTAACTGTCAGTGTCAGGACAAAGGACTGAGAAATAAAATGGGATGGGGCACCAAAAAAAGAAACTATTTGTGTGGGAGTAGGGTAGGTGAGAGGGTGAATGGGATACCATGTGCCACTCCAGTAAGCCCAAGGGAAAAAGCACAGTGGCTAGTTGAGACCAGTTCTGTCCATTAAGAAATCACTTGGAAGCATTACACCTAGTTTAGTGTACCATGAACTGTCCAGATTAGAGGAGACTAAGATGGTTTAAGATCTAGCCACAAAGAAACCACCATTATCAGAGGGAAGAGAGACAGAGTCAGAAAAAAGATTGATACTGTGAAATATCTCAGGAAGAAGAAAATGATAATACCTTGAGTATAGGCAGATAAAACAAAAGAGAAAACAGTCAGAGAATAAAGAAATATGGCCTTCATATCTAGCCAATGGGTTCAAGTATCTATAAATAAATTTTGCAAAACAAAGGAAAATGATCTAACACTCAATAATAAAGAAGAACTTGTGGAATGTTAGAACACAGAACCACAACACACTGCTCCTGAGTGGCTCAAAAATGAAATTAGAATTATAAGAGCAGAATTTGTGACCAGTAGAGCAAAACTAATGGGCATATAAATAAACTGGAATTTGTTATGGCACCTCTCACCAAAGAAAACAAAAGAGAGAACAATAGATTGTGAGGGAATTGAGAGGATTAGGACAGCAAGTACTTAATTTTGGGAACTGAGTGAACCACACTGACACCATCTTGTAACTCAATTCTGGAGCTAGGTTAGTTCCCTTTTTACTCAATTATGGGTCTAGTCCAATTTCTTTTGTATGAGAAAACTTGATCCAATTGTGGGAATTGGAAGAAAACTTTATTGCATTGTTTAAACCAAGTCTTGCATGGCTGGGAAGCTGTACCACTTTCATTTGCTTCTTAGAGACCCTTAATTAGGGGCCTAGGATACACTGAGCAGAAACCAGGTCAGATCCAAAGATTGATCTAAGAAGTTTTCTCACAATTACACATCCTGAGCAACTTATATGTCTTATCTGAAAACTGAGTCCTTACTGATCAGGCAGTTAATGTTTCCATATTCCTTTGACTATTTGCAGATACTTGGAAGGAATAGATAACTCTTTTCCTTATTTCAGAGAATTGCACCTGTTCACTCTCCTCCATCCAACTTGGAAAGTCCTTAATCTTTACTTCAATTAGAAATCAAATTACTTAGTGCTATATCCTGGTTAATTGTTTCCTTTTAATTAATAGTCTTATTTGATTATTTTTAACATATGAAAGTCTGTCTCCTTCTGTACTCAGTGTCCAGTGCCAAAGATGTGGAAAATGATTGGTCCTGATTTGTTAGACAGTTGGCATATATTGCTTAAAAAATTGAAATTCTTGGAAGTTCAAATTTTTGGTTTGTCAGTCATTTCATCTTTCCCCTACATTAATTGTAAATGGAAATATGTAAAACTGAAGGACAATCTCAAAAAAGTAAAGTAAAAAATGATAACATTAAAAGAAAATATGCTCACCATACAAGAACTTGGCAATTGCTACAAAACAGGACTTGACTTATCATTTTGTAGATTGTTTAGATTTAAGAAAGGTATTTATGTACTTTTCCATCCCCAACCCATTCATTCCATTGTTAAGTATTTATTAGCACACTTTTGTATTTCTCTATACATAGTGCTGGGGCTCAATAGGGGTGGAGTGGAAGGCTTTGGAATTGAAGCCATAATTAGACTGTGAATCCAGTGATTGTAGATTGATTATGATGATATCTGGTACTTTATACAGCTTTACGTTTATTAGAGATTAATATATATTTGAGTCTCACAAGTCTGTTGAACACTCATATACAATATTTACTACCTCGTTCTAGATTTGATCCTGTCAAAATAATTTAGAGGGTGGGATCTAGTAAAAAGCTAGTGAAAAGGGGGTCAGTTTTAAAGTCAAGAATGAAGATCAGATGCTCTCAAGTTCTGTATTTGGCACATGATAGCTGTGTAACCATTTACCTTAATTTCTCTGTTATCCACAAGAATTTCTCTAAGGCTATAAAAAGAGTTTCAAATTTGCATTGGCAGAAGAATTTCTACCCTGAGATTTCCCATACAGATGAAATCATAAGTCTATCGCACCTCATACACCAACCAAAAAGTAAAAATAAAAAGTAATTATCTGATCTATTCAGAAGCTATTCTCATAGTTTAACTTCAAATTTCACTTCTATCAAAAATCATTTAGATTGGGTTCCTTTTATACTTATTAGTAATTCAGCAGATATGTATCTTGTCTTCTTTGACATTTACAAACTAAGACATGACATGACCAAAACTTTACTATCAACTATCTTCACAACTGACAGATCATCAATTAATTAATATCAATCATGAAAATTGTTAAAAAAAATAAATAATTCCATTTATTGGGAATAAATTCTGTGATTTCTAGATATGAAAATTCTTATTATGTAACAAACATGCTTAACCATATTTAAATCTAAAAAAGGACTATCTTTCATAGTATTACAGAGAGAGAAGAATGATGTGCACCTAACAGTCTTAGCTTTGCAACTATCCACATGAACTTGGAAATTAATTTGGTTACTCTAGAATTTAAGTTCTTCATCTATAAATGACAAAATTGTAGTGGGTAATTTCTGAGCTCCCTTTTGACTCGAAGATCCTGTGACATAGGCTAACATGGTTATGAGTCTCTAACATTGGTATTCTTTGAACTTTTCTTTCAATCTCTTTATAAGCAAGAGTTCATAAATACAATTTCATGGCTTGGGAATGCTCAGGAAATGGAACAGAGTTAAACTAATCCTCCCCTCCCCAGCCCCCACCCCGCACCACCCTCCTGCCCATTCAAGATTCAAAGTAAAACTTGTCAGGTTCCTTAATTCCTACTTTGGGGGAGACAGGAAGCCCAAAGGACAAAGTTGAAAGGAAAGAGAAGAAAAATATGCCTTCCCAAATCACTCTTTATCCACACAGAAATTTCAAGAAAAAAGGGATATTCTGATAACCAGAAAAATGGCCCTACAATTTAACAGAGATAACAAACTCCTTGAGAATAGAGTATGTTTTTACTTTTGATGTGATATCCTTAGCATTTTGCATGTTTGGATACGGCATAAAGATTGGACCTGTGATTTCATTATTATAAGGAACTTTTTTGATAAAAATCATCAATCCATGAAGGGTGATACCTTTTAAGCAACTTATCAGTTCAATGCATTGCCTAGAGCAATGGTGATAAATTCACATAGAAGTGGGGACAACTAAATCATGGGAAAGGATCCTTAAAAAAACACATATTGACTAAGAAAAGCATCTATCTGTGTTAGTGTATTTTTTATTGTTAATATTTTTAGCTACATTTTATTCTTGTTCTAATTATAATCCATGGAGTCACTGGCCTCATATTTGACCCCTCTAACTTAGAGCACTAAATGATGAAGCAACTTGATCAGTCACACAGATCTTATAAGAATCAGAGATTAAACACACCCCCTTGACTCCTAAAATTTCTCTATCCATTACTTCATAATTTCTCTCATGTATATGCTTATTGAAAATGACTTGAAATAAATTTTTGAACAGATGAAGATCTCTTTCCCCGAGATGGCTAGAGTCTATAATAATAAAGGCTTTTGAAATTTTGGAATTTCAGTAGTAGAAATAAAACTATTGAACAACTATGTGATTCCCTGATTTGTTCAGTCCTGACTTCCACTTGGATACTATTATCAACACTCTCAATAAAAAACATCATAATAGCAGCAACTGACATTTGTAGAACTTCAAGTTTGACAAAGCACTTTTCTTAGAAGTGTTTTAAGGGTCATTTATATTTGATTCTGTCTTGTTCCCTGAGGACCCTAAACTTTGTTTACTCCCTTTTGCCTTTTCCTTTGGTTTACCTCCAGTTCTGCTAATGCCAGGGTACATACTACACTTTATCTAATTCAGAGCATATATTTGGTTTCACAAGCACAACGTTCTTAATCAACTAATTGTTCACAAATATTTGCATTGTGATAGCAACAGAGCTCTGAAAGGATTAGGTAATTATCTTGATAAAGAAATGTTAGACTATGCAACCAGTGAGTTCATAATAAATATGAATGTTTAGGAAGAAAGTATCTAAAAGCCTGAAAATAACCCAGATGTAATAAAAAATATTTTGTTCAAACAAATTTAATAGCCTTCTATGAAATAATTACTGATTTGATAATGTAATCGTTTGGTTTTCTGTCAGGCATTTAAAACAGTGACAATAAATAAGGATATGCAATTGCAACAAATAGATAAAAATCACTTGAAAAAGATTAGGAGATCATTAATATATGATACTTTTCAAGTTTCAAATAATCAATAGGGATTGCAAAGTGGATCAGGTTTGTATTAGACATGAATACTTTTTGTTTTTGTTTTAAATTTTATTTTACTTAATCCAATTTAGTAGACATTAACATTTTCCACCAACTCTGGGCACAGAGATTTTCACAGGCTTCACAATTTTTTACTTAGGTGCTGTCTTTGTAGAAGCCTCCGAAGCAGATACAGCTGTCTTCTTAGTTGCTTCCTTCACCTTTTTTTTTCTTTTTTTGCTTCCCTGGGAGCTCTGATTGCTTTTTCCCCTTGGGCTTTTCTAACTTCAGGTTTCTTGTTCTGTTTGGCCGTTGTATAACCAACAGAAGCCCCGGTGATGGCCCTCTGGAATTTTAACAGCTGGGCGAGTTCATTTCTTTGGAATCTCTTCCTACTGTGACTTCTTTTTCTTTCTTCTATACAAAACAATCCACTTGATCTTTCAAGACTTTCCCTTTGAAAGGAATGCATATTTGCTTTTGCATTCAAAAATGGGGAAACCTTCAGATCAGTATGGGCATTATCCTCATCAAAGAAGAAGAAGAGAGGTGATACACATAATTTTCTCTACCTGTCATTTCTACCAAGTAGCTGGCATTCTTAACTAATAAATTCATTCAAATTAGGAGGGGTTCTTCACTGTTTTATGTATAGGGAGTTGAGTCAAGTCCACGAACCTCTTCTCAGAATAAAGTTTTTGAATGCATAAAAAAGAAAATACATATAATTATAAAGTTGTAATGAAACAGTTGTCAAATATATTTTTATTTAATAGTATTTTTTCAATTACAAGTAAAGTTAGATTTCAACATTCATTTAAAAACTGAGTTCCAAATTTTTCTCCCTCTCTTCTTTCTCACCCCCTCCAAGATGGAAAAAATTTGAAATAGGTTATACATGTAAAATCATATTAAACATGTTTTCATATCAGTCATTTTGTGAAAGAATAATCAGAACAAAAGGGAAAAACCATGAGAAAGAAAAAAAATTGAAATCTGTGTATTTCAATCTCCTTTCAGATTCCATATAGTTAATCATCATACAGTTTTGCTGTTCCTGTGTACAATGTTTTCCTGGTTTTGCCCACATTATACGGCTTCAGTTCATATAAATCTTTCCAGGTTTTTTCGGAAATCTACCTGCTCACCATTTCTTATAGCACAATATTATTCCATTACAATCCTATATCACAATTTGTTCATTCATTCCCCAATTGATAGGCATCATCACAATTTCCTCTTCTTTGCTACCACAAAAAGAGCTGCTATAAATATTTTTGTACATATGGGTCCTTTTCCATGATCTCTTTGGGAGACAGATCTAGTAGTGGTATTACTGGAACACAGTGTATTAGCTCTTTGGGCATAGTTCCAAGTTGCTCTCCTTAATTGTTGGATCACTTTACCATCCACTCCACCAACTCCACCACTCTACCAACAATGCTTAATGTTCCAATTTTTCTACATTTTATCTAACATTTATCATTTTCCTTTACTGGTATATTAGCCAATCTGATTGGTGTGAGGTGGTACCTCAGACTTCTGTTAATTTGCATATCTCCAATCAATAGTAATATACAGCATTATTTCATATGCCTATAGATAACTTTAATTTCTTCCTCTGAAAACTACGTGTTCATATCCTTTGACCATTTACCGACTGAGATTGACTTTTACTCTTAGCAATTTGACTCTGTCCTCTATATATTTGAGAAATGAAGGCTGTATCAGAAACACAGACTGTAAAAATTGTTTCCTAGCTTTCTGCTTTCCTCCTAATCTTGTTAGAATTGGTTTTATTTGTGCAAAACCTTTATAATTTAATGTCATCAGAATCATCCATTTTGCGTTTCATAATGTTTTCTATCTTTTGTTCGGTTGTATATTTTTCTCTTCTCCATATATCGGCAGGTTAACTATTCCATGCTCTCCTAATTTGCTTTTATTATTATCCTTTATGTTTAAATCATGGACCCATTTCGACTTTATGTAGGTAAAGGGTGTGCGATGCTGGTCCATGACTAATTCCTATCATATTATTTTCCAATTTTCCAGGAGATTTTGTGAAATAATGAATCCTTATCCTAGAAGCTAGAGTCTTTAGGTTTATCAGATAATAGATTAGTCTAGTCATTGACCTCTGTCTTCTGTACCTAATCTATTCCACAAATCCACCTCTCTATTTCTTAGTCAGTACCAAATAGTTTCAATGATTACTGCTTTATAATATAGTTTTCAATCTTGTGTAGCTTGGCCACCTTTCTTTGTATTTTTTTTATTAGTTCCCTTGATATTCTGGACCTTTTGTTTTTATAGATGGATTTTTAAATTTTTTTTTCTAGCTTCAAAATATTTTTTTTTTTTTGCAATTTGATATGTGGCACTGAATTAATAAACTAATTTTGGCCAAATTTTAATTTTATTATATTAACTTGACCTACTCATGAGCAATGGATATTTTTCCCAATTGTTTAAATCTGACTTTATTTGGGTTAAAAGTATTACATAATTGTGTCAATGTAGTTATT
Organism: Potorous gilbertii; assembly: GCA_028658325.1. Classification (NCBI taxonomy): domain Eukaryota; kingdom Metazoa; phylum Chordata; class Mammalia; order Diprotodontia; family Potoroidae; genus Potorous; species Potorous gilbertii. The sequence continues at coordinate 387,969,021 of CM053771.1, forward strand.
GGATTTGTCTTACTGGGTAGACTCTCAAATATTTTATATTTTCTATAGTTATTTTAAATGGAGTTTCTCTTTTTATCTCTTGTTACTGGGCTTTGTTGGTAATATGGAGAAATGCTAATGATTTATGTGGGGTTATTTTGTATCCTGTAATTTTGCTACAGTTGTTGTTTCAGGTAGTTTTTAGTTGATTCTCTAGGATTCTTGAAGTATACCATTGTGTCATCCACAAAGAGGGATACTTTTGTTTCCTCATGGCCCGTTTTAATTCTTCAATGTCTTTTTCCTCTCTTGTTACTGAAGTTAACATCTCTGGTACCATATTGAATCATAATAATGATAATGGGCACTTTGTTTCACCCAAGATATTTTGGGGAATGCTTGCGGCTTAACCACGTTACATATAACTTTACTAACGGTTTTAGATGATAGTGCTTATCTTAAGGAAAATTCCATTTATTACTTTGCTTTCCAGGAATGGGTGCTTTATTTTGTCAAAAGTTTTTTCTGCAGCTCTTGAGATAATCATATGATTTGCTAATTCTGTTATTGACATGGTCGATTATGCTGATAGTTTTGGTAATGGTAACCAGCCCTGCATTCCTGGTATACATTTCACCTGGTCATAGTGTATTATCTTGGTGATAAATTGCTGTAATCTCTTTGCTAGTATTTTAAAATTGTTGCATCAATATTCATTAGGAAAATTGATCTATAATTCTATCTGTTCTGACTTTTCCTAGTGTAGGTATCAGCATCATATTTGTTCCATAAAAAGAACTTGGTAGAACTCCATCATCTTTTCCTCCAAGTAGTATATATATATATATATATATATACATATATATATATAT
>CM053771.1:387970371-388000965 GCA_028658325.1 Potorous gilbertii
TTTTAAGGAAGTGATTGTAGAACATTTATAAATAAATAAAATAAAAATGAAAAAAAAGATTTTTAATTAATTAAAAACAAACAAACAAAAAAAGTTGTAGGCAGTATTGAATAACATCTCCACACTTTATTCTTCTTCATTAGTTTAGATTTTCTTGTCAATAAAAATAATAAAAATAAAAAAAAAGAATTATTGGTGTACAGTTGAGTAAAAAAACTAATTGTTGCTTTAATTTCCTCTTCAATGGTGGTAAATTCATCTTTTTAAATTTTGATACTGGCCATTTGATGGTCTTCTTTCTTTTTTTAAAATGAAATTAAATAAAGTTTTACTGATTTTATTGTATTATTTTCATAAAATCAGGCTTAGTTTTATTTATTTATTCAATGGTGTTCCTAATTTTAATTGCAATAATCTTTCCTTTGATTTTCAGAATGTGTAATTTATATTTAATTGAAGACTTTTATTATTTTTCTAACTTCTTTGATTGCCTTCCCAATTCACTGATTTCCTCTTTTTCTATTTTATTGATGTAGGCATTTACAGATATAAAATTTCCCTGAAGAACTGCTTTGGCTACATCTCATAAATTTTGTCATGTTGTCTTATTATTGTAATTTGATGAAATTATTGATTGTTTCTATGATTTGTTGTTTGGCTCACTCATTCTTAAGGATTAGATTATTTAGTTTGCAGTTAATTTTAGCCTATCTTTCCATGGGCCTTCATTACAGTTAATTTTCAATGCATAATGGTCTGAGAAAGATGAATTTAATATTTCCGACTCTGCATTTGATTGTGAGGTTTTCATGCCCAATTGTATGGTCAGTTTTTGTGTAGGTACTATACACTGCTGAGAAAAAGGTATATTCCTTTTTATTCCTATTCAATTATCTCCAGAGGTCTACCGTATCTAACTTTTCTAAAAGTCTATTCATCTCCTTAAATTTTTTCGTGTTTATTCTGTGGTTAGATTTGTCACAACCTAAGAGGGAGAGTTTGAGGGCCCCTACCAATATAGCTTTGCTATTTCTTTCTATAATTAACTTCACTTCTCTATGTATTTGGCTGCAATACCACTTTGTGCATGTATGCTTAGTATTCGTTGTCTACCTTTTTACCTGACCTGTTTTAATTAGATCTAGTTTGCTGATGATATGTCTGAGACCAGGATTGCTACTCTGCTACTTTTTTTTTTACTTCAGCTGAAGCTTAATATATTCTGCTCCAGTCTTCTGCCTTTACTCTATGAGTATCTCTCTCCGTTTGAATGTGTTTTTTATAAATAATATATTGTAGGATTCTGATTTTTAATCCACTCTTCTATACACTTTCGTTTTATAGAAGAGTTCATCTCATTCACATTCACAGTTATGACTCCCAACAGTGTATTTTCCTTCAATCTATTCCCATCTCCAGTCCATTTTTATTTTTCTCCCTCTTTTCACCCTATTCCTACTTACTAGAATTTTGCTTGTGACAACCACCTATCACAGTGTCCTCTGTTCGATCTGTCCTACAACTTTTCTTTCTGCTTTCCCTTCCTACTTCTTCATTCCTTTTCCCCTCCCTTCTAACCCCTTCCCCCACACTTACTTTTTCTTTCTCTTTTCCCTTCCCACGTTCCTTTAGGGTAAGATAATTTTCTATACCCAACTGAATATGTATATTTTTCCCTCTTTGATCCAAGTCTAATGAGAGTAAGGTACTAATAATGTTCACCTCTCTCTTCTTTCCTTCCGCTGTAATACATATTTGCACCTCTACTATGGGAGGTAACCCTAACCCTAAACTGATATTTTTACTAACCCTTGATTCTAACCCTAAATGCTTCAATTCTAACCCTAACCCTAACCACAGAAAGAGCTACCATAAATATTTTTGTATTTGTGGGTCCTTTTCCCATTTTTATGATCTCTTTGGGATACAGCCCTAGAAGTGGTATTCCTGGATAAAAAGGTATGCACATTTTTATAACCCTTTGGGCATAGTTTCAAATTCCTTTCCAAAATGGTTGGATCACCTCACAACTCCATGAACAATGAATTAGTATTCCTACTCCCCCACATCTTTTCCAAGATTCATCATCTTCCTGTTTTGTCATGTTAACCAGCCTGAGAGGTGTGATATGATGCCTCAGAATTGTTTTATTTGCATCTCTCTAATCAAGTGATTTAGAGATCTCATGTGGTTAGGCCACCTACCCTCGCATTCCTTTTCATCAGTTCCCTTGATATTTTAGACCTTTTGTTCTTCCAGATGAATTCTGATATTATATTTTCTAATACTAGAATATAATTTTCTTGTAGTTTGATTATGACACTGAATAAATAAATTAGTTTAAGGTGAATTGTCATTTTTATTACATTAGCTTGTCCTGCCCATGAGTAACTGTTACTTTTTCTAGTTACTTAGATCTGGCTTTATTTGCCTAAAAAGTGTTTTGTAGTGGTGTTCATAGTCACAAGGTTTATTTTTGCAGGTAGATTCTCAAATATATTATAGTGTCTGGTATAACTTTAAATGGGATTTCTCTATCTCTTGCATTTGTGCTACCTTACTGATACATAGAAACACACATGATTTTGTGGATTTACTTTGTATCCTGCCACTTTGTTAAAGTTGTTTATTATTTCAAGAAGTTTTTTCCTTGATTCACTAAATATATTATCACATATATGCAAAGGGTGATAATTCAGTTTCTTATCTTCCTGTTTTAATTCCTTCCATTTCCTTTCCTTCTCTTATTGTGAAAGTTAACATTTCTAGTATCATATTGAATAATTTTGGTGACAATGGACATTTTTGTTTCACCTCCACTCTTAATGGATATGCATCTAGCTTTTCCCAATTACATATAGTGTTGCTGATGGTTTTAGGTAGATAATACCTATTATTTTAAGGAAGGCTTCATTTATTACTATTGTCTCAAATGTTTTCAATAGAAGTAGATGTTGTATTTTTCAAAAGCTTTATCTGTACCTATTAAGAAAATCATATAGTTTTTGTTAGTTTTGTTGTTGATATGATCAATAATGCTGACTCTGAAAATGATGAAGAAAATGTTTAGGAGGGCACAGCCAAGATGACAGAGTAGAAGGATGCACCTGTAGAAGCTCTCTGTCCACAGTTCCTAAAATACTTGTAAAAAATGACTCTAAAATTCTAGAGCAGCAGAAGCCACAAAAATGACAGAGTGAAAGAGATTTTCAGTCCAAGGCAGCCAAGAAGGCTGACAGGAAAAGTCTATTGCACCAAGTGTGGAATGGAGTGCTGCCTGGCCTTGGTTACACACCTGGGACAGCACTGGAGCCAGCTCCAAGTTATGATTCCCAGATTCCTCACCCCACAAACGCCAAAGGCAGCTTCAAAGGTCAGTAAGAAAGCTCTTTCACCTGGGTGAGAAGGTAATGAAGGGGTCTGGCCCTAGGCCCAGGTGGCTCCAACTTCCATTGTTGGAGCCCTGACCTGAAGACCCTGGGAGAATTGAGTTGCTGATCTGGGTCTCAGCTCTGAGTGGTGGCCCTGGAGTGAGGAGGAGCATTGGTTGCTGCAGCTGGCCAAGGCTTTGGAGAGGGAATTCTACTCACAGAAAAGAGTGCTTGTAGTTGCTCCCAAACCAGAGTACAGGTCAGGAGAGGAGTAAACTCCTCTCTCTTGTTTGTGCCACCTTAGAGGAACTTATAATTTACAGGTCCTCAGAGTGTACCCTCCTCTTGACAAAGAACTCAAAAGTCAAGTAACTGGCTGAGAAAATTCCCCAAAAGGGGAAAAAGAATAAGACAATAGCAGGTTACTTTCTTGGTGAGCAGATATTTTCTTCCATACTTTTGGATGAGGAAGAGCAATGCATACCATCAGAGGAAGACCTAAAAGTCAAGGTTTCTCCATCTAAAACCTCCAAAATAAATGTGCAATGCCCTCAGGTCATGGAAGAGCTCAAAAAAGGATTTTGAAAATCAAGTAAGAGAGGTGGAAGAAAAATTGGGAAGAGAAATGAGAATGACCCAAGAAATTCATGAAAAGTGAGTCAACAATTTGCTAAAGGAGACCCCCAAAAATGCTGAAGAAATTAACACCTTTAAAAATAGACTAACCCAAATGGCAAAAGAGGTCCAAAAAGCCAATGAAGAGAAGAATGCTTTTAAAAGTAGAATTAGCCAAGTGGAAAAGGAGATTCAAAAGCTCACTGAAGAGATTTAAAAATTAGAACGGAGCACATGGAAGCTAATGGCATTATGAGAAATCAAGAAATTAAAAATCAAGACCAAAAGAATGAAAAAATAGAAGATAATATGAAATATTTCACTGGAAAAATGACTGACCTGGAAAATATATCCAGGAGAAACAATTTTAAAATTATGAGACTACCAGAAAGTCATGATCAAAAAGGGAGCCTAGACATCATCTTTCATGAAATTATCATGGAAAGCTGCCCTGATATTCTAGATCTATCTTGTCCTATAAGAAAAGAACGAAGATAGGGATAAGGAAAGGGAAGGGTATGATAGAAGGGAGGGTAGATTAGGGGAAGGGGATAATCAGAATGCACGGTGTTTTGGGGTAGGGGGAAGGAAGAGAAGAGAACATTTGAAACTCAAAATCTTGTGGAAATGAATGTTGAAAACTAAAGATAAATAAATTTTTGAAAAGAGAAAAGAAAATGCTTAAATGAAGATGAAAAAATGATATGTAATATTTAAAAATACATCATGTGTGCTTTTCTTCCAGAGAACCTGTTAAACATTTATTAGTACACTCTTGTATTTGCAATACACATATATCCTTCCTGACTGTGCACAGACCTCGAAGCATGACCATATCCTACCAAAGGCCCATCTTCTATCCTCATGAAATTTTCTTTAAAATTACATTTTCCTTTTTCTCTTCCTTCCCCATTAGAGTTGCTGTTCTCCCAATATGACCATTGTCAGAGAGATATTTAAAGAGCACAATGAAGCTTTGCTCACAAGCAGAACTTTAATGGTTGATGTTATTGTTTGTCCTTTGTTCTTGAAGAAGACCAATGACCTCAGGAGGATGAAATCTTGATTTGCAAGTGAAATAGATTTAAGTGAGGCAGAACTGTGCAAAGACTTCAGCCACCAGTCATGGTTCTGGATGTAGTGTAAGACATTGGCCTTTTTAATCTATGCCTTTCCCAGGTGTCAGTTTGTCTCAGTTACTGCCCATCCAGTAATTAAAGGCTAGGTAAGAATTAAAGCCAAAGATGTCCTACTTTGCTTGTAAATTTGAAGTACTGTTATCTAGGGAGTGTTCTCATTTTTAAAGTAGATGCTCATCAACTCAAATGTATTTCTAACTGGTGAATTTTCTGGAATTTGTAATAAAAAGAATTTAAAATGTTTGTGTTTGGGATGGAGTGGAGAGAGTACTGGTCATATGCCTATCCCTGTGGCCTTCCTTTGGTTTGCTATGTAGAGAACAATTTGAAGGACAGACCTTCAGTTAGAGAAGCAGTATTATCTAATGAAAGATCACTGCATTTGGAACCAGAGAATTTTTTTTATGAAAATTACGACTATTCTATTGTGAATTTTATCAGGGTAAGTCACCTTAACCTCTCTGTACTTCTGTTTTGTCATCTGCAAAATGAAAGTTAGACTACAGGGCTTCTAAGGTTCCTTTCAGTTCTACATCTATAACTTAACTACCTATAGATGAGTAGATAGTAAAATTGAAGTCAACTCAAATGAAGTGATGTGAAGAGGGGATGAAAGGTTAGCATTTTAAAAATGCAGCTGAAGGAAAGTACATCATAATTCCATCAACTAAATTTCTTTTTTGTTTTCATCAAGTACCAACTACATAATAAGTGTTTTTTGCAGGGGATGTGGGGTGTTTTATAGTACTGTGGAACAGCTTAAGAATAAAAGTTTTCTAGTGCCATCTATTTTTCAAATTCAGTTGGCAGCAGTTAGCAGAATCCTTAAGGGATTCTATCTATAGACTATATTCTATCTATAGATCTATAGACTTCACATAACCCATATACTCTTTGAAGACAAAAGAGTTTCTCCCTGTATTAACAGCTTGGTAATCAAAGTCATGAAACAATTTTCTGTTATTCTAACCATGTCCTTTGTTTATAGAGTAATAAGAGTGCAGTGTACTCATGGAAAGCCTATACACACATATGTACACACACATTTAATATGGTTAATGGTTTTATTTATTAGCAAATGCACTGAGTTTTCTCTGTTTTTATTTATGGTATATTGCCAGAATGGATGTGTAGCAGTGTCATAAATGTAGCCAATTTCTTCAAGCTAATAACTAATCCTGAGTGAATCATCACCAAAGATATAGTCCATTGAGTTTCTAACTACAATTGTAATTTTCTTTAGCAGACCTAGGCACAGATTCTGTTTCTCATTAGTATAAACCTGAGGAGGAAGAAGCTGAGAGTTGAAAGACAGAAAAGTTTCCAAATTCTGTACATAGGCTCTGTTGATAGGACAAAGGGTGCTGGAGTTGAAAATATAAAATTGCCTTTTAGTTTCTCTCTCTCTCTCTTTCTCCCCCCCCCCCTCTCTCTCTCTCTCTCTCTCTCTCTCTCTCTCTCATTCTCTCTCCCCCTATACTATTAAACCTAACCTACTTTATACAGAAATGTCAAGAATAAGTTGTAACACCACAAAAAAGTTATAGTCTTCATGTCTTCCCACCTGTGCACATCACCATTAACTGGATTTTTGCAGAATTGAACAAAAATGGCTAACACAAGATACTTTGACTTGATTTCATGCATATAGCAACACCTTGGGCCTTGCTATTTCAAGGTAGTTTATTTTGAGCTGGGGCCATATTAAAAAGGAAAACCAAGAAACATGCCCTTTTTTGTTGTTGCAGAGCTTATAGAAATATGTTTATTTTGCATTTTCTATTTGCATACATATCACTCTTCTTGTTTCTTTGATCAATCTTTTATGACCAATAAATTATAAATTATGCCTATGTATAATTTATCCCTTTAAATACATATTTTATTTTTTTGACTTTTTAAATGAAAAGTGTCTTTAGCTTTGTGGTTTTTTTAGGGATTCAAATGTAATACTTTAAGAAATTCATGAATAAAGCATGTTTCAACCCCAATTTGCATTTTTATAGTGTCTGCAGTGGAAGAGTATAGATTTTGCTTTCTGAGTGTACTCTGTCAAGCAGACACGATTCCCTTAAGAATAAACCTTGAGAAAATTCACTTGCCCTTCATAAAACATGCCTTTCATTATCTCCCTATAAATTGGACACTTCCCCAACATGCTTTCTTGTTATTTGTGTGTACTGTCTGAAAATGATAAGACTCTCTAGTTCACATAGGTATACACATAGACCCAGTAATACAAACGAAAAAAATGACCATTTCTTTATTTTTTTTAACTTTGAGACTGCTAAGTTATCTAGTCCCAATAATAGAAATTCTACTCCTGGAAAAAATCTCCAGGTAATATGCACCTTTTAGATAAGATTTTGAGGTGGTAGGAATAAATGTCTGTTCTGAACAGCCAACAATAACTCATATGGTATTGATTTGGTACCATAATGCATGGGTAAAAAAATAACTATTTTATTTGAACATGCAATAATCTGCTGAGTAGCCTGAGCTAGAGCAACTGGTGGTAATAAATTGTGACTGGACGGCCTTTAATGAAGAATAATGCTGGAAAAGCCATATGAAGTATTAGATTGTGTTTAAGAGAAATATTGCTATTCAGATATGAACAGGGATTTATTAATGATATGAGAAGTGTATAGTCATTTATCAATTAACCACTTTGAAGTACAAAAGTGAGCATCAACAAAAGAAACTCACAAATGAGCTTAAACCTCATTGTAGCTTTAGTTTTACTCCCTTTTCTCACAAAAACTTTTTTTTCAGATGAATACTAAGTTGAAGATTTAAATAATAGAGTGTTCTTTCCTTGTGGAGGCAACAAGGTTTATGGAAAGTTCAATGGATCCAGAGTCAGAAGAATTTATGACTTGGGTTCAAATCCTGAATCTACCAGCTGTATAATCTTGAGAAAGTTGCTGTATTTCATTAAGCTTCAGTCTCCTCATAAGAAGAAGAGGGAGAAGGAGGAGGAGGAAGAAGAGGAGGAGTAGAAGGAGCAGGGTTCTTAATCTTGAGTTCTTGAAGGCGTCCATGGATAGATTGAAAGGGTTTTAAGAAAGTGGATGAGAAAGAAATACATCTTTAATTTCACTAACCCTCTATTCAAAATTTAACATTTTCTTCAATTATTTGAAAACATCATTCTGAGAAAAGGTCAAGAGGCTTCACCAGATATATATCATCAGATGGCCAAAGGGCCCATGGTACATACAAATGGCTAAGAATTCCTCAGCTTCTGTTAGATTTCTAAGGTATCTCATAGCTCAAAATCTGTGCTCCTATCATCCTTTTCCTTCAGTTGCTAACACTTTTTGTTAGAGATATCAGGGAAAAATAAAATGTCTCAAATTAAGGTGAGTCAATGGGATAGAATAGACAGTATTAGAGAGCAACCAAGAACTTGGCATCTCTGACCAAAACAATATTCCCTGCCATAGCAGGAGGGTAGTCCGGTGAATAGTGTTGGACCAGGAATCAGAAAAAGCGGAGTTCCAATTCTATCTCATATACTTAATAGTACTGGAAACCTTCACAGATCACTTAGCTTTTGTTTTCCTTAGTTCCTCCTCTGTAACATAAAGCTAATAATAGTACCTACCTTGTAGGATTATTGTAAAGATAAAAAGGAGATAACATACATTAAGCACTTGGTAGGTCTTAAATAAAATAAAATATCATAAAATAAAAGCTAGAAATTATGATTACCAACTTGGTAGGACTCTTAAATCTGTCTGGTTTACTGAACAGCTAAGAAAAGGGTAGTGCGTTAGATCATCAGTCATTAACATCTTTGTGTAAATAAGGTCACAAAGATATAGACTGCAAACTAAAAGCCCACACAGGTAATTGTATTTACTTCTCTCATTTTAAAGACTAAAGACCAGAGGGATGAAGGTATTAGTCCAAAATCATATGGTTATAAATAGCAAAGCTGGGATTTGAACCAGGGTCCAATTACTCCAAATTCAGAACTCATTCAACTATCATAGCTTATTTAATCCTTTACAAAGTGAAAGAAAATCCTCTGGAGAATGGGACAAAACAGATAAAATTTAATAAGAGAGTGGTTGATGAAAAGAGCAAGTCTAGGGCAGTGTCTGAAAAGGATAGGCCTGTATGCAGAACACCCCAGTAGGGTAAATGAAACATTCAGGAAAGAGGACCTATCGCACCCTGAGCAGCAGAGCACAATAAGGAGAAAAGGGTGATGTGAGGACAGTCTGTATAATTTTGTCATAAAAATGAGTAATGTTGAAAATTTAGTTAGAAAGGAAAAAGAGGATGAAAGGTCAAGTATCAGCTTCAAAGAGAACAAAAAAGGTAAGAATTAACCATTGCTTTATTTGTTTGAGATTTCCTGGAAATTGGTGTCAGTGAATAGCATCTACTTTTTCTCAATCATTTAAATTATTTTCAGAAATAACCCTCAGTTAAAAATTTATACACTCAGTACTTATTAGAAGAGAGGAAAGGTAAAAAGGAAAAGTTAGTAGTGTATTTTTCTTGAGGAATATTTAGACCAGAAATGTTTACTTCTTACTTCTGCTATCAGAATATTCTAGCTATAAAAAGAATTGAAAATATTCTAAAAATAAAATGTTTTCCACTAAAACCAGCCTTCTGGCTTTTACCCTTATTTTAGATAACTCATGTTCTCTCAAATTTGTCAGCTGAAGCATCAAATGACTAACACAATCTATTTTGATGAGTCACTGAACAATGAGAATATTGCTGAATAGGGAAATATATCCAGAATAGCAATTCGATCTTGGAATAGGAAGAAGGTGCCTTTATCATGGAGGTTTAAATTATATATATATATATATACACACACATACACATATATATATATATATATATATATATATATATATATGCACACATATACATACACATATGCACACACATCTCAATACATACATATACGAATATGTATAATGTACATATATAACACACAATATAAATATACACACATATATACATATGTGTATAATGTATGTGAATCTTCTGTTAATGCTACCATAAGTACCTTGCAACTATAAACATATTCAACTTTCCAACTCCACAAAGAGGATATACAGGAGGCAAGAATGCCAAATGGACAATGAATAAACTTGTACCATAATAACAGTCTGTCAGATTATACTCTGAGTTCCTAACTACAAAGGTTTTCCAATAATTTTGGGTTATTGTATTATTGAAATCTTCTGCATTATAAAACCTTGGGAGATACCCTAACCCCATCCTGGAATAATATGAAGCATAATATAGATGCCCATTTCATATTTTTGTGTTTGATAAATGATTGAATAAATGTGCATTTTTAAATGTCAAGTCTAACTTTGACAGAAAATTAAGAAAGAAAATACTTACATACATACAAAGAAATGTCAGAAATCTCTAACTGAAATTTAGTTTTATCATTGTGTTACTGCTTATAGATGGAACAATACTATCCATGCTTCACATTGTTACTTTTTATTTTCCTTCCAAGTCTGCTTGCATATGTGAATACTTTGACTCAGTGAGTTCTTTGATAATAGTACTTTCTACCACTCTAGAGTACATCAAAACTCACCCATGCTTTCTTATCTTGCATGATTCTTGTCTATTTCTTCCTTTAAAACATACATAGAAAATTTATTAGGTTCATTAGGAGCTTTTCTCTCTCTTTTTTTCTGTTTCAGCACTACGAAATGCTACAATTGAGCTGTATTTTATACTTGTTTCTATTTTCATAAGACCTGAGATACACTCTGTAGCTCCATTTCTTACCTACTATATTCTATTAACATCAAATAATGTTAATAGTGTTAGGAACACTGAATTTAGAACATTTGAGTATGAGTTCCATTTTTGATGTTCACAGATCCCCTTAAGTCTTTGTGCCTTGATTTTTCATCTTGAGATTGAAGGACTTGAACTATAAAAGTTCTAAGGTCTATTCGAACTCCAAATCCTATGATCCTCAGATATGGTCAATCAGTTGAATGTCTAGCAATATTCCCAGCCCATTACACACTGACTGAAAGGACTTCTTAGGTCATAAGTTTATAAGTACAACTATCTAAAGTTCATGCCACCCAGGCAGAAAATATAACAAGCAGTTATGGGAAGTTAGAGATTCTTTTTTCAAACTTGTCACCTTGAAAGAGAAAATGACCCTTTATTTTGTAGTTCAGACAGGAAACAAACAGCATATGCCTTTGCTGACTGAACTGAAAAATCAAAATTGACAAATCCTGAAGGAAAAGAAACTTACCATGGCAAAGTCAGGCGTGGTTGTTCATGATACCTTGACTTCCCTGGCATCCTCCTGCTGCTTCACAGTAGCCTCTAAGGGCCAAATGGCATTAGTTTGACTTCAGACAATTCAAGAAAAGGAAACATAATTTTATCGTAAAGAAATAAAAGGGCTGACACAGAAGACAAGCAACCTGTACTGATGTTGCAAAGGTTTAAGAAGAAGGATCTTACTAAAATTCAGCACAAAGTTTGAGAAAAAACTGAATAAATACATACTTTCCATTCAATTACAAAATTCATTTTAAGCTACAGTGGCTAACTTTATCATTTTCATGGCAACCCTCCCCACTCCACAAACAATTACTAAGGTTAATTTCTAACAAGAATATAAAAAGAAAAGCCTTCCCACTCCCTAGTTCTTAAAACACAATTTTATATCTATCTGTGTATCTATCTCTGAATCTATCTTTCTATCTATCATCTATGTCAATCTTTCAGTTAATGGCATGATTGGCAAAGGTGTAAATGAAAAGATAGAAAATGTTCAGTGAAAAGAAAATACAATCAACTCATGGATAAGAGTTTGGACCACATAAATTCCTGAGAAGTTTCCTTACAAAAGGGGAGATAGGTCTGCAGGAATGTCTCTCTACTCTGTGCTTATTCCCTTATGCCTATATTGGTGAAAGCAGATAATTGAGGAGTCTAATTTTCCCCTCTAAAGCTTTGCACAATGAAGCACTACTATGTCCCGTGAAACAGGAAGAAAAGACAGAATTTAATGTTTACAAAAGAAACAGTAGCTTTAACATTTTATTCTCTTTAAGTCTTCTTTCTACTCATATTAGAATAAACTAGCCCAGAGAGAAAATGGTTCTATACATCGATGTCTGGTAGAGTCTTTTAAAAATATTGATTATTTTTTTAAACGTTCTTTTTTAAAATTTTGAGTTCCAATTTCTTTTTCTTCCCTCAACTCCCTCAATTTCTAGTTCTTTACTACCACAAAAAGAGCTGATATAAATAGTTTTGTATATATAAGTTGTTTTCCTTTTTCTTTGCTCTCTTTGGGATTGAGACCTACTCCAACCTTTCTTATGAATTTTTCTAATTATTAATGACAATCTGAAGACATATGTTTCACATTTTACATACATAAAAAGTAAATATTCGGTCTTTATTGAGCCCCTTGTAATTAGTCTTTGGTATGTACCTTAAATTTCTCTTAATTTTTGTATGTCAAATCTTCTATTAACTTCAGGGATTTTTTGAACAAAGTCCTGAAAATCTGATGTTTAGTTTTTCTGGGTATGATATTTTTTCCAGAACCCCGGTTATTTTGCCCTTTGATATATAGTGATATATAGAGTCATTATTGCTAGGTCATGTGTGATTCTAATTGTAGCATCACTACAATTTGAATATTTGAAATATTTGAATTGTTTTTATCTTCTTGGTCATAATATTTCCTCCTTTAGCAAGGGGTTTTGGAATTTGACTATAATATTCCTATAGACTTTCCCCAAAGGATCTCTTTCAGGTGGTGATCAATGAATTTTTTGTACTATTACCACTTTCCCCTCTTGTTCTAACACTTCAGGATAATTTTCTGTTATCATTGTATCAAGATCCCTTTTCTCAGCATAGCCTTCAGGTAGTCAGATTATTTTTTTTTTCTCTTCTGTTCTTGATATTTCTGTAGATCATTTGTTTTTATTTTAAGAGATGTTTCACATTGTTTTCTATTTTTTCATTTTTTAATATTTTGTTTTATTATTTCTTGATGTCATAACTTTCCTGGCTACCCTTTGCCCAATTATAATTTTCGAAGAGTCTTTTTCTCCCTTAAGATTCTGAATCTTTTTTTTTAATTGGTTGCCTTTTTTTCCATAATCTTGTTTTTCTGGGATTTTTTTTGTTTTAGTTTTTCCTCAATTTCTCTCATTTTATTTTTAAATTTTTTAAAGTTCTTCTATGAATTCTTGTTGAGCAGGCAGTCTGACTATTAGTCTCTGGGACAGAAAAGTGGTTCTTTGCTTAAGTATGCTTCTCTGAAGACGTCTTCTCTATTTCCATAGTAACACTCTCTGATTAGATTCTTTCTCCTTTGTGCATTTTTTTCTTTTTTTGTAGTTTAGTTTTTATAATCTTCTCTAGTCCTGGGATACGAGGGGTGGTGCCACTGGTCTTCAGTTCTCCACTCTGGCCTAGGACTAGAACCAACACCTCCAGCTTCTTCTAAGTGCCCCTAGCCAGGAGCATCCCTGCTGCACTGCTTCTGCACTCACCAGGCATGTTCTTGTTCCTTCTCACCTCTGCAATGTCTCCATAGCATAGATGGGTCTGGCATTCCTTGTCAGCAGAGGTTAACTCAATCTTTCTTGGCTAAGATGCCCAATACCCCTCACTCTCCCAGGAGTCAAAGTTCCTGCATCTGGTGCTGAGGTAGCCTCCCAACTCAACTAAACTCAGGGCTTGCCACTTGTTTTTTAAGAAAACCTAAGACCTAGTCTGGAGGTGTTTAATTTTCCCAGGGTCCAATTCTCATCTTGGGACTTTGCTTCAGATATTTTCCAATTGTCCCAAGAAGATGTCTACTCTGCTCCTACTCTTATTTATTTTTACCACTCAGTATTCACTGTGAGGGGCTATTTCATCTTTTTTGTGGGGGTAAGGCTTGAGTAGCTTGGAATTGTCTGACCTACTCCACCGTCTTCCCAGCATCCTGTCCTCTATGGTACTTTTTAGCATAATGTAATTTCTCTGAAGTTCTCTTCTAATTAGGTCTATTTTTGCTTTTCCTTTGTGTGAGGTCATTGTTGCTACTTCTGTCTTTCTTTTTCAGTTTAGTTAAAACATATTAGATTCTGCTCCAACCCTTTATTTTAAGTCTCCATGTGTTTTTCTGTTTCCCCATAAGGGAGTCACGACCCATAGTTTAAGAAGCATTAATTTAATGCATACAGAATAAAATTTCCTTATTTTGAAAATGAAGAGGTTGGATGAAATTATCTCTAAGGTTTATCTCTTTTTTTAGTTGTATTGAACCAAATACATAGAAAAGAATTATGCCGAGGATCTAGGTCCTTTTAGTGTATAAAATTAGTAAACTAGAAACCTACTGTCTTTTAAAAATTACTTATACATAGTTAGCATCATGATAGCATATGTCTGAATATATCAAGTATCACTTTTGTGATTTTTCTCAATACTTAACTGTTCTTTTGGGACAGGGTAAGACGTAGTGTAGGGTAAGACCAGAGTTGTGATTTCATGAATGTAGGGAGCTCTTGGTGAAGAAATTATCAATGCAGATTGGCACCATTCCTCCAATTTACAGTCTTAAAGAGCAACCTTCTGCCCTGAGAGGTTATATGACTTGTGCAGACTCCCATTCAATATGTTTTTTTTAATTAAAAAAAAATCAAATATTTTTCATCAAACCACTAGAAAAATATAACATAGTCTTGAAACACTGAACAGGAAGGCTATGTTAAAAGCATTCATTAAGAAGTTGGTATAAAGATAACAAGATTTCTTCTAATATAATGCCTGATATTAGCATGTTGCTCAAAGTTTTAACCAACAGTTATGATTGGATAATTGGTGCTAGCTGTCTTCTGTACTCAGGGGCAGAAAAGAGCTCTCCTTTGTAACCTGCTTAGAAGTTTAAGTTGTTTTCCTACTCTTTCTGTCCTAAGAGGGTCCTCTTAACAAGTTGTTTCTGTTGAAGGTTGCAAATGAGCAGTGCCAGAATCTGTATCACATCTTTTTCTGCTTTGGGGAAAACTAACTTCTCCTCAAACAAGCCTTCCACCATTCCAGTAAGCAAGAGGCTTAAGATTGCTCTGCAATCAAAGAGAAGCTTTCTTTGGCCTTAACTCAAAACTATTCATGTTAGTCTCAACTGAATTGTTAACTGAATCTTAACTGAATTGTTGCCCCTGAAGTTCCTTCTAGAAGGGCAAGAAAAAGTAACCTGAGAAGCAATTCTAGAAAAGTCAAAGTGAAGGAACCTGAGCTTCACCTGCCTGGTGGGAGATTTCCCATTTATGTTCTTGCTTGGTGTTCCAGTGAAAGTTGGCCTGAGCACTGTCTTCATCAAAGGAAAGGTTACCTAGGAGTTACTCAGTGCTCTAATTCAGGTAACCCTCTTTCCCCAGACTGTCCCCTGAATGACAGCTCTTGTACTGGTGAGAAAAGCAAAACTGTGTTTCTCTTTTTCAGTCAGTGGTGAACTCCTGGTTGTCAGTCAGTGGTGAACTCCTGGTTGCTGCATTCTGGTCTATGGGAAATGGTTCAATCAGGTGGAACGTGAAGTTGGCACCAAACAATAGTAGAGAGGTACTTCAGGGATTCATACTAGATAGGAGGTACGTTGGAGAAGAGAGCTGGTAATACTTATAAATCCAAAGGGTTATTCCAGCTCCTAGGAATGGAATGCCTCTAAACTAGCTGAAAGCCGTTGAGGGCTCCAACACATAGAAGAGGGATCATCTCCACTAAAGGGATATGCCTGGGTACTGTTAGCTCTCCATGCTACCATCAATCCAGTTCTAATCATCCAATTTTTCCATTTCTTCCTCTATGGACTAAAACATATGAGGGAACCAACAGAGTCCAGAGGCAGATGTGTTTCCATAAAGGTATTATTAAACTTGCTACAAGTTTCAATTTCTTCATTCTTGAATTTTCACTGAAAGGTAAAAATTTCCATATATTTTTCCAAGTAGACCAATTCTCCCACCCCAGATGACTACAATGATTCTATTTTGCAAGAGATGCCAGGGAATCCTCCATCTTCTTGGTCTTGGTGGTGATGAGGTGCATGTGGTCATCAACACATTTGGTCACACAGGACTCTAACTGTCCCTTTACCTGCTGCTCCTTGCTTACAGCATCTGTCACATCTTTGGCTTTGTCATTGTAGTGCATGGTGGTGCATCGAGCAGGCAGTCCTGGAATTTCTCCAGCTCGCCAGCCACAAGAGCTTATGTCTGGGCGAAGGGAGTATGGCGGTGCTCATCAATGCTCTGATGAACCTGCTTCATGGAGGCCTGAGTATCTTCACAGCAGCTGGCACTGCACCAGAACATGATACTCTGCATTTTGCAGATATTCTCTTGCTCCAGCCCTTTCACCTTGGTGTCTACTGCCTTCTGCACCCGCAGCTGCTATGACTCTGCCATGGTATACACATGTACACCCCCACCCTTCAGCCCTGTGTGTTGCTCTGCTTGCCCAAGCATTCTATCCCCCCACAGTTGATATGTTTTAAAGGTGGAAATTTCTAACTCAGACTCTGCTCTCTGTTCATTATGCCATGCTGCCTCATGTATCCTATAAATTCATGTCTGCTACAGTCTTAGATGAGTTTATTCATCATTAATGAATGAAGATTTATGGAGAGAAAAACATAAGTGGGTATATAGAAAAGAGTAGATAATATGTTTTATTCCATTTCATTGTCTTCTTAAATAAATGAAATATTTAAAAGGTCAGTAATAGTTTAACAGAAGCAGGAAATGGAATATTACACTGTTAGTCATTAGTTTGATGTTCTAAAGACATAGAAGTAAAATATAACTCTCAGTCCAATAATACAGCAGTGTATCATTAATTGAGCTAGTTCCTTCCATGTATGTAAAGTTGTTTGCCAACCTTAAAGAACTGTATATCTGTCATTCTTGGGACAAATGCAAAATGATGATAGATTCATTGTGGTCTCTTTCTTTTTGAATTCTCAGGAATATAGTATAAAGTGGATTATTAGACTTAGTCACCAACCCAATATGCTAAACTAACATGTGACTATTTGCCCAATAATGAAATGGCATATGATTTTAATTTCATTCCAAATTCTGAAATAGAAAAATTTGAAATATCTAAATGGGTAAAATGTCTATGACTGTTTCCTATAAAAATCTTTCTTAATTCTAACTGTATTATTGTTAGGAAGAATCTGTTTTGACACTCATTATAATGGTCTCTAATAATCTGAAGAAATTGGACCCCAGCATAGACAGATTAATGTTTTTTTTTCTGTAGCTTAAATATTGCTTTGAATTTGTGGTGTGATTAGGCTATCCTATGACAACAGTTAAAAATCTCCAGAGTTTTGAATTCATTGACTATACATTATTGTTGCCTAAATCAATCCAATTCTTTTTCCTATAACGAGAGCAAGGGAATAAGCATTCATTAAGGACCTACTATTTGGCAGAACTGTGCTAATCACTTTACATATATAGTATTTGGGTTAATTCAAGTCAAAAATTATTTTTCAGTAGGTTTGCACTTTTTTCCTCCCACTATTTACTTAGGTTTAGGTAATTTACCTTAAGTTTTTTTTTTTTACTTTCTATTAACTGAGTAGACAAAACTCAATTAAACATTTATCAAGCATCTTTAGAATACAGAGACATTAAAGAATAGTGGATATAGTGATGATCCTGAGATTTTGAATTTGCATAAGATGATCAATCCTATGGAAAGTATAAGGAAAACATCCTGTGGGAATTGGGTTATTCTATTCTATTGCCTACTTAATAAAGAATTCATTATATTTTATCTGAAACTCTTTGGTCCAAATCGAACCAATGTTAGGAATGACTTCTGGGGTTTAGCTTCTCAGTAAATTTTTACTGTATCTTATTATTGGATCGTCTCCTTGTTAAATTACCAATGGTAACAATAACAATTTTATAGCAAATTAAGGTGTGCAAAGCACTTAAATTACTTCATTTAATTCAATAACAGTCTGAGAGGTGGATGTTTGTATTATTTCCATTTTACAGATGAAGAAACTATTATTTAATAAAATTGTGTAGTAGAAAGAGGGAAAGGATTCCAGTCAGAAAACCTGGTTTGGAATCTCTGCTCAGTCACTTGCTCCTTAAACAATCTTTCATGAGTAACTTAAACCTCAAGTTTCCACATCCATAAAGTGAGGATATTACTCTAGATGGCTTATAAGGAGACTTCCAATAGTCCATATATTATCCTATGATAGTATATGTTAATTTTATTGTGTTAAAATAAAAATACTATAATCAGCATTCCAGTATATGGCGTTTTCTGTGTCATTGTACCTAGGTATCATGACTGCCTCTTGAAATGTTCAAAAAGAGGTGGAATTAATTCAAAGTTAATTTTGATAGAGTAGATTGATGAATAAACCCCACCCCTACCCACTGGTATTTCCTCAAAGAAAGATGGTACTGGGGTGTTAAAGGACCTTGACATTTAATCATAACAGGATATGTACAAGGCCCACTTACCACTGAGTAGCAGTCAGTACCACCTAGAGGTTAAAATAAGAGTACAGTATTTTGACCTGAAAGAAACTTTATTGATCACCTGATATTCTATTGCCTCATTTTACAAAGGAAGAAACTGGGACCCAGTGAGGTTAAGTGCATCGCCAAAGGTCACATTTTATCTGAAACTCTTTGGTCCAAATCGAACCAATGTTAGGAATGACTTCTGGGGTTTAGCTTCTCAGTAAATTTTTACTGTATCTTATTAATAAACACAGATGAAACAAATCAAATCATAAAAGCCAGGCAGGTTTATTCATCAAAATTCATCTATGTGGTTGAATTCTGAAGCACTGATGTTGTTGTCAATGCCATGTTAAGATGACCCTTACTAAATCAAGTTGATTAAATTTGATGGTCCCAGACCAATTTATCTGTAGTCATTTATATATAGCTCTGAGCATTTTAAAACTCTCTTCCCTACAACTTTTAAGTATACATGTGGATGGTTTATAAGTAATTCTGCTTTTGATGTATGAAATGTCTTTTCAAAGAACATTCTTTATATTTTTCAACATTTACCCCATGTGGATATAAATCTTGCCATAGCTGTACTCTAATTTTTGTAAATGGAAAACTGAAAACTGTGTACCCACATACCCATGATCCAAGAAATGAATTGTTGTCTTCTCTGTCTTTACTGTGTTCATCTGCCTTTAGGTAGCTGGTGAGTCATGCTACCCACTGCAATATTATGTAATTCTTTCCTGGTATAACTGGTGCGTTCTATGGATCTTTGTTCTTAGGCTTACTATAATGAGCTAAAAGGATTAATCTACTATGGGAACTCTATTACTCCCTACATTAGGCCAGGAAAAAAAGAAACTTTATTTTATGAAGAAAAAATATTATTGCCGGACAGTAGGGCGATTTTATGTTTTTTCTGCCTTTTTAACTAAGCAATGATCTGTCTCCCAGGAAATAAATGTGCCTAGAATATTTTTAAAAATATTTTTCTAAGTTTTATAATCAACTGATCATTCCACTCATTAGGCTGCCTTCTTAGAGCCTTAGTAGTTAAACTTTTCTTTTTCTTTTTGTCTTGCCTTTTCTTCTAGCTCACACTTCCTTTCTTCGCCAGTAGGTAACTGATCTGCTTCAAACAGACAAAACTTGCTGCCTTTTCATGGAGACCTAGCTCTCTGACAAACAGCTCACATGGGAAAAAGTTCTGCATATGTTTACAGTTCAGAAACACCTTAAGCTCAAGTTTCACACAAGAGAGTTTTCCCAGTTTCCACGGAAACACTCTGTCCTTGCATTTAATAAGCAGGTTTACATGTGAATTGTTTTTAAGTAATTTGTTTATGATATATGATATACCTTTCAACAGCATACTTATTTATTTTTCTCTTGCCACTTAAGGAGAGAAATCTTACCATTGCTTCGCTCTTAATTTTGTAGGCTTAAAGTGATATGCTTCTCTCTTCTCCAGCTAGTGTTTTCCTCCTTCACATCTTCACTTTCTTCTGAGCTGAGGGAGAATCCCACTTTCTCTGATTATACCTTCATCTTCTACCTTTCCATTACAATAGTTGAACTATATTACTCAAAATAACTCAGTTACCTTCATAAAACATAAAAGAAAGGAAATGGGGTTGTTGCTGGCTCCTCCCAAAGTGGGCACCTAGGTGTTAGCATAGCTGGGTGGTTCAGTGCATAGATCTTTAGGTCTGGAGTCAGGAAGACCTGAGTTCAAAGCTGACCTCAGACATTTACTAGCTATGTGACCCTGGGCATATCATTTAACATATTTGCCTTAATCCACTAGAGGAGGAAATGACAATCATTCCACAAACTTTGTCAAGAAAATCCCATTATTTTGGCAAATATTGGCGTGCTATGATTCACAGGGCCACAAAAATTCTGTCACAATTGAACTGCAGCAAGTGTTAAGAGAGAGAAATAGATCTGTTGACTTTACTTTGTCTGTAAGACAGCCACTCAGTATAGAAGCTGTTTAGTATTGAGTTTGATTACAGGCACTAATAGGTCTGAAAGAACATTAGTAATACTAAACACTAGTACAGTATGTTAAAGGAGGTCTTGATGGGGCTTTCTAGTTAGTGGTAGATGTGATAAGACTGAGATATGGCTATTGGTAACCACCAAAATTGATATTTTTTTTATCATTATACCAGGATGTTTTCCTTTTTAAAACTGTATATGCATGTGTGTGTGTGTGTGTTCATCCTTTGTTGCTGAAGAAGTCCATGCCATTAGAGAAACAATGACATGACTTGCACTTGATTTTGTTTTGAGTGAAAAAGAGTGCTGTGCAGGTCACCAGCCTCACTTCTCCTCCAGAGCCATCTGAATCCAGTGACCAGATATCCATCAGGATGACTGGAGATGAGGCAATTGGGGTTAAGTGACTTGCCCAAGGTCACATAGCTAGTGAGTGTCAAATGTCTGAGGTGAGACTTGAACTCAGGTCCTACTGATTCCTGCACTAGTGCTCTATCCACTGCACCACCTAGCTGTCTTCTTTTTTTTAAAAAAGAGAATACTGAATTAATATGCATGATATTATTCTATAATTTTTCATGCTTGCCTGTTCATAAGTTGGTTACTAAGCAAATTACTATTGTCTATTACAAAACAATTAATTTAAAACTTTTTCCTTTGATGTTTTACAAGGTTTAGTAATACTCTTGTGTCGTAATATACAAAAGAACAAGAAAGGGAAAAAAGATATGAATGCCAGTGGTGATTGCATTAAAAATTAATTTCACTTTTATTCTACTGCTGATAGTAATTAACAGTTTCAGAATTCCCCCAGAGTTTCTTTAATTTCTCTAATAATAACTTTTTTGCATTTCATTTATAACATAGAAAATGTTTCTTTTGAAGTATGGTGACTTTTTGCTACTTAGACTGTATTGCTTTGATACATTTACAGAGAAGCTGTTAAAACTTAAACTACATTACTTATAAATATTTATAAAGTAAAATTACATAGGGTACATAAAACCACCTGTCACTATTGCATGAGCTTGGCAACTGTGATTAATACGAATGGTCTGAATGGAAACTGCCATTTTACTGATTCTTCAGTTTTAGATGTAGCATTTGGGAATTCTTTTTCCAGCTAAATACACATACACACCTGGAATCATGGTTACTTAAAGTTTATTTTTGATCCCTGATTTTAGGCCCACTATCTTCTTTCATTTTCAATAAAATCCATTAAAATCAAATATATGAATACTTTATTTTCCTTACTAAATTATTGTAATATTCAACACTTAGCAAAAAGATTTTACCAAAAATAGATATTCATTTTGATTTTATTCAAAAATTTCATTTTCTAATGATAATTTTATTTTCCAGATTTTATATTATGAATACAGTGGCAATATCTCCTGTACTTGCTCTCGAATCATTTGAGAATTAATGTAGGAAGATGAAACAATATCACACCCTTAGGTTTTGGGTAGTAAGACTGGTAGCAAGTGATGGGTCCCATTGTACCTGGTCTTTCTCCAATCCTTGTTAGATCTCCCATGCCTTTTAAAAGTAGAAAATTGAATCAGAATGCTAGTATATGAATATATGCATTTGCTCTAGTTCATTGTCTCCATAATCCTGAAAATTTATTACTAGTACCCTCTGAGGCACAGCTGAATTCTATGAATCTTAAGAGTGGCCCAAGAGAGAAGCATCTAATTATCTAGACCTCCTCCTAGCTTGGAAATTCATTAGCCGAGCTATAGTTGCAGCCACATATACCTTTGTTCTCCTTATCAAGATACAGAAAATGGGCAGTAGTGTCCTGGGACTTGGAATGACTTTGTTTACTTGGAACTTCCATAAGTTACTATCTCTTTTCTTCTCACATTCCTCCTCAATATGCTTTCCTAACAGGGTTTTAATGAATTTTCTGTGATAAGCAAGCCTGTACAAATGCCTTCTGTGATTCTGGCCCAAATAACAAACCCTAACTAAATAATTTGGTGGTAAGATGTTTGAATTGAAGGTGGGTAAAGCTAAGTCATAGTGGAATTCTATTTCTTTTGTTTTTTACCCAATTAGCAATTACTCTTCAATTTTACTTGCCACTATTTGACCTCAAAAATATTTAAAATTTCAAATCAAAACCAAAAGTAAAATGCTATAAAATATAAAACAAATAAAATACCCAGTTTGGTTTAATGGAAAGAGTACTGATCTTAGAGTCAGAAGACATGGGTTCATATTCTACCTTTATCATTTATTAGATGTGTGACCATGGAAAAACCATTTCATGTTCTCATTCATCAGTTTCTGCAACTGTAAAATGCAAAGATTGGATTACATGATCTCTTAGATCTGTTCCTTCTTATATATCATCCTTCCATTGTTAAAAGGTTTTGACTAGCTCTTGTGTATGTCAACAACTAGATTACTTCTCTGTACTGGAAGAAAAATAACACTAACACTCAGATTAGCTAAATATTTGTTCCATCTCCACCACTTACAATGTGTGACTGAGCAAATCACTGCAACTTTGGCTCTTGCTGAAGTTGACATGAATTTTCTAGAAAAATCCTACAGTATATGCATAGCCAATGTGAGCATTGGTTAGGTGCTTTTCTGTGAACAACATATTGATTTTAATCTCTCATTGCTACTGACTCATTTTCTTAAGTCTATCCCCAGGCTCATTAGTAGTTTGATGCATGAATGATATCCTTTCCCTTTTGACTTAATTTGCCTTTCTCTCAATCTCAAACTGGATACTTTAGAATTGGACAAAAATTTTTGTAGGTAAATATGTAGTTTAATATCAGTGAAACATGTTTTTTCTGGTCCAAGTCTCTGTTGTACAGGTCTATTACATTTTACTTGGTACCCCAAGGGGTTGAAATCAGGGCTTGTGATCAGGAAGACATCTTTTTAAGTTCAAATCTGACCTCAGATTTTCCCTACTAGCTGTGTAACTTTGGGTAAGTCACTTAACCCTTTATACTCAGTTCCTCATCTGCGAAATGATCTGGAGAAGGAAATGACAAGCCATTCCAGTACCTCTGCCAAGAAAAACACAAATGGGGTCATGAAGAGTCAGACAAGACTGAAACGACTTAACAACAACAACTTCTTGAGGGGTCAGGGAGCGTCTTTTCTTTGTGATTGACTTGGGCTTCCACTAATTATGTTAATCTCTTTTTAGGTGCCCTGTGACTAGCACAGCAATCACATAGTATTAGGTATTTTCTTTACAACAGGATATTTACTTCAGAAAGAGAGCAAAAGCAAATATATAAGCATTTTCTCTCAAATACCTTCTGAGCATAATCCCCCTACACACACACACACACACACACACACACACACACACACACACGCTACCACTACCACCATCACACCATCATCACTTTTGTCAGGGGTAGAGATGACTTAGCTAACAGTTCCTATATGGCATTAGTACCATGAAGTTCAAGTCCAAGTGTCTTGGAACTTTACTCCACAGGACTTCAATATGGGTGACACTATTAAGGCAGTCTATTTCTATTCTGTTTGAATTGTCATGAAGTTTCCTCTGACATCAAGAATAAAATTTATTCTTCAAAACTTTGACCTCCAGTATTGCCTTCATGGGTCTAATGTTTTATATGAGAAAACTTCAAATACTTAGACACAGCTATCAAGTTCATATGTATTCATATGCAACCCCTCTCCTCAGGACTTCTAGATGAGTGACACCATCTTTCATAATATAAGGCATAGTATAAGGCATGTATCAAATTCCTATTTATTACTAGGTCAAGTAATGACAGAGAAATACAAGCATTTAAAGTAATAAGCTTACAAGTTGCACTGACTGTTTCCTGGAGAGCAGTTGAAATTATTCATCCCTCCTCTCACCACCATTTCCCCTTACCCACCATCATTTAGAAGGGAGTGGTGAATCAGGTAAAAAGAGGGCAGATTTCTCAGGAAGTACTTCAAGGAAGCAGGAGGGAATAGGGTATCTTGGAATAGGATTTGGTAGTCTTACCAGCTGTCTCAGCAGCTTGTTCATCAAATCAGTTCTCTCCTTACTTTTTTACACAACTGTTTCATGCCACCAAGTCTTAGCTCCACTTGCTGTCCTGTCCCGCTTCCTCAAAGTAGTATCTCAATCAGCTATTTCAATCATCTCAGTAGAAATGTGCGGAAAGAGTAAAATCTATACCTGAGATGAGAAATCCTCTTTCTCCTCCATCTTTCTAATGGGCTTATTGGCTAAAGGCAGTTCCTTTTCAAGAACAAAAGTTTCTAGAAACTTGAAAAATTCTGGGTAAATATGTATACACAGAGGCCACTAAATCTCCGTGGCAACAACCCCATGGAAGTGCTTATATATTATTAATATGGTTTGTGAGTATTTAGAAATTGAAGCAATGATCATTAAAAATGAAATGTGGTATGAAAACTGTGTCAGAGGTGGCCTGGGGGCCACATATGATCTTCTAGGTCCTTGAATGTGGTCTTTTGATTGAGTCTAAGTTTTATAGAACAAATCCTTTTATTAAAGGGATTTGTTTTGTGAAGTTTGCATTCAGCCAAAATGATGAGGCTAATTTCTGTGACTAACAATGAAAATCTTGCCTAAATTTAAATCTTTCCAGTAACAGGGAGTTCTATCTGTTGACAAAAATACCTTGTTGTTTTTGATGTACATGATTAACCCCTATGGTTTGTGCCCATATCCTTGAATGTTGCAAGTTAAGTTGCCTGTTTTGAGACCAGATCCTAAACTATTTTGGAAAGTACCGACACACCTGCTTCCCCTTTCCTACCTCTCTTTACACACCTGCTTTCCCCTTCTTGACATCCTTCTCTGTGGTTAACTACCCATGTAGAAATATACCCCATCCCTGACACGTGCCCCAAACTTGGGTATAAAAACAAGCCTCTCTTTTCTCAAGCTGCTAGTGTTTGTAATGACTACCACAACACTTTTACCTCAATTAAGCCTCTTGACTACAAGAACCTCTGCCCCTGAATGCATTCACAGAAGATTCAGAACTTCATCTAAACATCATCTGAACATCATCAAAAGGCCCACATATGAGGATCTAGAGAGCCACATGTAACCTCAAGGTCACATGTTCCCCACCCCTGAAAGAGAAACTCAAGCTTTTTAAAAATATATATAATTCCTAAACTGATAAATCAAAAATAATTAATTAAAAATCTTAAAATTGTACATAACGCATTTGACAAATATTCATATTATTTTTATGGAAAAGGTAAGAAAATCTATACTACAGTGAATGTGAGCATACACAAGTGGTTGAGTTTGGAAAGTTTGAATCACCAGCCCCTGAAGGTAACCATTAAGAGTGAATATCAACTCTTTTCTTTTTATTTATTTTTTTATTTTTAACATTCACTTCCACAAGATTTTGAGATTCATATTTTCTCTTCATTTCTCCCTTCTACCAACCCCAAGATAACCTACATTCTGATTACCCCTCCCCCTAACATGCTCTCCCTTTTATCATTCCCCTCCCTTCTCCTCTATTTTCTCATAGGACAAGATAGATTTCTATACCCCATTGTCTGTATGTCTTATGTCCCAGCTGCCATGTAAAAACAAATTTTAACGTTCAGTTTTAAAACTCTAAGTTCCGACTTCTCTCCCTTCCTCCCTCCCCATTCACCTCTTTTAGAAAGGAAGCAATTTAATATAGATTATACATGTGTAGTCATGCAAAAAACTTTCATAAAAATCATGTAGGGAAAAACTAACTATATTTTTCCTCCATCCTATCCTGCCCCCCATTTATTCTTCTCTCTTTCTAACCTGCCCCACCTCAAAAGTGTTTACCTTTAATTAACCTCTCCTCCCATTTGCCCTCCCTTCTATCATCCCCTACAACTATGCTCTTCCCTCCTACTTTCCTGTATTGTAAGATAGATTTTCATACCAAATTGACTGTGCATATTATTCTCTCCTTAACCCAAATTCAATGAGAGTAAGGTTCACTCTTTCTCTCTCACCTCCCCCTTCTTTCCCTCCACTGAAAAAGCTTTTTCTTGCTCTTTCATAAGAAAGATAATTTACCCCATTCTCTTTCTCCCTTTTTCCTTCTCTCAATATAATCTCTCACCCTTTAATATTAATTTTTTACATGTAATTCTTTCATATTCAATTCACCCTGTTCCCTCTGACTGTCTCTCTCCATATATATATATATATATATATATATATATATATATATATATATATGTCCCTCCAACTGATACAATACTGAGAAAAGTCTCAAGAGTTACAAATATGATTTTTCCATGTAGGAATGTAAACAGTTCAACTTTAGTAAGTCCCTTATTATTTCTCTTTCCTGTTTGCTTCTTCATGCTTCTCTTGACTCTTGTGTTTGAAAGTCAAATTTTCTATTCAGCTCTGGTCTTTTCATCAAGAAAGCTTGGAAGTCCTCTATGTCGTTGAATGAACATCCCCTCCCACCCTCCAAAGTATTGTGCTCAGCTTTGATGGATAGGTGAATCTTGGTTTTAAATCTAGCTCCTTTGACTTCTGGAATATCATATTCCAAGCCCTCTGATCCCTTAACATAGAAACTGCTAGACTTTGGGTTATCTGATTGTATTTCCACAATACTTGAATTATTACTTTCTTGTTGCTTGCCTTTTTTTTTCTTGACCTGGGAGCTCTGGAATTTGGCTATGATATTCCTAGGAATTTTCCTTTTGGGATATCTTTCAGGAAGTGATTGGTGGATTCTTTCAATATTTATTTTACTCTCTGATTTTAGAATATCAGGGCAATTTTCTTTCATAATTTCTTTAAATATTATGTCTAGGATCTTTGTTGATAATGACTTTCAGGTAGTCCAATAATTTTTATATTGTCTGTCCTGAATCTATTTTCCACATCAGTTTTTTTCCCAATGAAATCTTTCACCTTGTTGGCTATTTTTTCATTCCTTTGGTTTTGTTCTATACTTTTGTTGATTTTTCATAAAGCTCTTAGCTTCCATCTGCTCCATTCTAATAATCAAGGATTATTTTTCTTCAATGAACTTTTGGATCTCCTTTTCCATCTGACCAGTTCTGCTTTTTAAGGATTTCTCTTCCTCATTAGCTTATTAAATCTATTTTGCCATTTGGGTTAGTCTATTTTTAAGGTGTTATTTACATACCTTTTGTTTCAGCTTCCCTTTAGCAAGTGATTGACTCAGTTTTCATGATTTTCTTGCATTTCTCTCATTTTTCTTCCAATTTTTTGCTCTACTTCTCTTGCTTGATTTTCAAAATCCTTTTTGAGCTCTTCCATGGCCTGATATCAATTCTTATATTTCTTGGAAACTTTGAATGTAAGAGCTTTGGCTCTGTTGTCTTTTCCTGTTTTTATACTTTGTCTTCCTTGTCACCAAACTAAGATTCTATAGTCTTATTCCATTTCTAGTTTTTACTAATTTCCCCAGGCATTTACTTGAGTTTTGAGCTCCTTATCAAGGTAGTTCTCTACTTCCAGTGGGGGTGGTGGAGTGTATTATCAGCAGCTTTATTCCCTCACCCCCACAGACACACACACTCTGTTGGCCTAAAGCTCCAGAAACAGTCACTGCTGCTGCCCCTCTGGCTGCTAATTACTCCTCTTTCCCTTCTGCCACCCTGGGGAATCAAGTGGGTTCTGCAACTCCAGAATTTGTTTAGAGGCATTTTTTACAGGTATTTGACTAGTTTTGGGAGAAGAGCTCTCACAAGTCTCTGCTTTTACTCTGCCATATTGGCTCCATCCCCATGAATATCAATTCTAGCAATTCAATAAGCATATATTAATACTTGCTATTTGTTGTATTTTCTGTATTCAAAAACAAAAATAGTATAGTCCTTGACCTTAAGAATCTTATGTTCTTTTTGGGTAAGCATCATGCATATAAAAAATAGTATCATATATATATATATATATATATATATATATATATATATATATATATACACAGATATATATGTAATTAACAAGGAAGGACACTGACAAACTAAGGGAAATGGGATCATGACAAATTTTCTATTAAGACATATTATTTGAGTTGAAATTTAAAGGAAGTTAGAGAGTGTTTGAGGGAGAAATGAAGAGAGAGTACATTGGATCCAGTTTGTGCAAAGGTATAAAGATTTGAGGTAGAATATCAAGTACAGACAGTAGCATGCAGTCCAATTTGGTTTAAGACATAGTGTATGATATGTGTAGTAAGCTGACAAATGTTGACTGGGGCAAAATTATGAAGTCTTTTAATAAATCAAATGGAGGAGATTTAATTTTATCCTAGAGACAAATGCTTCCCAAGCAAAAAGTACCACAGTTGGAAAAATCCCTTGGAAATATCCCTTTCACAGTTGTGTGAAGGACAGAGTGGAAGAGGGAGAGACTGAAAACAAAATGACCTCAGACCAATTCATCTTCTAATCAGCTCCAAAGTGGAGCTCCAAAGCTCCAAAGAATAGGTCTGATCATGTCACCCCTTCGTCCTCCAGTGGTTCTTTATCCCTCAGAATCAAATGTAAAATATTCTATTTGGCTTTTAAAGCCCTTCACAAGCTCCCCTCTTCCTGGCTTCCCTGTTTTTTTTTTCTCTTTAATTGCCTCCATATATTCTATGATCTAGACAGTGACACTAGCCTTCTTACTGTTCCTCAAATGTGACACCAATCACTGAATCTTCTCCAGTTCCTAGAACATTCTCTCTCCTCACTTCCAACTTCTGACTTCTCTGACTTCATTCAAGATGCCACCCATATCCCTTTTTCTTCAGGAGGCATTTCCTAATTCTTCCCCTAACCCCCCTCCCAATACTAGTGCTTTTCATCTGAGATTATTTCCCACTTATACTGTAAATATCTTCTATGTAGAAAGTTGTTGACATATTGTTCTCCCATTAAAATATAAGCTTCTTGAAGTTAGGGACCTTTGTTTTTTTGTTTGTTATCTTGTTTTACCTTTATTTGTCTCTATAGCACTTAGCATAGTGCAGGGCATAGAGGAAGTTTGTTGAATGACAGCTAAATTAAACTGAGCCCCATGCCTTCTTCCCCTACCCTCTTTGTCTTCTCTCTCCAATGCATTTGTTCAGGTTATCCACCATATCTCTGGAACATACTTTTGACTCATCTTCATCATTTGATTCTCTTCTCTTTATGAAAGGGGGGGGGTTCAGGTGTAAATTTCTCCATGCATCATTTTATGTCTCTCTACCAGAAATATTCACCTTGTCCTAGAGTACCTTGTCTGAATCTCTTCACTCCATGTTCTATCTTTTATCATGCTTCTTTATGTGTAAGTCATAGATTCACTACTACTAGATTTTATGTTCATCAAGGGGTGGTTAGTTTATTTTTTCATCTTAAAATTTGTATTTTTGGGGCGGAGCCAAGATGGCGGAGTAGAAAGACTCACCTATGCTAGGTCCGAACCCACAGCCCATAGATTTCCTGTAAAAAGAACTCCTGACAAATTCTGGAGCAGTGGAAGCCGTGCAGCAACACAGTGTAGGAGATTTCCATTGCAGAGAGCCCTGAAGAACCGACCACAAAGGTCCCCAGGACGGGAGCGGAGCCCTGCCCGGCCGAGCGCTCCCCTCCCCCGCTCCGGCCACGCGGCACTGAGAGGAGCCAGCAGAGCCCAGCAGACTGCAGGGACTTGAATCTCCGGGTGGCCGCGAAGGACCCTCCACCCACAGACGCACAGGTCAGTGAGAGAGACGGGCTGAGAGGGGAGCAGGGGATCTCCGGGACTCGGACCCCCTGGGAGGCGGCGGCCGCGGCAGAGGCTGAGGCAGCTCGGCCAGAGGCGGAGGCAGCTCAGCCAGAGACTCCCAGAGCAGGCTGGAGCTCCACCCCAGCTCCACTACAAAGGATCTCTGTATAAACTCCCTGAGGGAACTGAGCCTGAGAGGCAGC
>CM053771.1:388001465-388039428 GCA_028658325.1 Potorous gilbertii
TCTCATTAAATTCAGAGAGAATTCAAACTGATGAATTTTTTAGACATCATAACTTTTCACTAAGTCATCAAAAAGTTGGCATCTGTGTTGGTGGAAGGAGGATCCAAATTGATGAAATCACCAATTGTTGAAGGAATGAAGTAGAAAGGACAGAAATCCCCACCTGTATTTAACTGAGGAATAAAGAACTCAGAACAATGGGAAAAAAAAGAAACAGCTATTTTTAAATGTAATTTTCAGGCACTGTTGAATGAAGCAGTGTTAATCTCTCAAAGAATAAAGATAAGGCAATCAGATAGATTTTGAATGTCAAGGAGACTTTCAGGCAGAGTTAGAAAATTGACAGACACTTTTATGGTTCCAAAGGAAATTTCTAAAACTTGTCATTCTTTAATACACATTTAAATGGTTTAGAATCCCAAAGGGGGAAAAGAAAACTATTTTAAAAATAAACTTTGAAGTGTAATAATGAAAGAGAAGTTGCTTCCCAGGGCTTACAAGACTGTTTGTAAACTGAATCAGAGAGAATAAAAATCTGAAATGTAAGGAATCCTATATTCTAATAAGAGCTACAGAAGACATTAGATCTCAGCTAGTTAGTCATATTCTTCTTAATAAATGAGAAAACAGATCAAAAGAGATTAAGGGACTTTTTTAAGGTTACACAGTTGGAGGTGGGAGTAGACTTACACCTGAGGTTTGCCTTTGGGCACTTTTAGTGTAGAACTGTAGCTTTAAAATCTGAAAACATAAATTATTATGGAAGATTTTCAAACATGGAAAGCAAAACAAAACAGAGAGTCCATGTAGAAAATTCTAAGAAAAAGGACAGGAAAAGTCACTGAGTAGTGACAATATAATCCTTTATCTGTACAAGATTGAATTTGTCTCCCTATTTGTTAATTGCTGGGACAATTGTTACACAATATTTTTCACTTCATAGATTTTTACTCTTGACTGATTTCTACCGGACTTTTAATCAGAGGTTAGAGTAACAGGTGTAGAATTTTGTTACCAGAAGAAACATTAGAAAGCATCTTCTCAAACATCCTTATTTTATAAGAAAATGAGGCCTGTTGCTTTCTTTGCTGTCTTCATTGAACTCTTAGATTCCTGCAAAGATATTTTCTGATGAATGAATTCAACAGGAGAGATCAAAGTTTCTGGTACATTGAAGATATTCTAAAAAATCTCAAGGCTTTCAAGGCTCGCCATAACTATTCCTGAGAAAATATGGGAATCAGGTTCTAGGATAATATTACCTTTACAGAACACAAAGGAGAGAAAGGATTCATAAAAGAAAGAGATCATCTGGAATAGGTTGGAGAAAGAAGGGAGAAGTTACTGTGGTTGGTGACTGCTAAGGGGCACTAAAATAGCTTCATGTCAGTCTCACTAGTACAACAGATTTATGAATTTTTTATAGGAAACATTTTTTTCCACCACAAAAACCAATAGATTCTAACATTATAATCTTAGATGGGCTACTAGAGGAGATAGAAATGACCTAGAGAGAGTAATGATAGCACAAGAACCCAGAACAGACTAAGTACAAAAAAAGATATATCTTAGAAGGTTTAGGTATTTGAAAGAGGAGAAGATGCCAACAGAATGGGAGGAAAAATGTCAGACATTATTCTTACTGAAAATATCAAACATGAACAACTCCCTACCTATATGCCTACATTTCTATATACATAAAATGGTAATGTTAATCATTTACACATTTATCTAGGTGATTCTTCTTGAAGTTGTTTGTAAAGAGCAAGTAGAATTTTGCAAGCAATATTCCATAGTAGACTAAAGCATATTCCACAAGGCCCCATCTCACAACTGATCCAAAGATTTAGAAAATATAACATTCCTTTATGCTTATTGTTTATTGATTCCAAATAAAAGCCATTTGATTTAGTAGAACCAATACTTAAATAAAGGATTATTTCTAATAAGTTGTCTTCTATTGAAAAAAATTACTCAAGAATCTTTCAAAGATATAACAATATAGATAATTTTCTTTAACAACTCCTTGTCACAAATATCAAGGCAAGCATCAGATATGAGTATTCCTAACCACACACATTTGTAAATATCTCAATCAATCAAGTATTTATTAAGGCCCTACTATTTACCAGGCATTGTACTAGTTGCTGGGGAAGCAGGTACAAAGAATTAAACCATCCTTTCTCATACTAGGTGAACAATTTATTAGGAAAGACAAAAAAGTATATATAAATATATACATTGATGAATAAGCTGTATAGATTGTTCATATCATTTAATTTGATGTAATAGTCTAGATAAATGGGCATTCATCACACACTTAATTTTCCCTGTGTGAGTGTTTAAGTTGTACTCTTTTGATTATAAATCAATTTTAGGAGGAGTAATGGTGTTCCATAACTTTATGCAACCAGCATGATGATGTCCTTATAAAGGAGCATTTGGAGGATCTCAACATCCATAGCAAATACTTCTTCAATTTGGAATCTGCCCTAGAGCTTTTCTATTGTGGTAACACATATCTTGCACCACTACATAGTACTGGAGCAACTAGTTGGCTCAGTGGATAAAATGTGCTGGGTTGGTGGTCAGGAAGACTAACCTTTTTTGCCTCACTTTCCTTATCTGTAAAATGAACTGGAGGAGGAAATGGCAAGCTAATCTAGTATCTTTTCCAAGAAAATCCTAAATGGATTCATGAAGAGTTGTACGTGACTGAAATTATTCAACTAAATATATGTAATACATATATTTTATACGCATATATACATATCTATACGTATCTATCTATAATTTGATCAATCTATATATCTCTCTGTCTGTTTATCTGTCTACAACTCAATTCAAATAGTCAATCCTAGATCAGACAGGGATAAGATATCAATTTGATTTGACTTTAGACAATTATGAAGCTATTTTATAGATTCCTATAAACAAAGGGCCATTTAATTCCAATACTCCACTTGTGTTGTTGAATTGGATATGAGTTACAAAACAGAACACTCTCTGGAGAATTAAAATTAATGTAATTCAGAAGGCAATGAAAGGGTGAAACATGACTCAAAACAGTTTGAAATTGATAATAAGTAAAGGTGTTTGAAGAGCTATCAATACAAAAGTTTATCAATGGGGAAATGCATGATTGGAAAAGAATCATCACTGTCATTCTGGTGACTCCCAGATTTCTATATTGTGTACGCATGCTCTAAAGAGACAGAGAAGATAGCCACTCATCCAGTAAATACTTATATCCAGTTTATATGAAGAAATGAGCAAGGAATTCCCCATCTAGAGTACACAAAATTGGAATACAGAGATAGTTTACTTTCTGCATTACTGGAGGAAACAACCAAATCAGTAAAATTATACATCTACTTGAGTATTGAAGTAATGTGAATTAGTTCTTACACTTTTAATGAATAATTTCAAATTGAGGAAAAAAATGTTTATTTAGTGATAACAAAAGGTAATTGAACTTTGCTGAACATCACAGCCTTTTAAATTATTTTTTAGAAAGAATGAAACAAAACACTGTCTTGATTCCAAAGTTTGAACTTCAAGACTCTTTCTGATGCTGCAACATATTAAAATACCCTGTAATCCTCTTATGTATAGTCCAGGCTTTGTTTCTCCCATAAAACAACTTCATTTTAAGTCAAATTCACTATAGAACAGCATGGTGCAAATAATTACAGACTTTGAGATTTTTCTTATAGGCTATTGTAATGCTCATGATTCTTGAGCAGGACTGAGTTCCTTCTTTACATTCCCCAAATGCCTTTGCAGCCATAATTCAATAGTTTCAGAACTCCTGGCTCTCTGAGCCACACAGAGATCTTTAAACAAAACTCCTTCCAAAGTGTCCAGTGCTCAGGGAACTGTTTAAGGATGCCCTTCATCACCTACATTAAATGTGGTATTGTAGAGAAGCTCCTATTCAAAGATGTTCTTCTAGACTTTCCAAAGTACACAGTCATTTTGTCCTAAGAAAGTAGACTTCAATAACACTAACATGTTTCTCTACTGACCTATCCACTTACATAGTAGATGAAGGTTACTGAACATTAAAAATGAAATAGAAATTCCCTAGTGATTTTGGGATCACATTAGCTACCTGAATGTGAGAAGAGCAGCTCCCATATTCCTATTACAGCAAAACCCTGAAAATTTCATTTGACTGAATAATGATTAAGACTTTCAAAGAGAAACAACTGCATGTGGTTTCTTCACCTCAGAACTTCCCCTAAAAACCTAGAAGTGTATAAAAAAGAGGATTCCAGAAATGTCATCATAGGGAAGAAGGCAGAATGTTCTTGGTCAGAACAGAGACTGAAAAGAGACAGAGGTGACAGCTCCGTTGAAAAAAATCTAAAGTAGTCAAAAATTCATGATGGAGACCTTAGAAACAACTGAGAGCAGGAGTGATTAATACAGTTTTAATAACATTCAGGAATACCCCCTGGCAAAGGGCTTGAAGTTGCCAATATTTATTTATTTCTGGGGCACTATAGAGGGCTCTAGAAATACAGTTCTCTGAAATTCAAATGTGTGTGCGTGAGTGTGTGCGTGAGTGTGTGTGTGTGTGTGTGTGTTGATGGGGGGGAGGGGAATCAGGTGAGGGGTGTTAAGTATATAATGTTCCCAGACAAAAGCTCCAATTGAGAAACTGAGGCTGGAGAGATGAGAAAACTGAAGACAAAAAAATGGAGATCTGAGGATATCCTCAAAAATCTAACCAAGAAACAGAGTTAAAGGCCTTGACAAAAGCAAGTAGGGACCTAAAGGAGGAAAACAAATCCAAAACCACTATTTAGAATACCAAATACCTAGAATGGAATTTCTCAACTTGTTTGTGTTTGTCATGAACCCCTTTAGAAGTTTGGTGAAGTCCATAGGCTCTTTATCAGAATAATGTTTTCAAATAATTGAAGTAAATTCCTAAAATTTATTTAGAGGTTCATGAGTTTAAAGATTTGCTTTTTTTTCCACATAAGTTGACAGATACCCCGAAGTTTACTCATGATCTACTTGGAGTCTTTGCACAAGAACCTTTAAGCTAGAAGAAATGAAGTAAAAGAGGGAATTAAAAGGAAAGAAAAATGGATTAACAGGAAAACTAATAACTTAGAACAGAAAGTGGTAAACTTTAGCCAAAGTAAAAAAGGTTCAGAAAACTAGAATGGATCAAACACAAACCATGAGACAATAAAAATATTTGAGCTTAATCAAAAATTTTAAAAGGTAAAAATTTTAAGATAATTGATATAAAAAATACAACTGTCCTGGAAAACAGGTTTTAATTTTTTGAAAAATATTCCTAAAAATCTGGACACTACACAGTATGCTCAAGATTCATAAATAAGAACAGGCAGTTTTAGAGGAAGAAATTAAAGTTAACTATAGTCTTATAAAAAAATGCTCACTATTGATTAGAGAGCTGCGGTACCACATCACACCTATCAGATTGGCTAACATGACAAAACAGGAAAATGATAAATGCTGAAGAAGATGTGGGAGAGCAAGAACACTAATTCATTGTTGGTGAAGCTGTCAGCTGATCCATTTATTGCAATTTGGAACTATGCCTAAAGGGCTACAAAAATGTGCATACCTTTTGACCCAGCGATACCACTTCTAGGACTGTATCCCAAGTAGATCATAAAAATGGGAAAAGTATACATGTACAAAAATATTTGTAACAACTCTCTTTGTGGACACCAAGAACTGGAAATTGAGGGGATGGTGGAAGAAGTTATGGTATATGAATATAATTGAATATTATTGTGCTATAAGAAATGACTCATAAGAGGACTTCAGGGAGGCCTGGAAGGACTTATATTAACTGATGCTGAGTGAAAGTAGCAGAAGCAGGAGACATTATACACAGTAACAGCCACATTGTGCAATGACTAATCTTGATAGACTTAACCCATCTCAGCAATGCAAGGACCGAAAACAATTCCAGGGGACTCAAGATGGAAAATGCCATCCACATCCAGAGAAAGAGTTGGATTGTTGAATGAAGCAGATTTTTTTCTTTTTTGCTTTGTTTTTTCTTTCTCATGGTTTCTCCCATTTATTATGATGCTTCTGTGCAACATGATTAATGTGAAAATATGTTCAAAGGGAATGTATGTGTAGAGCTTATATTAGATGGCATGCAATCTTAGGGAGAAAGGAGAGACAGAGTGAGAAAATTTAAAACTTATGGATGTGAATGTTGAAAACTAAAAATAAATAAACTAATAAAAAGATTCATAAATGAAATGTACTTAACACAGTTGCTCACTTCTCATAGTGACTGGCATACAGTAAGTGCTTACTGTATACTTATTGAATCTACTTAGAAACTCTCCACTCATACTAGAATCAAAAGGCAAAGCAAAACTATAAAATACACTGACAATCTGCCAAAAAAAAAGAGGAAAGGGGAGAAATACCAGAAATATCATAGCTCAAAACCAGTGCTCTCACCTGAAAGACAGAATATTACAAATATCTACAAGTTAGCAAAGTACCCAGGAACTAGAGTCAAAATCAAACAAAAACTGGTAGTTTCTACTAAAAAGTCAGAGACCTTAGTATTCAATATAACAAAATACAAAGATTATAGGGTTACAACAAAGATTAATTACTCTGTAAAACCGAGTGTAATTCTACAAAGAAAACTAAAATGAATCTTTAATATAATAGAATTCTTTAATGGACTTTCAATGTTTCCTTTTACCAGTAACAGAACTGGGTAGGAACTTTGAAGTGCAAACAAGAGTCAAAAAGAAACTAGGGAGATAGATGCATTTAAATAATTGGAAGGGGATGTGTGATAATGTGATGCAAACAGGGGAATGAGTGGAGAAATCAATGTATTCTTTCAGAACCTTAATGTCTTTTAAGAGATTTGAAGAAGTGAAATAAGAAAAACAGATGATCCAGTATTGAAATGGTTCTGTTCTGAGGGGTTTAAGAAGCGAAAGAGAAGAGAAGGTAAAGAAAATACTCTAGGATAGAAATGAAAAAGAAAGTGGGTGGAACTTTTTATTTCTCATAATTAAGGTGCCTGAGAAAAATAAAAATAATCAAGAGGCAATGGAGAAAGCAAATGTCAGATGAATCTACCTCTTATTTGAATGAGGCGAAGAAGAATTTGATGAGTGCACACGCATAGACACACACGCACACATACACACACCTTTATATATAAAATATATTAAAAACCTCAACAGAAAAAGTTCAGAAAGGAAGAGGAAAAGAAGGAAGATGAGAATTAATATGGAAAAAATAATACTAGAGAGGGAATTGTTTCAAGCAAAACAAATTTCATCACCCTGAAGAGTTTATTAAAAGGAAAAGAAATGAAAAGGACAGGGGAAGGACAAATTTATATAGTGCCTATTATACGCTAGAATTTGTGATAAGAACTTAAGAAATAGACTCATTTGATCAACACAACTCTGTGAGGTAAATGCTGCTATCAAATCCATTTTAAATTAATGAAACTGAAGCATACAGAGTTTAAGAAACTTGACCATGATCACACATCTACTAAATGTCTAAGGCCACATTTGAACATAGGTCTTTCTGACCTCAGGCCCAGCATTGAAGTGGAGACTAAAGAGGTGCTTATCAACTTGGATGTGGTAGATAAATTGTAGTGCATGAATATAAAGGTATTGTTATTGCACTCTTATAAAACTATGATGAAGACAACTTCAGAGAAGCCTGGGAAACAGAAATTTACAGAGTGAAGGGAGCAGAATGGGGACAATAATTTATAAAAAGACAATGATATTGTATGAAAAAAATCCTAGAAAAGCTAAATATTGCTGATCAAGGAAATGGCCAGTAACATCTCTAGTAGACCTGTAATAAAGCATGGTATGCATCTCCTGGCAGAAAAATTTATTTTTTTGTTTAACTGTGCTCATTTGTCGCCAAACTTTCTTCCTCTTTGTTTTAATTGCTTAGAGAGTTGTGGAGTAGGATGGTTAGCAACAGTTATGCCAAAAAATAAAAAGGAACAATTAAAATACTTTAAAAAAATTTTAAATAGACAAAAGTGCATAGAAAAAAATTCAGAAGGAAGGCAGACAAGTAGGATAGTTTTAGAGGTAATGGATATGATTTAATTTGTATTTTTAAAAATGTACATGAAATGGAGATTCATGATTTGTATACATATCTTCTTTTTATGTGCTCTGTTGCCAACATTAGAAAGCTATTTTTAAAGGGTGTTTAAGTTTGTAGAAAAAATAGAAACTCACTTTAGGTTGTGTTAACAAATATTGACCTCATTTACTTCAATAAGAAAGACAATTGATACAACATATAAATATAACAATGGCTTGAACATACTTTTACATGCAATGGGAAACTAATAGTATTGAATGAATGGACAGAAAATTTACAAGCAATTACCATGTGCTAGACACTGTTCTAAGTGCTGAAAACACAAATTAAAGCAAAAAAAGAAATATAGATCCCAGTTCTTAAATACCTTACATTCTAATGAGAGAAGACAATATGTAAAAGGGAATTGGAAAGTAGAAAGAGATATGAATGGGGTTATCCATGTTGGGGTAAGGTGGAAAAGTGCAGAGAGTAAGGAGTGAATCTGAGAGAGAAATTAGCATGAATGACCAGGTCTCGAACAAGAACTCACCAATCAGATGTGGAGCTATAGAGGTGGAGGAATCTTCAGCATGAGAAGTTTGTTGAACTGGAGACAGGGGAGCAGAGAAGGGAACAAGAATGTCTCTGGCACTTAAATTGTGATCCTGGGCAGAAATTCACAAGTGAATAAATTAATGGAAACATTTAAAAGGAATAAATCACTCTCATAGGGAAAATTGTTTTAAGAATTTTGTAAAGGACACATTTTAAAAAACATTTGAACTATTTTATATTCTATTGCTCTCTTCCAACCTTTTATTAATTATTCCCTGCAGAATGCAAGTATATATGCTTTATATATAAATAATAGGTGATATTTATATATTGTTTTAATGATTACAGAACTACTTATATTATATCAGTTAATTCTCATGACAAGCCTGTGAGCTAGATGCCATCCTTTCTGACCAGATTGCAACACTTGACACTGTGGACCACCTTTCCCAGATACTGTCAAATTAATGCTACTACCTTAATCACAACTCCATCTCTCATCCAAGTGGAGATATCCTAAGATACTGAACCTAAAACCTGTAGATAAAACAATAACATCATGCAAATGCCCTTACCTTTATTCCTGACATTGGATTGATCATTCTGAGGAGCAAATTTTTGGATAAGAGACTTGCCAGCCCCTTCATTGCCAATATCACTGACTAGCTGGCGCTCATGATCAGTAACACCAAAACATTCTTTTTTCCATTAGATATGTTTAACTTAGACATATAGTTTTTAAGAGATAATGGCATGTCATTAATTCTTTTTCTTGCCAAATTTGTTTTCTAACATCAGTGTCTCAATTTTAACATATGAAAACTGCTGCATTATCTCAATAATACATGTTTTAAACAATTCTTCCAATAAGAGCACTGAGATGTAATTAAACCATTCCTATTATCTCACTCTGTTATTTGTAATCGATGTCATGTATGAAAAACAAGGCTAGTCAGGTTTAAAAGGAGGGGAAAAAATTCAGAAGTAGTGACATCACTAGCAAAGATCCAAAACTGACCCTCATAATTTACAATTACTTTCCAAAATTAAATAGTATATGGAGTCATTTTATACAAGACTCAGTAAGATCTTTTTAGATCTAGTGTTAAAATAATTAAATTTCCAATGGGTAAGTTTGAATTAAATAAAATAATACCAACTAGTTACAGTAATAAAATAATACCAAAAACTAGTAAGTTCGAACAAAATAAAATAATATCAACATCCATTTGGATGGAACAAATGGCCTAAAATGATAATAGTATTTTGTGGTCTCGGAATATATTGTGAAAGAGTAATTAATTAAATTTGGCACTGATTAACAAAACATAAATCAGTGGAAGAGACTCAATAAATAAAAGTCAGAAAAATTTAAATGAAAATCATGTTTGATGAAAAAGAGTGATATAAGCAATTAGAGGAAAGACATTTTTGACAAAATATTTGCCAAAATTTCCAGGTCATAAAGTTGAAAAGCATTTTGGGAAACACACACACACACACACGCACACACACTTAAATCAACACCTTATACTATGCACTACAGAACATCCCAAATGTATATAGTACTCAGGCTTAATCTAAAGTCACATTATTTTTTTAAATGGATAAAGGTAGAAACTCCTCCCTTTATGAACCATTTTGTCCTTTAAACTGCTACAATGATCTTCCTAAAACATTAGTTTGAATCTATCACTTCCTTGCTCAAAAACTTTTAGTCATTCCCTATTACCTAAAGACAGATTTAAATTAGCCTGGCATTTAAAATTCTCATAGTCTGGCATATACCTACCAACACTAATTCATATTCTCCTTTCCTGCCAAAATGGACATAGTTAGTACTATGCCCTAAATCTGTCACGCTATTTCCAAATTGTGTTATAGTCCCTCCAAATCTCTTCCTTACAAAATCTATTGTATTCCTTTAAGAGTCCTAATACCTCCTATGGAGAATTTCTGACCTCCCATTTGTAAGTATCCATTTTTTCAATTGTACTTTCAATTTGGTTTCACTACATTTTGTGTGTGGTGTGAGGGTTTTCATTCATGTAACAAAGGTTTTTGTTACATTTATAGTAGTATTTTCCCCAGTTACAATTTTTAACTTTCATTTTTAAAACTCTGAATCCCAAATTCTCTCCCTTCCTCTGTGACTGCCCCCACCCTTCCCTGAGATATGAGCAATTCAATATAGGTTATTCATGTGTGGGCATACAAAACACTTCCATAATAGTCATGAAAGAAAACAAAGAACAATTTTTAAAACTCCTCAAGGAAAATAAAAAGCAAAAAAAAATACACTTCCATCTATATTTAGATACTGTCAGTTTCTGTGGGGATGAATAGCAATTATCATCCTAAGTCTTTTAGAGTTGTCTTGGATCATTCTTGTGTTCATTTTCTGTTGTCAAAGAAGACCATGCTATTGGAGAAATGATGACATGACTTGCACTTGACTTTGATTTGAATGAAGGAAGGCTGTGGAAGGTCACCAGCCTCACTTCTCCTCCAGAGCCATCTGAATCCAGTGAGAAGATATTCATCAGGATGACTGAAGATAACCATGGATGCACTGGAAAAGCTTGGCCCCTTTAGGGCAAGTTCTATGTAGGTACTCACTTAGGGTGAGATAACACCTATTCATTGAATAGACCTGATTAAGAAGAAGCCAGGGCATGGTATTTTTATAATTTTTTTTCATTTTTAACACAGTTCATATCACATACAACAATTCCAACTTTTGGTCAAGTGATAATTCTTTTAAAGCATTTGCAATATAGACCACAAATGAATTTTATTTTTATTTTTTAATATTAATATTAATGAACTGAGACACAAATGATGACTACGTATGCTAACTTCATAAGCCCTTGACCTAATTGTCTCCACGCTATTACTAAGAATTAATGGACCCTAACTTATTGTTGTTGCTTTAAACTCCTAAGCCCAAAAGCTTAATTTTAGACTTAAATTTGGATATTCCCATACCAACAATCTATAATTTAATAGAGCTGATATTAAGCTTACAAACCTTTTGGCTATAGGAAATTGCCACCAAGAGCAGGGATATTGCAGAGGAACAATATCTCCCCAATTTCATGTCAATTCCAGGCACAAGTAGATTGTCAACTTGCATTTAGTCAGGCTTAAAGTCTGCCAGGTGTCAGTGGAGAAACT
Source organism: Potorous gilbertii (assembly GCA_028658325.1). NCBI lineage: Eukaryota > Metazoa > Chordata > Mammalia > Diprotodontia > Potoroidae > Potorous > Potorous gilbertii. The sequence continues at coordinate 388,013,307 of CM053771.1, forward strand.
GAGTCAGGAGAATCCTACTTCAGCCCAGGCTCAACAGCCACTCTCCCACTCTTCCCACGAGATCACCTTTCATAGTTCATACCAACATCTCACAGGTTTACTGGCATCATGAATTGGAGGCTCAGACTTCTTTTCTTGCTATCCATACCTGGAGTTATACTCAGAAGGACAGTCACTTAATAGTCCCATAGAATCTAAAAATAGCAAGTTCCAATAACCAGGTTCCAGATATGACAATAATTTCACTTTGGCTAAGGAAAATCTTTTGAAGCAAGTCTTAAGTAGCTTACCTGCCTTTCTATACTATGTTTTAGTACCTGATTAAATAAATCATAAAATCAAATTTACCATTAAAAACTTTACTTTTCCATCAATGCCAAATTTTACCTGAGGTTACCTGCCTCTAGGAAACTTAGACTAAAATTCTTTTCTCCAAAGTAAAGATGTCTCTGATTTACTCTCAGTAATTAATTCAGTCAATTGTTTTAATACTAATTGCTTTTACATCACTTTGTAACATGTTCTATTTTTCTCCCCATCTCTCCTCTCCCACCACCCCTTAATACCTTGCATTCTGATTACCCCTTCCCTCAATGAGCCTTCCCTTCTATCACAGCCCACCCTTCCTTTGTCCCCATCTTCTATCTTTTCTTGTAGAGCAAGATAAATTTCTCTACCCTATTCCCTGTGTTTCTTATTTCTTGTTTATATGCAATAATAATACTCAACATTCTTTCTAATAGTTTGAATTCCAACTTCTCTCTCTCCCTCCCTCCCTACCCATCCCCACTGAAAAGGCAAGCAATTCAATACAGATTAAATATGTGTGTGTGTGTGTGTGTGTGTGTGTGTGTGTGTGTGTGTGTACAATCCCTCCACCTACCAAAATAGTGAGAAAAGTCTCAAGAGTTATAAATATTTTCTTTTCAAGTAGGAATGTAAACAGTTCAGCTTTAGAAAGTCTTTTACAGTTTCTCTTTTCCATTTGCCTTTTAATGCTTCTCTTGAGTCTTGTGTTTGAAAGTCATATTTTCTCTTCAGCTCTGATCTTTTCATCATGAATGCTTGAAAGTCCTCTGTATCACTGAATGACCATTGAAGTATTATACTCAGTTTTGCTGGGTAGGTGAGTCTTGGTTTTAATCCCAGTTCCTTTGACTTCTGGAATATCATGTTCCAAGCCCTTCAATCCCTTAATGTTCAAACTGCCAGATCCTGTGTTATTCCGATTGTATATCTACAATACTTGAATTGTTTCTTTCTAGCTGCTTGCAGTATTTTCTCCTTCACCTTGAAACTGAAATTTGGCCATAATATTTATAGGAATTTCTCCATTTGGGTCTCTTTCAGGAGGTGATTGGTCAATTCTTTCAATATTTATTTTGCCCTCTGGTTCTAGAATATCTAGATAGTTTTCCTTGATAATTTCATGGAAGATAATGTCTAGGTTCTTTTCTTGATCATGGTTTTCAAGTAGTCCAATAATTTTTAAATTGTCTCTCCTGGATATATTTTCCAGGTCAGTTGTTTTTCCAATGAGTTGTTTCATATTATCTTCTTTTCTTTTCAAACTTTTAGTTTTATTTTTTAACTGCTTAGTTTATCTCATAGTCATTCATTTCCATGAATTCAATTCTCTCTTTCACAGAACTGTTTTGTTCAGTGAGCTTTTGAACCTTCTATTCCATTGGGTTTTTAAAGCCTCCTTCTCCTAAATGGCTTTTTGGACTTCTTTTTCCAATTGAGTTAGCCTCTTTTTAAAGGTGTTATTTTCCTTAGCATTTTTTTGGTTCTCCTTTAGCAAGTTGCTAACTTGTGTTTCAAGCTTTCCTATTGCCTCAGAGCAACTTAAGTTCACTTTGGAAGCCCTGGAGACAAGGGTCTTAACTTCCTGTGACAGTAAGCCTTGTTCTTCCTCATCTAAAAGTATAGGAGTAGATGCCTGCTCAGAAAGAAATTAATCCTCTATGTTCTTATTTTTGTTTTCCTTTTTTGGGCATTTTCCCAGACAGTTAATTTCACTTCTGAATCCTTTGTCAAGAGATTTGACTCAGCTGCCTGGTTCCCCTGGACTTTCAGTGGGGGTGGAGCCGTCATTCAGGGCTGAGGTTTAGATCAGCTGCTCCCTACCACCAGAGACTTTAAGCTGAGCTGCCTGGACAATGGACCCAGGTTGCTTCCTGGCCACCTGCAGTCTGCTGAGGTGGCCTCTGCTGTTGCCTGGGCCTTCTGGTGGAGGAACCCCTTCCCCTCTCACCCAACTAGGAAAGTCTTCCCACACTGACTTTTGGAGCCTTCTTTGTTACTTGTGGGTTGAGATATCTGGGACCCTTCCTGCTGGGGATTCTGCCCTGGAGGCCTGTTCCAGTCCTGTTCCTTCCCATGCCACATGGCCAGGGCTGGGCTCTGCTCCACAAAGTAACCCTTGAGATAGACTGTTCCTGTCAGATTTCCAGGTTACCTTTGGCTGGAAACCTGTTTCACTCTGTTCTGTGACTCCCACTGCTCTAGAATTTGTTGAAAGTCATTTTTACAGGTATTTTGTGGGCTGTGGGAGAAGTGCTGGAGTATATGCATCTTTCTACTCTGCCATCTTGGCTCTACTCCTCCCACATGGTCTCTTTAATGAGGCAAAAAAAAGCTCTCCCTCATTTTGGATCATTATATTGCTGAGAATAGCTAAGTCATTCAAAGCTGATTGTCTTACATTATTTCTGTTACTTTATAGACAGTACTTTTTAGTTTGCATTGGCTCATACAAGTCTGTCCAGGCTTTCTCAAGAGCATCCTGCTCATCATTTCCCATAGCACGGTAGTATTCCATTACATTCACATACCACAATTTGTTCAGCCATTCCTCGGTTGATGGGCATCCCCTCCACTTCCAGTTCTTTGCTACCAGAAAAGAGCTGTTATAAATATTGTTGTACATATAGAACTAGTACTGATATTGCTAAGCCAAAGGGTATGCATGGTTTTATAGCCCTTTGGAATAGTTTCAAATTGCTCTGCAGAATTTTTGAATCAGCTCACAATTCTGCCAACTTGCATTGGTACACCATTTTCATCATATCCCTCAACCATTTGTCATTTTCCTTTTCTGGCCTATTAGCCAATCTAATATGTATGAGGTAGTATCTCAGAAGTGTTTTTATTTATATTTCTCCAATGAATAATGAGTTAGAGCACTTTTTCTATAATATTAGGATAGTTTTCCTTGACAATTTCTTGAAAGATTATGTCTAAGCACCCTCCTCCTTTTTTTTTTGATCATGGCTTTCAGGTAGTCTAATAATTTTAAATCATCTTATTGGGATCTATCTTTCAGTTTAACTATTTTCCAAATGAGGTATTTTACAGTGATCTTTTTTCTCCTTGATTTTTCATAAAGTCATTAGCTTCCATTTACTCCATTCTAATTTTAAAGGAATTATTTTCTTCAGTGAACTCCTTTTTCATTTGGCCAGTTCTGCTTTTTAAGGCATTCTTCTCCTAATTGACTTTATGTATCTCTTTTACCATTTGGTCTGGTCTGTTTTTTAAGGTATTATTTTCTTTAGTATTTTTTGTATATCCTTTACCAAATCATTGACTCTTTTTTCATTGATCTATCAAATCATTGACTCTTTTTTCATTGATTTCTTACATCATTCTCATTTCTCTCTTTCCTTTCCCTCTCTTAATTTCAAAATCCTTTTTGAACTCTTCCATGACTTGTGACTAATTCATATTTATCTTGAGGACTTTGGTTCTAGGAGCTTTGACTTTGTTATCCTCCTCTAAGTATATGTTTTCATCTTCCTTGTCATGATGGGAACTTTCTGTGATTAAAATTTTTCTGCTGTTTGGTCATATATCCAGTCTATTTCTAGGCTTTGAACTAGGACTCTGCTTCCATAATGGAGGGTGCACTATCTCAAGCTTCAGGGGGTTTGTGCAGTTATTTTCAGAGACTCTTCCAGGGACCTGTAATTTTTCGGTTCTCTCAAGGTGGCATGATCTAAGAAGTGGTGTTTAATACCCTTCTGTCTTGTTCTCGTGTCTGTGAATCATCACAAGAATTTTTTTCTGAGCAGGAACTGATGTGCTGTGTCTATAAGTTCTGCTGTGCTCCTCCTTTCTCTGGGACTGCCATCCAGAACTGTGACTTGAATCTGAGATTGGACAAAGCAACAAAGTCCTACCTCAGTGCTGGCAAAAAGACTCCTGTAAACTTCTGCCCCTTTAGAGTTTGTGAATTGAGAGTTCCAGAATCAGCTGCTTCTGCATTTATTCATTGGCTCCCAAGGCTTGCTCTTAGTTTGCTGGGAAAAGGGTTGTCCTAGTGCAGCCTGCACTGTACTGTGCTCCACTCTCACAAATCTTTATTGACTGTCTTCTAAGTTTTCTTGGACTAGAAAATTGTTTCACTCTCTTTTTTTGTAGGTTCTGCCTCTCCAAAGTTTATTTCAAGTCATTATTTAAAGATATTTGATGGGGTTTGGACGAGAGCTCAGGAGAAGCCCTACATTTACTCTGCCATCTTTGTGTGACACTTAAGCTCAGTTTCCTCATTTGTAAAATGGGAACAATAGTAGTCAAAGCACATCTCACATTTCATTTACAGAAAGAAATTTTATTTATGTTAAATAGTTGACAAGCTCTCTATAAATATCAGCTATTGTTATTACTGAAGTTTTTATTTTTTTGTTATGAGGAGACATATATCTAGGTCATTTGGACAAAGTGAGTAGAACCTTGGGTATAGATGGGAGGTAAAGAATTATATTTTATTTTTCTGTATTTTTCTTCTATGTAACTGCATAATATTCATAGCTGCAATGTTGTAACTTTTTTCTGATAGCATGAGAATAGTTTGTTTTTCATGTATACAATTGCTGTTTATATAATGAAATACTTCATTCTTTCTACATATGTATTATATAACAAAATATCTTAAGAGAATACAGTGGTACCAGCTGAAAGTGACTCAAACGGGCACATGCAGTGCTACAAGCCAAACACTTTCCTCTTTAATTTAAAATTGTTTTCTCATAGAATAGGTAATATTTTACCCTTGAAGGGTTTTCTTTCTTTCATTTGTGGAAAGACCAGATGGGTCTCACAGGTCATTCACAGTTATGAAAGAAACAAAAAAAGTCCCTTTTCAGAGGTGAGATATCCTTTATTCTTCACCAGAAAACAAATTATTTGCTTGGATGGAAACCTTTTTTATTCTGGTGTAATTGCTGATATCTGTGGGGTGTCCTGGAAAATGAGATGCTCTGTCTCAAGGAGTTATAACTTATCCCTGTGCATAAAATCTAAATAAATAAATGGGAGCCGACCTCAGAGCATCATGCTGAGAAATGATACACAGAATGCAGCTGAGAAATCAGGGGAACAACTTCAAGTGATAACAAGCAGACAAGATAAAATTATTTACCAGTAGGTTTAGGCTGATCTTCTTCCCCCATTCACACCCCCCACCTTGTGTGTTTTGTTTTAAATGTTTCTCCCGTGGCAATGATTTTTTTTTTGTAACAAATTTCACTCTTGCCTTGTTCTGGAAATAACTTCTGCTGTATATGGAAAACTGATAGAATTGGTCCTTTCAGATGTTATACATAACTCAGTCCTCCTAATTTAATTAAGAAAAGAATTTAAGTAACCCAACAAAATAATAGCACACTGTCTGAATAACGAGTTGTAAGATCTGTGTCAAATCTATGTCATATAAAAGGGATATGATTTCAGAAAATTTCTTGGAAAATTACAAACTTTAAATGTGAGGCAAAGAGCAAATTAAGTGGACAGTGGACAGAGTGCAGTTTCTGTGGTCATCTTCCTGAATTCAAAGCTGGCCTCAGACAGTTACCACCATGTGACCCTGGGCAAGTAATTTAACCCCTTTTGTCTTAGTTTCTTTGAATATAAAGTGAAGTGGAGATGGAAATGACCAATTTCTCCAGCATATTTGTCAAGAAAATCTCAAATGATGTCACAAAGAGTCAGAAAAACTTAAATAACCAAATAACCAGAACAAATGGGAGATAAAAATTTTATTGTCTCAAAGTATTCAAATTCTATTCCTTGACTAATTCATTTATCAACTATTTATTTCTAGTTGAATATAAAACTAAATGTGGCATTGATACTACATTAGTTGGTTCTTATCAAGCATGCACAATTATGAGGGACTGAAGTTATTAAAATATTTTGGGCTAGGAAGAATATTTAGAGTTCATGTAGCTCAACTTTTTAATCAATTATTGAATTCATTTTTTAGCATCCCAGACAAATATGAGTAGGAATGATGGACCTGGAGTTAGGTAGATCTGAGTTTGAATTCTACCTCAAACACTAGCTGTGGGCTTCTTGGCAAGTTAATTAGTCTGTTTTAGCTTCAGTTTTCTCATCTGCAAAATGAAGGTAAATATAGCAGCTACCTTTTGATGATTAAATGAGATAACTTAAGGTATGGTGCTTTGCAAACCTTAAGTGTTATATACATATTATTTACTATCAATCTCTACTCAAATACTGCCATTGATCATGGATGCACTGTGACTGTTAGTGGACACAATCATGAAAATAACAGAACGTTAACTTGACTTTTTAACATTTTAAAATTAATTCAATAATAGTTTGTATCTGCAGATTCTTACCTTGATTATCTCAATGTGTTATGCAAATAAGGCACTGAAAAATTTCCAATCTGTCAAATTATTATCACAATTTCTCTAAGATAGCAGTAGGATAAATAAACTACACACACATACACATACACATATACATACATTACTTAAATTATTACTCACCTTAGGCCTAAACATTTCAAGAATCTTTCAGATGATGTTAATGTACAGTAAACTTCTAGAGGAAAGGACCTATGACTTGTATTCCTTTTATCTTCTACAGCCTCTAGCACAGTGCTTTTCATATGGCAGTAGCACAATGAGTATTCATATACAAATATCTCATTTCATAAGCTAACTTTTTAATCTAAATACGTTTTAAGTGCATCAATAATTAACAGCTTCATTCACTTGTTTATTCAATTTATGAAACACCTACTGACTGCCAGGGACCATGCTGCACAGAGCTAGCAGCTAGGTAGCACTGTAGATCAGGTACTGGGCCTGGAGTTGGTAAGAGCTGAGTTAAAATGTGACCTCAAGCCCATCTCATCTACATGACCCTGGGCAAGTCACTTAACCTCTGTTTTCCTCAATTTTTTTAACTAAAAATTGTGACAATAAAAGGAACTACCTTATGGAAATTATTGTGAGGATTGATTATTGAAACACTATTTATAAAGTGCTTAGTACATTGTCCAGCACGTTCTAGGTTTCATATAAATGCATGTTCCCTTCTTCTTCCATTCCACCTGGTTCTCCATCCCCCATCCCCACATCAAAGTAGAGTTCCTGCCCACAGTGAGCTAAAATTCTATCAGAAGGAAACAATATGTATATAGCAAGTGAATACAAAATGTATACAAAGTGCATACAACATTTTTTTCTGTCAGGAGTTTCAGAGGGAAGAGAATTGTTACCATAGAAATATGGTAAAAGCTTTCATATAGGAAATAGCACTTGACTTAAGCCTTGAAAGTAACCAGGGAATCTGTAAGGTGCAAGAGCATGGAATTATGGGCATAGGAATTAGAATGTTATAGAAAAGGAAGAAGTAGGCCAATTTGATGGGAACTGAGTTTATGAAAAGTGATGTATGCAATAAGCCTGGAAAAATAGGATGACAACAAACTATGAAGAGCTTTAATGTCTAAACAGAAGAGCTAGTATTTTATTCTAGATGCAAGAGGGAGCTATTGAAGCTTCCTGAGAGGAATGACATTTTTGGTGAGGCATGGTTTAGAAATTTCAAAGCAGGAAGAGTAATTAAAAGACTCTAATTATAGTTCTGGCAAAATGTGATGAGGACTTGAGTGAGACTGGTAATTTTTTAGGTAAGGAGACAAAAGTCAAGGATTCAAGAAGTGTTGTGGAGGTAGAATAAAGGTAGAAACTTGGAAACTTATTGGATAGAACTGATGAGAGAGAGGGATGAGTCAAGGATGACTGAGATTTTAGACATGAAATTCTAGAAGGTTAATGGTACTCTTAAAAGAAGGAAGGAAATTAGGGGAAGAGAAATGTTTTGAGGGTGAGATAATGTGCTTTATTATAATTATGTTGACTTTGAGATACTAATAGGATTTCTAGTCAGAAAGGACCAGTAGACAGTTGGTAATGTTGGATTGTTGCTCAAAATAGGGAGTAGGGCTAGATCAATATATCTGAGAGTCATCTGAGTATACATACATACATATACATACACACCATATATACATACACATATGTGTATGTGTATGACAATTGAATGCATGGGAATTTTTAAAGTCATCAAAAATAGTGGGGGCAACATCCTAACCCTTATCTTGGATGGAAGTTAGGTTTGTTTTCCCTTAAAAGATATTGAGAATATTCTTTGTACTTGGTTGACCTAGAGGACTGAATGGTGGTCAGCTTCTTGATATCACTTTATGATTATTTGAACATGAAATAGTCACATGGGACTCCAATGTCTTCTGATGTGTGGTTGGTAGAAAATTGTGGCAGGGGTGCTTTGTACAGATGAGCAAATTTGAGATATTCACAGTGATCATTCTTGTTGAATATTCTTTTGCTATGCCTAAGTAAAATTCATTTTTTTGATGCTTGGATAATTTATTTGTGTCTTATATTATTTCAAAAATTAAATCTAAATTACAATGGGAAAGCCTAAGTCTGTACTAGTATACTACTCTAAAAGAGAGTGTATCATAAGAGAAGACAGTCCAGGACAGGTACCTTGCATATTTAGGAGGAGTCAGGATGAGCATCCAATGAAGCAGACTGAAGAAAAACAACCAGATAAGTGGCACTATCTGATAGTAGTGGTGTACAAAACAAGAATATTATATGGGCCCTCTCTGAGGATCTTATAACCTACAACAATAAAACAAAATCCATTCTTATTACTGGAACTATAGTTGGGATATTTCCATAGAACTGTAGTTGTAATTTTGTGAAATCTTGGAATCAATCAATCAACAAATATTTACTATGTATCAGGCACTCTGCTAGGCATTGAAGATATTTGTTATAGCCTCTTCTTGAAAGAGTATTCTAATGGAGGGTATTCCATCTTAATGGAAGAGACATGTGCTTATATGCAAACAGATGTGTATGTACATAGATATATAGCATGCATATAAAATTAATAAATACAAATACATTCCAAGTAGTTAAATGCAAGTTTTGGAGGTAGAATGCCAACAGTTGGGAGAGATCAGGAAAGGCTGAAGATGCTGCTTTAGCTGTGTCCTAAGAAAAGAGAAAGAACCTATGAGGCAAAGGTAAGGAGGAAGTGTAGTTCCATGCATGAGGACACCCAGTTGGGAGGTGCAGGATCATTTGTGAAAAACAGAGAGAAAAGCAGTTTTCCTGGATTGTAGAATGGTAAAATGCCATGGTGACCACTGAGGTTGGAACGATGTCTCACCTGACCTGTTGGCTATCTTGCTCCCACTTTAGATATGACACAATATTTCTAAGTTGCTTGGAGAGGAATGTTAGGTGATTTTTGCTAAAATGCTCAATCTACTATACGATCTTGGTTCTACCTCCCTAATGGGGTTGGGAAAGCAGTCTGAGGGCAAGTTATATATGCTTTCATATTCTAAATAGAAGACTTTATAGTTGATGCTGGAGACAAGAGGAAGTCACTGGAGTTGACTGAATAGGAAATTAAAATGATTATATACATGTTTAAGTAAAATTACATTGGCAGCTGTGTGCAGCATGGAATGAAGGTGCTGAGAGACTTGAGGCAGAGGGAACAGTTAGGAGACCGTCACAATAATTAGGTGAGAGGTGATAAGGACTTGAACCAGGTCAGTAGCTATGTGAGTGGAATGGACTCTGATATGAGAGATGTTGTGAAGGTAGGAACTGCAAGATTTGACAACTAATTAGAAATATGGTGTAAAATAATCTAATTAGATATACGGGTAAAAGAGAGTGAGAAGTCAAAGATAATGCTGAGATTACAAACCTTGGAAACAGAAAGGAAGATGGTGCAGGAATAAGGAAGTTAATTTTTTGAAAAAAGAGAAGAGTGTTCATGGAAGAGGGAGGTGGAGAGAAATGTATTTATTTCTCTCTCTTCCTGTCTGTCTACCTATTTCTGTTTCTCTCTGTGTGTCTGTCTTGTATATGTTTTCCCCTCCTTCCTCCCTCTATATCTATCTACTGTATAAAATGATAAAATTTTATAGTGGCAAAGAAACTTCAAAATTTTTTAGCTTTGTTTCCCAAAACTAGCCTGGAGATCTGGTAAAGTTGAAGTACTTTAAATCCTGGACAATACAAAATTCAAACATAATATAATTAGTTAAAAGGAGCATAGAGCAGAGAAGACAGGTGAATCTTTTAAAATGTGAATTAATTCCCGTTGATCTAACTTTTTAACTTTTAACTACTAGTGCTTTTCATCACCTTACTTATAAAACAGCCAGAATATCCTGATGTGAAAGTTATAAATATTGTGGTTTTCTCAGTCAATACACATCCCAGAGGTATCCTTATGTACAGCTTAGTAGCCTTTGTTTCTATATCAGTTTAATAGCATTGTTCTAGATGAACGTTTTAGTATTCTCATTCTCAAAATAGGAGAAACTGCTATGACTTTTAGCATTTGTAACCACCCATTGTTCTGATTTATTTATTTTAAAGAAATGATTTATAATGACAACACAGCTATCCGTTCTACATTGAAGGAGTCAAGGGTGTCATGCCTCCACGATCTGGAAAATCCCTGAAAAAATTTTGGCCCTCCATTCATACCAGAGAAGAACCCAAATTTTTTTCTTTTTCTTTTATGGGGTGTTTAATGTACCAATACACACACATGCACATATACATACGCACACATAACACACTCACACACACATATCTATCTATCTATCTATCTAAAATGCATTTCTGGGTTTTTAAACTTTTTCTGTGTATCAGCAACTTCTGCAAAACTGCCCCACAAATTCCCATTTAATTTCTTATACCAGTCTGTGATATTTTGAAATTGAGATGGGGAAAGATGCATTGTGGGAGGTATAACTGTAGCAAACAACACTGTAGCTTAAATTTGCTTCATAAGTATTTACATTTCAATGAGTTTCACTACAAAAATAGCATAACTTTTCAGTCACTTTCTTTATGTTCTCTGGTAAGGGACTTGTTCACTTAAACTTATTCATTTGGTCTTTTTATTGTATATTTTTTTCTTCTGGTATTGCACATTTCCCTTTTCCTTTATTCCACAATGTTGTCATAGACCTTCTTCAAGCCATGCTAGAAAGACTACTAAAATGTTTTCTTTGTTTCTTAATGTTCTTTATATTTTTCACCTTTATTTTTAGTAGGTAATATGACTTAGGACATAGAGGACTCCACTCAGAGACAAAAAGTCATGGGTTTTAGTCTTCCCTAAGACACTAGTAATTCACTTAATCTCTCAGAATTTGGAATATATCATTATGTGTAGGGTCAGGAAGACTCAGTTCAAGTCTTATCTTTTATCATACCAGCTGTGCAATTGTGGACAAGTCACTTTACCTTTACATTTCTCCCCTAGGAAACTCTTTTTTTTAGTAGTTTCTTTTTGTTTTTAGCTCGAATGCAGTATTTTTTTTTATTTTTAATTTTTAACATTAATTTACATAACATTTTGAGTTCCAAATTTTCTCCCCATCTCTTCCCTCTCCCCACCCGAAGACACCATATATTCTGATTATCCCTTCCCCGAATCTGGCCTCCCTTCTATCCCACCCCTCCCATCCTTATCCCCACCTTCTCTCTATTCTTGTAAGGCAAGATTGATTTCTATATCCCATTACCTGTGTTTCTTATTTCTCAGGTGTATGCAAAAATGATTCTTAGCCTTCCTTCCTAAAACTTTGAGTTCCATCTTCTCTCCCTTTCTCCCTCCTCACCCATTACCACTGAGAAGACAAGCAATTCAATATAGGCTATGCATGTGTAATTATGCAAAAGACTTCCAAAATATTCATGTTGTGAAAGACTATCTTTCCCTCCTTCTAATCCCGCTTTCTCCCTCCACTGAAAATGCTTTTCCTTACCTCTCATATGAGAAATAATTTGCCCCATTCCATTTCTCCCTTTCTCCTCTCAGCATAATCCTCTCTTACCCCTTAATTTTATTTTTTAGATATCATCATTTCCTATCCAATATGTAAGCAACTTCCTATTCAACCCATTACAAATCCCCAAATACTGAGAAAAGTTTCAAGAGTTACAAATATCTTTCCATGTAGGAATGTAAACAGGACAACTTTAGTAAGTCCCTTATGATTTCTCTTTTCCTGTTTACCTTTTCATGCTTCTCTTGATTTTTGTTTCTGAAAGTCAAATTCTCTATTCAGCTTTGGTCTTTTCATCAAGAATACTTGAAAGTCCTCTATATCATTGAATAACCGTTTTTTCCCCCTGAATTGTTATACTCAGTTTTGCTGAGTAGGTGATTCTCGGTTTTAATCATAGTTCCTTTGACTTCTGAAATACCATAATCCAAGCCCTTCAATCCCTTAATGGAGAAACTGCTAATTCTTGTGTTATCTGATTGTATTACCACCATACTTGAATTATTCCTTTTTGGCTGCTTGCAATATTGTCTCCTTGACCTGGAATTTAGCTACAATATTCCTAGAAGTTTTTCTTTTTGGATCTCTTTCAGGAGGTGATCAGTGGATTCTTTCTTCTTTTTTTAAATCAAATTTAACAAAGGAATATCAATTTTATTGTTTTTTTTCATAAAACCAACTTTTAGTTTTATTAACTAGTTTGGTAATTTTCTTAATTTCAATTTTATTGATCTCTCCTTTGGTTTTAAGTATTTTCAATTTACTGTTTACTTGGAGGTTTTGGATTTGCTTTTTTTATAGCTTTTTCAGCTTCATACCCAATTCATTGATCTCCTCTTTCTCTATTTCATTCATGTAGGCATACAAAGGCATAAAATTTCCCTTATGACCTGATTGTGCAGTATTCCATAAGATTTGGTAAATTGTCTCATTATTGTCATTCTTTTGAATGAAGTTGTTGATTGTTTGTATAATTTATTGTCTAACCTACTCATTCTTAAGATTAGATTGTTTAGTTTCCAGTTAATTATTGGTTTATATTTCCATGGGCTTTGACTACATATGATTTTATTGCATTATGATCTGAGAAGGACGCATGGACTATGTTTACCATTCTGCACTGGATTGTGAGGTTTTTATGCCCTAATACATGGTGAATTTTTGTATATGTGCCATGTACGACTGAGAAAAAAGGTATATTTCTATGTATCGCCATTCAGTTTTCTCCAGAGATCTATCATATCTACCTTATTCAGATTTTTATTCACCTCTCTAACTTCTTTGTTGTTTATTTTGAGGTTAGACTTATCAAGTTCAGAGAGGGGGAAGATGAAGTCCTCCACTACTATAGTTTTGATGCCTATTTCTTCCTGTAACTCCCTTAACTTCTCCTCTAAGAATAGGGATGCTATACCACTTGGAGCATATATGTTTAGTAATGAAATTTCTTTGTTGTATGTGGAGCCTTTTAGCAGGATATAGATTCTTTCTTTATCTCTTTTGATTAGATCTATTTCTTCTTTTGCTTTGTCTGAGATTAGGATTATTACCTCTGCTTTGTTTATATCAGCTGAACTACAATATATTCTCTTCCAATCTTTTACCTTTACCCTTTGTGTATGTCCCTATTTCAAATGTGTTTGTTGTAAACAAAATATAGTCTGATTAAGTTTTTTTGATCCATTTTGCTATCCTTCTCTCTGTTTTATAGGAGAGTTCATTCCATTCACATTCACAGTGATGATTAATACCTTTCCCTCCATTCTCTTTCCCCCATTTATGCTTTATTTCTCCCTTCCCCTCCAAATAGAGTTTTAATTTTTGACCACTACCTCCCTCTCTTCTTTCAGTCCCCCTTCCCTTTAATCCCCCTTTCCCTTGCTACTTTTTCCCAAACTTTTTGTCTTCCCTCTCTTTTCTTTTCCCCTTCCCCTCCAGCTGCCTATAGAGCTAAGTGTGTCTCTACTTAACTGAGTTTGTTGTACCCTCCTTGAACCCAATCAGATGAGAGTAACTCTCAAACAATGCTCATCTTCCTCCTCTCTTCCCCTCTACTATAATATATTTTTGTGCCTCTTCCTGTGATGTCATTTGCCTTTCTCTGACTCCTCATTTTCACATTTCTCATTGCAATCCCTTTGAACCCTTAAATCACATTTTTAACATAACATCATTTCCTTTATATTTCTACCTCAATCTATGTATTTCCCTTTTATATATCATAATAAATATATAATTCTCAAGATTAACAAGTATCATCTTCCCTTGTAGGGATGTTAACAGATTGCCTATGTTGAACAGCAAGTTGTTCCTCCTTGTTTACCTTTTTATACCTCTCTTGAGACCTGCATTTGAAGATCAAATTTGAATTGTTTTTTTCTGGCTGCCTGCAGTATTTTCTCCTTCACTTGATAGTTCTAGAATTTGGCAACTATATTCCTTGGTGTTTTCAGTTTGGGATACCTTTCATGAGGAGAATGGTGGATTATTTAATGCCTATTTTGCCCTTTGGATCTAGGACTTCTGGGTAATTTTCCTTGACTATTTCTTAGAAGATATTGTTCAGGTTCTTTTTTTTATCATGGCTTTCTGGTAGATCAGTAATCCTTGGATTTTCTCTCCTGGATCTGTTTTTCACATCAGTTGTTTTTCCAATTAGATATTTTACAATTTCTTCTATTTTTTCATTCTTTAGATATTGTTTGACTAATTCTTGTTGTATCATAGGGTTCTTCTTGACTGATTCTAATTTGTATTAAATTATTTTTTTCAGTTAACTTTTGCATTCCCTTTTCTATCCATCCAGTTTTTCCTTTTAAGGAGTTATTTTCTCCACTTAGGTTTTGTACTTCCTTTTCTATTTCTATTTTCCTTTTAAATTCTTCTGTGATTTCTTTTCACATATTTTTAAAATCATTGGTCAATTACTCTTCTGTTTATCTAATTTGGCTTTTTAAATCCTTTGTAAACTCTACAGAGGAGGATCTTGTGATTCAGATCAGTTCATATTCCGTTCTGAAGTTTCAGATGGGAATACAGTCTCAATGATGATCTTTTGGGTATTAATGTTTTGGTCTTTGTCCCCATAGAAAGATTCTATGATCTCTTCTTTACTGCTTTGCTTCTTACTCATGATAATCACCATTTTCCTGGCTTTTAAAGTAGATTTTTTGCGTCTGGGGCACAGGAGGCTCTATCCCACAGTTCTTTTGCCTAACCATTGAGTCTTTGTGTCTTGTGGCCTCTGGTTCTTTCAGCTAGAAGCCAAAATGCTGCAGCTTACCTGGTGCTGAACTGACTGGTGTTGGAAAGCAGAGATCAGGTGAATTCTTTTTGGGCTTCCCCAGAGTTACACCGGAGCTAGTTGCGTTGAATGTAGGGGAGGGGTTTTCTGGTCACAGGAGGTCTCCTCTGTTGAGCTAGAGCATGGGCAAGGTCAGTTGTTGGTGATCCCATCTGTGCTAGTATCTTCCTGATTCTGGTTTTAGAATATCAGGGAAGGTTTTCCTTGATAATTTCATGAAGGATGACATCTAACCTCTTTTTTTGCTCATGGCTTTCAGGCATTCCCATAATCTTTAACTTATTTCTCCTAGATCTATTTTCCATATCAGCTGTCTTTCCAATGTGATATTTCACATTGTATTCTAGTTTTTTCATTCTTTTTGTTTTGTTTGGTAACTTCTTGGTTTCTCATAATGTCATTAGCTTCCATCTATTTCATTCTAATTTTTAAGGAACTCTTTTCCTCAGTTAGCTTTTGAACCTACTTTTCCATTTGGCTAATTCTGCTTTTTAATTCATTCTCTTCGTTGACTTTTTGGACTCTTTTTCCATTTGGATTAGTCTATTTTGAAGGTGTTATTTTCCTCAGCATTTTTTGGGTTTCCTTTAGTAATCTGTTGACTCACTTTTCATGGTTTTATTGCATTGCTCTCATTTCTCTTTCTATCTTTTCCTCCACCTCTCTTACTTGATTTTCAAAATCCTTTTTGAGCTCTTCCAAGTCCTGAGATCATTGCATATTTATTTTGGAGGTTTTCGATGCAGAAGCTTTAACTTTTATGTCTTCCTCTGATGGTATGCATTGTTATTCCTCATCAGAAAGGATGGAAGAATATACTTGTTCACTAAGAAAACAACCTTCTATAGTCTTATTTTTCCCCTTTGTGGGGCATTTTCTCAGT
This sequence comes from Potorous gilbertii, assembly GCA_028658325.1. NCBI lineage: Eukaryota > Metazoa > Chordata > Mammalia > Diprotodontia > Potoroidae > Potorous > Potorous gilbertii. The sequence continues at coordinate 388,029,678 of CM053771.1, forward strand.
CAATTACTTGACATTTAAGTCTTTTGTGAAGTGTAAGGCATACTCTAGAAACCTTTAAGGTCTCAGTTACTTCCAAGGTGACACAAACAAGGGAGGGGAGTTTTGTCCTCTCCTGGCCTACACTCTTGTCAGTGAGCAACCACAAGCTTTTCTGTTCACAATCTGTGAGATGGGTTTCCTCTCCAGAGTCTCCATCAGCTCTACCATGCTAACACTCCTTCTCACCCCAGGGCCACCATGTAGAACTGAGACCCATATCAGTTGCTAGATTCCCCCAGGGTCTTTATGTGGAGGGCTCCAAAAATGGATTCTGTGCAGCAAGGATTTCTACCACCCTGGGCCTGGAGCTAGGGCCAGACCATGGTCCCTTATCATTCAGGTAAAAGTGCTTTCTCACTGACCTTTGAAGCTGTTTTTGCCATTTATTGGTTTTTCAATCTGGGAACCACATCTTCTACCCCTGACTCCACACCTTGCAGTCTGCTCTGGTCCTGTATGTGCAGCGCCCCACAGCTGTGACTGGTCTGTACTCCCTGGGCTGCCTCTGCTCCACGTCTGGTGTGATAGATCTTTCCTGTTAGACTTCCAGGCTGCCTTGGGCTGAAAATCTCTTTCACTCTGTAGTTTTGTAGCTTTTGTTGCTTTAGGACTTCTTTAGAGTCATTTTTACAGGTATTTTATGGACTATAGGTGGAGAGCTACTATAAATTTGTCCTTCTACTCCACCTTGGCTCATACCCCCCACCCAGGAAACTCTTAAGATGATAAGTTATGGTCTGTCTACCAAGGCATAACAAGGAAGTCTTCCATTAAAAAAGTTCCATTTTGTTAACATATCAAAATGCATTTATGATTCTCTGTTTTTTAGACATTTGGTAACCTCTAGTTTTTATATAATTACTAATAAAAATCATTTGGCAAGTTTTTTTTTTAATTTTGGTTTTATTTTTGGTATTCCATACATAATATTCTGAGATCATTTTTCCAACAATGGGAGTATTGGGTGTTCTAACTAATTTCATATTTTGATAATGTTACTGGTATGCTAATATTTTATGTGTACCTCTAAAGCCCACAATATATTCTAGTTTTGAAATTGCCATGATATGAAGCACCTACTGATCACTGAACATTTAAAAAGGGAGGTTTGTTTTCTCCCAACATATGAAGAATATACTCCAAGGAGAAAGTGGTATTTGGTTTCTCTGGATGTGACCTCTCCATCTGGAAATTATATTTGATCTGTAAATCAGTGGGGTTTGATGACTTACCAAGTCCTCAGAGACCCCAGTGACTCAAAACTAGATTAGGAAAAGGCATCAGGGAAGTTAGGGCCTATCAGATTTTAAGGTGGGGGAAGGAGAAGAGGAATTTGTGATAAGAAAGTCAGGGAAGTTGTCCCAGGAAAACACTGGGTCTATCCCAGTTAGTAAAAATAAAATTACATAGCAATACCTAGCAAATATGCAAGTTAAAATGACTTTTGACTATATGCATGCCAAAAGCTCCTGTGCAACTTCATTAAATTCATTTCATTCTCAAAGTCATCAAGGACATTTTGCTTGTAAAGTATGATGCTTTTAAGAGTTCTGTGGTTTGCTAGTTATCTGTAACAAGCTTCAACAACTTAAAAAGGAGACTGCTACTGACAAAGAGGAGGAATATGGATCTAGTTCTTTTCAAATAATAACCCATAAATGAAAGAAGAAACTAAAAATTCAACCAGAAACAAACCCATGATTGTTTTCCTGTCAGCCTATCACCTACATGAAACAGCTGCTATAGCATAGACACAGCAAATGCTGCTACCCACACTATTACTAATAGAATTCAGAAATTCTTTTATTTTCATTAATTTAAAAAATATGCCAGCATCTTATATCAATTTGCTGAAATTGCCCATTTCAATTATATGCACCTTCAAAATTTCCCTGGTGCAACAGTTGTTACAATCATAATCATTCATACTTTTTATATACATATTGGACAGTAACATGGCATTTTCTATGAGTAGAAAAAATTTGTAACCTTGAAAATATGAATGAAATTATTCTAGCAGAGACAAAAACTCATTTCTCTACTTCCTATAAATGGCAATCCATAAGTAAAAATAAGGAAATCAAGTTTGAGAATAAATGCAACTTTTTTTAATACCTCATAAGCACTCAGGCTTGTACGCAGTTACTTAAGGATGAATAACAAAATTCCTGCAAAGGGAAACCTTCCAAGTAAACTGAACTTGAAGGACCATGCGGTCCTTTAGGAAAAAAATTTAATGAGTGTAGCCAAGATGGCAGAGTGAAAGCAGAGACTTCCTGGGCTCTTCCATAAATTCCTTCAGATACCTTTAAAAATAGAATGTGAACAAAGTTTAGAGAGACAGAATCCACTAGGACACAGACTGTGACAGATTTCCAGGCCAGGTCAGTCTAAAAGGTCAATGGGAAGGATCTATTACACTAGATTGGGGGAGTACAGAGCACAAGGGCTGTGCTAGCACAAATTAGGCCACAGCAAAGAGGAAACAGGTCTAGGTGGTCTGAATCAAGAGCTGCAATTCCCAATCTTCTCAGCACAGGATGAGAGTCTGGCAGAGCTTGGTGAGAGAGAAGCAGGAAGCTGAGGTAATAATGGAGGCTGCTCCTGAGTTATCAGCCCAGAGACTGAATGTTTAAAAGTCACCCACTTGATTTCCCAGGAGCCAACATTCTACCCTCCCTAGCTGACCTTGAAAACCCAGTGAATATTGCCCCAAGAAAATCAGGGAATAGATGGATCAGTAGAAGTGGTTTTGCAGTCTTTTAGCTCAGGAGGCTAGTGAGATCAAATGTAAGGGCCCCTCTTGCTATGGCTAAAGGGGAGCAGTTCAGGACCAGAGGCATTCAGCAAGCACCACCTCATAGGACCATTAGGAGATCCTCAGTTATCCATAGTCCAGGTTATGGACCTGTTAAGCACCAACACCAGGACTTCAGGAATGCCTTCACACATCCAGGTGAATTGGGCAAGCATCAGCACAAATAGGTTTACTACCTGCTGAGCCTGTCCATGTGGAGGAGGAGAGCTCCAGTTGCCAGACTGCCCTTCACCCATACCTCATGCTCTGAACTTTAGTGTAACTCTGGGGAAACTCAGACTTCATCCAACCTTGGCCTTGCACACACCAGCCAGTCACAGCATTATATGACTTCTACCTGAAAGAAGTAGGGACCACAGCATACAAAGTCAGTAACCAGACCTCTAGCTCCAAGTACAAGAAATGTAGGACAGGTACCTCTGCGCCTTCTGGCAGAAGCAGAGATCCACTTTAAATGCCAGGAGAAAGACAATCACCATAAGCAAGAAGCAATTTAGAAAAGCAAAGATTACAGAATCTTATTATGGGGACAGGGAATATCAAAATAAAAATTCAGAAGAGGACAGCATTGACACTATACCTACATCTGAATCCTCAAAAAGAAATATGAATTGGTCTCAATCCCCAAAAGTATTATTGCAAGAGCTCAAAAAGGACTTTAAAAAACAAATTAAAGAGGTAGAAGAAAAAGGGACCAAAGATTTAAAAATGCAATTGACAAAATAAAAAAAAAGAATTCACTGAAAAGAACTCCTTAAAAAGTAAAATTAACCAAATTAATAAGGAAGTACAAAACCTAACTAGATCAAATATCTCCTTAAAAGAAACAACTAGACAAATGAAAAAAGACTTACAAGAATTGACTGAAGAAAAAAGTGCATTAAAAATTAGAATTGGGCAAGTAGAAACTAATGGTTCTATGAGGCATCAAGAATCAGTCCAACAAAAGCTAAAGAATGAAAAAGTTGGAAAAATTTAAAATATCTCTTTAGAAAAGCAACTGATCTAGAAAATAGATACAGGAGAGACAACCTAAATATTATTGGTCTACCAGAAAAAATGATAAAAAAAAGAACCTGGGTAGTACCTTCTAAGAAATTATCAAGTAGAACTGCCCTGAAGTCCTAGAAGCAGAGGGCAAAATAGTCATTGGAAAAAATCAAATGATCACCTCCTGAAAGATATCCTAAATTAAAAACACAAAGAAATATTGCTGTTAAATTCCATAATTATCTGACAAGGAGAAAATATTGCAAGTTACTAGAAAGAAACAATTCAAATATAGAAGAACTATAGTCAGGATCACACAGGACCTTGAACTACAATATTAAAAGATCAGAGGGACTGGAGCAGCAACAACAAAACTCCTTCTAATTTTATATGGGCAAACTGTTTCCATCACCATATGGTAGGACGATACCTATTAATTTTCATTTTTTTTTCCATTGATCAAGCATTTATTTCTCTTGGGGTGATTCCAAACTGAAATTCGAGCAATGTTAAGAGATTTAACTGAGAGTTCCATTCATGCAAAAATGGGAGAATGTGTGAACACAGTGTGAGAACACAAATAGTGTCACTCAATAGCTAAGAAATAATTGTGGTCACAGATACGTATGTTGACTCATACTTTTCTTCAACACAAGTTGATAGATGAAGCAATAGGCTAATGAGGGTTCCACTTCTTTCATCTACCCTCCTCTTCAATGTACTCGTATAGTGTGACTGACATACTATCTGTACTCAAATATACCCCTTCCTAGAACAACCATAGGCAATAATAGAGTGTCAAAATGAAGGCGTTCTAATGGGCATTTGACTATCTGGTTGTTTTAATATTGAAGTCTGGAACTTGTTGTCTGAAACAATCTCATAATTGGTGTATACTAGTGGTTCAAAATTACTGGCCATAAAATTCCAAATCTATCTTAACTTCCAAGTATATGACAGTCAGTTGTATACAGCTATACCACAGTATCTTCTGAAATATGCCTACAAAATATTCTACAAAAGCTTATGGTCTTCTATGAAATCATCACTCTTATCTTTTTCTTAAAAATAGTTATCAAAAAAGGTTTACTAATTGTCTTGTATGAGGGATTGGTACTTAAAATTATATACAGGACAGGTAAATAGGATAGATCTATTTAATTACCTAAAATGGACAAATGATAGATGTTATTACTATTCAATGTTTAATTTAGTGAAAAACTTAATAAAACATGGATTTTAATAAAAACGATTTATAACAATATGATTAATAGGAAATTAAATTTAATTGTTCTTTACTGTGCTAAGTTTTAATTAAGAAAGCTATTGAAATGTGTTTCAAGCAGAACACAAAATTCTCTAGTGAAGTTAAGTTGTCTGGGGAAAGTAATTTTCTTTTTTCTGCAAGTCTGTTTTCCTTTAACCATTTTTTCATTGGAAAGGGAATTTTGACCATGATACCTAAGAGTATAGAACAATGACTTTTTTTCACTTTTCTTCACTTTTTTTTAATTCAAATTTTCTTGTAAAAACTGATTAATATGGAAATGTTTTATATAATTGCATGTATATAACCTTTATCTGATTGCTTACCTTCTCAGAAGAGAAGGAAAGGTAGAATTTGGAATTCATAATTTTAAATGAAAGTGTTTAAAAATGGACAAAAAGAATATCGATTAGGAAAATTGGTCTATACTTTTCTTTCTCTGTTTTGACTCTTCCTGGTTCAGATATCAGCACCATATTTGTGCTTTTTCTTTTGTAAAAAATTTAAAATATTTTATTTTCTCCCAATTTCATGTGAAGAGAATTGTCTTAACATTCATTTTTTTTCAGGTGACACTTCTTTTTTTAAAGCATTTATTATATGGACTACAAAATAATTTTCTTTAAACATTAGCCAACTGAGACACAAATAATATTTATATTGCTAACTTCACAAGCTCTTGACCTAATTGTCTCCACAGTATTATTAAGAATTAAAGGACCTTGACTTATTGTTGTTGGTCTAAAGTCCTATGCTTAATAGTTTAATTTTAGACTTAATCTCTGATGTTCCCCTACCAATAATCTACAATTTAATAGATCTGGGATTAAGTTTACAAACTTTGACTAGGGGAAATTACTACCAAGAGTAGGGACATTGCAGGGGAACAATATCTCCCCAATTTCATGTTAATCCCAGGCAGGAGTAGATTGTCAACTTGCATTTAGTCAGGCTTAAATTCTGCCAGGTACCAGTGGGGAAACTGACTCAGGAGAATCCTACCTGCCACTCTCCCACCCTTTTCATGAGATCACCTTTTGCAGTTCATACCAACATCTCACAGGCTTACTGGCATCATAGTTTGGAGGCTCAGACAGCCTTTCTTGCTATCTATACCTGGAGTCAGACTCAGAAGAACAGTCACTTAGTAGTCCCACACCATCTAAAAATGGTAAGGTCCAATAACTAGGTTTCAAACATGATTATGGTTTCACTTTGGCTAAGGAACATGTTTTGAAGCAAGTCTTAAGTTGTTTATATGTCTTTCTATACATGTTCCAGTTCCTGATTAAATGGCAATCATAAAATCAAATTTACCATTAAAACCTTGACTTTTCCATCAATGCCAAATTTTACCTGAGGTTACCTTCCTCCAGGAAATTTAGACTGAAATTCTTTTTTCCAAACTAAAGATGTCATTGATTTATTGTCAGTAATTGATTCAGCCTATTGTTTTAATACTAATTGCTTTTACCTCACTTTGTAACATGTCCAATTTTTCTCCCTATCACTCCCCTCCCCCTGCTTCCTAATACCTTGCATTCTGATTACTCCTTCCCTCAATATACCTTCCTTTCTATGACACCCCACCCTTCCCTTATCTCAATTTTCTCTCTTTCCTTGTAGGGCAAGATAAATTTCTATACCCAATTCCCTGTATTTCTTATTTCCCTATTATATGCAATAAAAATTCTCCACATTCATTGCTAATACTTTAAATTCCAACTTTTCTCCCTTCCCCCTTCACTCCCCAACCCCACTGAGAGGCAAGAAATTTAATGCAGACTGAATGTGTGTAGTTTTGTAAAAGACTTCCATAATAATCATGTTGTATAATACTAATTATATTGCCCTCTGCCTACTCTATCTCCCCTTATTTTTTCCCCCACAATTGACCTTGTCCCGTCTTGAAAGGGTTTATTTCTAGTAACTCCTTTCTCCCATTTGCTCTCCCTTCTATCATTCCCCTCATCCCACTTGTTGTCTCCTCCCCTGCTTTCCTGTGGTGTGATATAAATTTTCATGTGAAATTTAGTGAATATGTTATTCCCTCCTTCAGTCATATGTGGAGAGAGTAGCTTCATTTTTTCCCCTCTCTCCTTCTCCCTTTTCTCCTCCATTGAACAAGATTTTTCATATCTTTTTTATGGGCTATAGCCTGCCCATTCCATTTCTCCCTTCTCTTCCTGGTATTTTCCTTCCTTACCCTTTAATTTTTATTTTATTCTATTTTTTTATGGATATCATCTCTTCTGATTCAACACACCCTGCACTATCTATATATGTGTATGTATGTATATGTGTATGTATGTACAATCTCTCCATCTACCCAAATACTGAGAAAAGATTCAAAAGTTATAAATATTTTCTTTCAATGTAATGATGTAAACAATTCAGCTTTAGAGAGTCTTTTATGATTTTTCTTTCCTGTTTACCTTTTTATGCTTCTCGTAATTCTTATCTTGGGAAGTCAAATTTTCTATGCAGATCTGGTCTTTCCCTCAATATGAATGAAAGTCCTCTATTTTACTGAATGATCATTTAGTCCCTTGAAGTATTATACCCAGATATGCTGGGTTGGTGATTCTTGGTTTCAATCCCAGTTCCTTTGACTTCTGAAATATTCCATTCCAAGACCTTTGATCCCTTAATGTGGAAGCTGACAGATCCTATGTTATCCTGATTGTATTTCCACAATACTCATTTTTTTATTTCTAGATACTTGCAATATTTTCTCCTTTACCTGGGAACTCTGAAATTTGGCCACAATATTTCTTGGAGTTTCTCTGTTCGCGTCTCTCTCAGGAGGTAATTGGTTGATTCTTTCAATATTTGTTTTGCCCTCTGGTTCTAGAATATCAGGGCAGTTTTCCTCGACAATTTCTTGGAAGATAATGTCTAGACTGTTTTTTTGATCATGACTTTCAGGTAGTTTCATAATTTTTAAATTGTTTCTCCTGGATCTATTTTCCAGGTCAGTTGTTTTTCCAATGAGGATGTTTTAAATTATCTTCTATTTTTTCATACTTTTGGTTTTGTTTACTAACTACTTGGTTTAACTCATAGTCATTCATTTCCCTGAACTCAATTCTCTCTTTCAATGAATTGTTTTGTTCAGGGAGCTTCTGAACCTTCTCTTACATTTAGCTAATTCTGCTTTTTAAAGCCTTCTTCTTCTCATTGACTTTTTGGACCACTTTATCCAAGCCTCTTTTTAAGGTGTTATTTTCCTCAGCATTATTTTGGTTCTCCTTTAGTAAGCTACTAACTTGCTTTTTAAGCTCCTCTGTTACCTGAGTCCAATTTAAGTGCTCTTTGGAGGCCATGGAGGCAGAGGCCCTGATTTCCTCTGAAAGTATGCCTTGTTCTTCCTTATCTAAAAGGATGGGGGGGAGATACCTGTTCCCCAATAAAGTGATCTTCTATGGTGTTATTTTTTTCCCCCCTTTTTTGGTCATTTTCCCAGCCAGTTACTTGACTTCTGAGTTTCCTCTCCACCACCATCTCATCTCCTGTTCCAACAAGACAGAACTGGAGGCTGAGATTCAGATGAGCTACTCTAATCCCCCAGGGGTTTTATATAGGGGCAGGGTCACTATTCGGCTTGAGATTAAGATCAGCTGTTCAGGTGGGGGCAGGGCTCCCACACATGGCTCAGTTTCCTCAGGGGATTTACGATGAGACCTTAAACAATGGATGAGGGCTACTACCTGCTTTGGGAGCCCTGTCCACTGCTGCCTCCACTGCTTCCACCTGAGGAGCCCTGAGTTATGAGGACACCCTTCTCCCTTCTATGCCAGCCAAAAAGACCCTCTCACTTATCTTTGACTCCTATGAGTTGAGGGATTTTCACTGTGGCTGGAGGTTCTGTCCCTGAAGCCTACTTGGATCTGCTCCTCTCAGAGCCATGTGACCAAGGCTGAGCTGGGCCTTGCTCCAGGTCTGGGCGGACAGACCTTTTCTGTCAGTCTTTCAGTTCACTCTGGGCTAGAAATCTCCTCCATTTTCCTGTGGCTTCTGCTGCTCTAGAATTTGTTGAGAGTTCTTTTTTACAGGTATTTTATGGTAAGAGCTTTTTACTCCACCATCTTGGCTGTGCCAATATCTATTAATTTTGAGAATTGTATGTTTATTACAAAGTTTAAAAGAGTTATACAAAGATGGTGCAGATGTAAATTAACTGATGTCATCCTAAAAAAACCTAATTGAGGGGTACGAAGGGAGAACAGTAAAGAAGAAAGCCGAAAAGGGTAAATTACATCCCATGAAGGAGCTCAAAAACATATTAGAGTAGAGGGAAAGAAGGGAAGGAGATGAGTATTGTTTGAGCTTTACTGTCATTGGATTTGATTCAAGGTGAGAATAATATACTGAGTTAAATATAGAAATCTAACTTCACTTAGAGTCAGTAGGAGGGGAAAGGGGAAAGAAAAGAGAGGAGGGCTGCAAGAAGGGAAAGAAGAGTGAGGGAAGTGATAATCAAAATTAAAACTCTATTGAGGAGGGGAAAGGAGGAGAAATAAAAGCACCAATGGGGGGCATGATAGAGAGAAAAATGCAGATAGTAATCATAACTGTGAATGTGAATTAGACGAATTCTCACATAAAATGGAGGAAGATAGCAGAATGGACTAAAA
>CM053771.1:388039928-388115879 GCA_028658325.1 Potorous gilbertii
GTGATATGGGTAATTAGAATGTCCAGTGTATTGGAGAGGGGGGAGGGGACAAATGGGGAGAAAATTTTGGAACCCAAAATCTTGTGAAAATGAATGTAAAAAGTTAAATAAATTTATTTAAAAAAAATTTGTATTTTTTTGTATAAAAATATTAATATTTGTATTATTTATAATATAAATTATTTAATAAATGTTTTTTGCATTTGATCAGATATTGCCATTTATAGCACATATTATTTACTTAAACTGACAACAGGATTTTGGAACTAAAATTGAGAATTCAATTTTGTACTGCATATTTCCATTGGGCTAGAACCAATGAACACATTTTATATAATTGCAACTTACAATTCTGAAAATTCCCATATGTGATCTTTTCAAGGGATTACTGTAGAATATTTTAGAAAGTATACTACACACACACACATACACACACATATATATATATTAGAAAGTATGCTATAGTAATTATAGAATTGACATCTAATTGGGGAACTGGTCTCAGTCAGGAAGAAGTGGGCTCAGGTCCTGCTTCTGACACATACTGGCTAGGTGTCTTTGGGTAAGCCACTTAATATGTCAGTTTCCTGGAAATACTTAAGACAAGTTATTAAGCAATTATGGAACTGCATTGAGAGAGGGAAAGTTTCCTCACTAGTAGTTATAAAATTGTTGAAATCATAGTTACATGCCAAAATAAAACAAAGTACAAAAGTGATAGAACTAAGTTTATCACTTTCAAAAAACTGAAAAAAGTCACTATTGAATGTAGTCAACTATTTTTTTAAACATTTTGAACTTCAAAAGTGCTTCAAGTTTAAGATGTGAAGCAAAACATATTTGGTTAGTGGGTTGTTTCATTTGAATCCAATTCATGCTCAAGTCAAGGTATTACCTCATATGACTGATCATCCTTAAAAGAAAGGATGAACAAGTCTGAGTCCACTTATTCCCTAAACTCTCTATGGACTTGTGGAAGAATATGTCTCATATTTTGGAGGGAATGTTTTATATATTTGTTATGATACTAGATTAGTAAATATTTGTAACTGAAACCTAATTCCCTTTACCTGACTTTTTGACACAATTGAATAATCAGTGGAAATCATATTGAATGGAAGAAGGAGGAAAGACCTCATAAGCATCAGTACTAAGAAGTCACACTGAACACCTCAAGGTTACTTTTAGAGTCCTGAGGGGAGAAGTAGTTTGTTCATGTTCTGGGAACTGACTTGTCTGCCATTATTTGTGAGAGTCAGGAAGGAGAACCAGGGTGTGTATTAGAAAGTGAATTTCTGAGGGTCACATGGGGAAGTACATGACAGAGCCAAGATCTGAGCTCAGGTTTTATAGTTTAAAGTTTGCTGTATAAATTTTAGTTAAAAGTTTAGAGTTTGTAGCTGCCTCTAGTCTATTTAAGTATTGCCTCTTCCTACTCCCCTCAATAGAATATAAATTCTTGAGAATAAGGAATGCTTTTATTTTTTCCTTTGTTTCTATCTCTTAGCATATAAACTTGTACATAATAAACACTTAAATGCTCATGAAATTGGACTGGATTATTTGAGTTCTCAATAACTCTATATTCTCTCAGTGTTTAAGCACTTTTTCCAATTACAGTATAAGTAAGATACCTTGGAAAACTGCAACAATTACTTATAGTCCACCCTTCCAGTGATTTGAGTAAATTAGTAGGGCACTTCAAAAAATGTATTTCCATGCAGCTTAGATAATGGAGGGAGTATAGGGCAGTGCATAAGTATGTATTTCAGAATATTTAATGCTGCTCAATATTCTCAGGTTCAAATTTGCTAAAAGACACAAAATGTGAATCTATACTTTTTATTGCAGGGCATTTAATATTCTGGAACAGTGCAGTCTGTTCTGTTAATCCTTCTTACACAAAGTAGGTAGATTGTGAAAGGGTTGTAAAACACAAGAACAAACTCAAAAGGTTGTTTCTGTTTTAGGCTAATCCCATTCTAATGCAACACCATTAAGAATGTTGGCACAGATAGTGTGAGTGTGCACAAAGCAATCTTATTCAAAATTCACTAGCTTAAATTTGCTGGGAGAGCAAAGCACAAAACAATAAAGAGATCAACGAATGGAAATTCTACCTCTTTTTCTTTTAGATCACACTCTTTGCTGTGAACTTTGCTTAAAACTTTAACATTAGATTTAATACAACTCTGAGGAGATCTTGGAATCCAGGACCTGAGAACTCTTTTAAAAGATAACAAAAACAGCAATAATTAAAAACCCACAAAGGGGGAAAATTAGGTAACAGTAAAAGGCATGGGGGAGGTGTAATTGACTGCTGACTGAGAAAAAAATTAAAATTTCTCCCAGTAAATGAGGTTATACTTAAGATCAGATGACCAAAAAACAAACCTGAAATGAAAGTATGAGTAAACTGTTTACATGACATACTGTTGGACAAATTATATCTCCAATATAGATGAAATCAATTTCATGCATAATTTATTGGTGCTGTCATGGATGGTCTGTTCTAAGATAGAACCTAGGTGAATTGAGTTGTTTACCTAGAGAAGAAGAAAATGATACTTTATTTAAAAACAATATAGGATCTCTTATGACATAACCAGATGTTCAGCTCCTGTAGGGATACATGCTGGACTCTCTTGGGCAAGAAAAGGCAGCTTTATCATGAAAGTGCTAATAGAGTAAGAATGGGGAGAGTTAAAATGTACTTGACTTTCATAGATAAAAGAAAGTTGTTCTTGCCATCCCCCTCAATCTAGTGTCAAAGTCCTAGCCCTACAAAGCCAGCTCCTGTCTTCTATTCTTTTGTGACTCTCCTTCTGAAGTCTTGGATTCCAATGAGGTTTCTGGTAGCTGAAAATCTTTAACACCAGCATGAATGTTGATGTAAGATCCTTGATCTTCTGACATAATCATCCATGTTCATGTGGAAAACAAGTCTCAAGAAAAGAGTTAAGTTATTTTTTAAAATATTATTAAATAGACACCCCGTTTTCCATTCAGGCCCTTACATAACACATTGATGAAGAAGGGTGCTGGTTAATATACATTATGGAACCGTTTCTCTAGAGGCAAGATTGATACAGAGTGATTTAGCAGCTCCCTTGAAACCTCACATGAAGACTATGACTGAGTTGCAACTATGCATACATCGTATTTTTGACTGACTATATTGCATCTGTTGCTAATACCCTGGCTTTTGTTATCTTTTTGGAGACAATGTAGTTTCAGCAAAGCCAAAATTTCTTCATTTGTTGTTCACCACAGTGGTCCTGTACTTATTAAAATTGCTTCTGGGCAGGAATATTTAAAGAAATGTTATTTTTCTCAACGTTCATAATCTACGCATTACCTTTCTGCAGAACACAACACCAGGGGTATCTCCTCTGCCAAACTAAGCCACTTACTCCCTTCTCCTGTGACCACCTGCTTTTTGTTTCAGTGCCCAGCTGCAACCTCAGTTCTGGGCCCCCTGGCTCCTCCTGTCATGGCACAAGGGCTATTTGAGTGGTGACCCTTGTGGCTTCCCTGTCATAGACCAGCTGCCTTCGACCTCACTCCTAACAGATTCCCCTCACATTTCTACTGTCAGCTTGACACCAAGCTTCACAACTACTTGGCTGGATTCTTGCCTCTGTTCTGAGCCTCAGAGATTCTTAATCATGCCCCACCTCGACAGGTCATCTTATAGTGTGACTGTGTTATAGACTTAGGACTATAGAAATTTTAAGAATATGCTCCTGAAATTTGCGTGTACTCCATGTTTTATCAAGGTGAAATGTCCCTATGTTGGGAAAATACAGGAAATAAACAGTTCTGCACTCCAAATGTTTAAACTTATGTATTTTAGGAGCACATCTTCCCTTGTCCCACCCCCAAGACAAAGCAGAACAATCATCAGGACTTAGGGGTGTATTTAATTTGATTTTTAAACATTTTGAGGAATAAAGTTAAAGATTAGTGGAAGCTATGCATAATTTGGTTTAGGAAGGAAAATCTGGAAGCAGGTACAAATACTGTCCAACTGTCATCAGTTGACCATTCAGTCCAATAAATTTGTTCTCCCCTGCTTCACCAGCAATCTTACAGATAATATCAGGTTTTTTTTTCTTTTTGTACAACAGAACCTTATTAATGATTGTATGGCATAGTGAGCAGGGTGCTACATGGAGAATGAAAAGTATATAGAAGATAATTTGTATTTTTACCCTGGGTCCATTTGAGCCAATGTCTAAACTTCACTTAAATTGTGAATGAAATAAAACGTACAAAATTCATATATAAATAGAAGTGAGTTTTAATATTTGGTTTGTGTGGCAAAAATTTTGCGGGGTGGAACTGCATAATAGTATACAGGCAATGTGATGAGGTACAAATCATATTTTACTAAGATGCAGGAGATATAGATTTGAGTCCTCTTTCTAACACTACTTGATTTTATCCTTAGGAAAGGCATTAAATCTCTTTAAGCATTAGTTGGTGAGAGAATAATCTTTTCATGTTACTTTTACTGTTTGACAGTGGAGATTGGGCAAGGAATTCTTGGAGTCATTTCCAGGTCCAGAATCTATGATGCTTTTTCTACAGTGCACTTGAAGTGAAATCATTTTATCACATAATAAACCTTAGATTCTCCTTGCCCATGAATTCCAACATTGTCTGATTTTAGGGAAATATTGGATTCTGAAGTACATTTTTGTATATTTTTCCTTTTGGATTCCTCTCATAGTAGAAAATTTATTTCTACTACCTCACACTTAGGAGTTTTCCTAAGCTTGTCATCAGACCACCTGAATATTTAACTATTTAACTCTCTCATTTTGGACATGAATGCAGATAACAATCAGAATCTAGAGTCCTGATTAGTTTTAAAGTGTTATCTACAAAGGGAGAACAAAATGACTTTGTCGTCTGAGATAGGGTCAGGAAGGCTTGCTAGAATCCCTGAATTAAATAACCAGTTATAGTCAGCATTAGAAACAGGACTTCAAGAAATTAAAGTGACTATTCCATTTGATCCATATGGGAAATACTGATATTGCTAGTAAGGTCCAAGATAATAGTTTGTGTTGTTGTTTGTCATTTGTATTTAAAGTGGACAAATACCATTATGATGTTGGAGTCAAAGGACAATGTGTTCAACTGTGACTTAAAGTCTACTATGAGCTCAGAAGACTATCACAGGTTGGGCAAAAATAGTCTGTTTCAGGAATTGGAATAGAGATGTTTCTAGATTTATTTATCTGATGTTTCCTTTGTATGGTTGCCATTCTGCTTTGCTCATGGCGCATAGAACCTTCTTTGATGCAGGTATGGCATGCTGGGCAATCTTCTGCCAGAGTTTCTTATGTCTCAGAATAGATAATAAAGTTTTTCAGAGAGACTTGAGAGTGTTCTTGTACAACTTCTTCTAACCTCCATATGAATTCTTGCCTTGAGCAAGTTCTCTGTAAAATAGTCTTTCAGGTAAATGTATATTTAATATTCATTCAGGTTATATGGCCAGCCCATAGGAGTTGTGCTCTCTGCAGCAAGTATGAATGCTTGGCAGTTCAGCTTGAGAGAGGACCTCAGTGTCTGGTCCCTCATTTTTCCAGATAATCTTCAGAATCTTCCCAAGACAATTCAAATGGTAGAGGTTCAACTTTCTGGCATGGTGCTTTTAGACTGTACAGGTTTCACAGGTATACAACAATGAAGTCAGCACAATGTCTGCAGACCTTCAGTTTGCTATTTTATTCTCTAGGAATGATGGGCTTAAACTGGAATGATATGCTAAAACTGTTTTTTTCTTAACCTGGATTATTATGACTTGATCAAGAGTACTTTAAATTGAACATGGATAGAGAAGAAAAAAAATTATTTGCTAAGCCAGATGCTAAAGAATGTGACAGGTACAGTACGGTAAGAGTAGTAGACAAGAACCAGCAGACTCATAGAAGATTCTATTGGAAAAGACAGCTTGCAAAAAGCAAACAAAATATACTCTCAGATTTCTATTACAGATGCAGAAAGTATGAATAATATGAATAGTGAATAAGAAATCATAATGTAAGTAGAGAAATTTGACCTCATATATAGAAGTATTCTGGTAAATATTTAACAATGCCAATGTACACGGCATGCTTGAAAGTTCAATGTACATTATTAATATTTTCTGCATCACATTCTTAAGTCTAGACAGTGAATGAAACAATGAAACAAGCTCGGATTTATAGTCTCTGCTGATTTCCAAGGTCTAAATGCTTGTTCTGAAAAATTCATCATAGGCTCCCTAAATCCAATATAAGTTCTAGAACCTTCTTCATGGAATAGGATTCATGGCGGGAATATGGTTCTGAAAGAGTTTACCTTATGTTAAAAAAATAGGAAGACTGTCTAAACTTTAATAGATCCCATCTGTGTTGCTCTTTTCTCCCTACATGCATATCTCAACACATCCATAGGTTTTAATTCAATATGCCTAATTTTCCATAAAGTATTTTTCTGCTAATCTAGCATATGATTCCATTCAATAGCTTGAGGAAATTCTTCTAGACCTCTTACAATTATATTGAGTGTGGGTAGTATATTGGTTTAATTTACTTTAGTTACATGACCAATCTAACTCCCTTTCCTCTCATGCTGCTATCCATTATGCTAATTCTGTGCACTTCTTCATTATTTATATATATATAAACCCAGTAATACCTAATATGGGCTTTTGTAATAGAAGCATTTTCTAATCCTTTGGTTTTTGCCTACTGTCACCTCACAGATGAAAGACAGTTTTATATATGAAGTAATGAACAAAGGTTTTAATGGCCTAGTTTACATTATAGCATATTTAAATATTTTAATGTTTGGACATGGGCTCAGGGGAGTTGTCATAAATTCTGGCCTTAATTCATTTATGGCCATTTATTTACAAATTAAATTATGCCAAAGATTCTAACCCAAAGTCTTGAAATGATCTGTGCTCTACCCCAGGGAAGAAAACCTGTGGGAAACCTGCAGCCTTTAGGTCACATGTGATCCTCTAGGTTCCGAAGTATGACTGTTTGACTCAATCCAAATTTCACAAAACAAATCT
Source organism: Potorous gilbertii (assembly GCA_028658325.1). Classification (NCBI taxonomy): domain Eukaryota; kingdom Metazoa; phylum Chordata; class Mammalia; order Diprotodontia; family Potoroidae; genus Potorous; species Potorous gilbertii. The sequence continues at coordinate 388,047,007 of CM053771.1, forward strand.
TTTTACTTAGGAAATTTTATTAAGAAGATTTATTCTGTGAAGTTTGGATTCATTTAAAAGACTAAACTTGAGAACCTAGAGATCCATATGTGGCCTTGAGGTCACAGTATCCTCGCCTCTACTTTACCCCTTAACCAATTATAATGTTTAAGTTTACAAAATACTGATCTGGAGGAATGGATAATACCTTATTTCCAAGTAATTTAAACTATCAAAACATTCAAGCTTAAATTGAGAAGCAAGAAAGTGGAGAGAGTATATTGCTGATTTTTAAGTCAATAAGACTTGGATTTAAATCTTACCTTGGACACATATAAGCAATATGACCCTGGAGAGGTTACTTGACCTCTCTAGCCTCAGTTTCTCATCTCTAAAATGAAGGGGTTGGGCTCCAAAATATTTGTCATTTCCAAATCACTCATCTTGTCTGAACTTGAGGAGGCACACTCATATCTATCAGAAATGATTTTTCTGAATATAAGGAAAAATCTGAGGACTCTTTCCAAATATCACCCTATGGTTTGGCTATACATGTTATACTTTCTAGTAGTTGACATGGACATTGGGAAACCAATAGGCTTACAAAACCTTTTCGTATACAAGAGAAGCATATAGAAAACTAGATGACACATCCTTAGCCTCACCATCTGTGACAAAGTTTTGTGCAGGGGTTCTTCATTTCTTTGGGGTACAGGCAAATACCATATACTCATTTGGACAACATTTGTTAATAGATAGTGGAGAATGGACAGCACATTTGATTTATTCAAAAATTGGCCTCTTGAACTTAAAACAAACACTTTGGGTGAACCCCAACTTTAATTATTTGGATATTTATATTTTATTACTCTAGATCATACAGCTATGACAATGTATACCTATTTAGAAAATATGCTCATGGGAGAAAATTCAAGATCACTGGAAATGCAGACACAAATGATATTGTCATGGCAATTTACTCTAGACTACATAGAGAGAAACAGGAATTAGATGAACTGGGCTACAAGCCAGGTTTATAAAAGTGATGCTGAAGTTACAAGGGCATTAACTACTTGTCTTCAAACTCTATGCCAAAAGATGAGTAGTATACAACTCAGGACTTGCTATACTGATAATTTGATTCTTTATAAAATAAATGAAGTAAGAAAAGGAATTTATGTTCTGGATCTGAATCTGTCCAACCGAGAGGACCTTACTGATGAGATAGAATATAGTATGATCCTTTTTGGTCAAGTTACCACTCCATCTTAAACTTCATTACACAGATTGAGAGGAAAGCTGGGCAGAGTCTGATATGTGCCTCAGATTTTATAAGAGTAAATTTCAGAGAAGAAGTAAAAACTAATGACCCAAGAGAAAAGGGAAGCCTTCAAGAATGAAATTCTCAAAGCAGAAAAAAATAATTTAGATGAGAAAGAAAATGGGGAGCTCTATAAAGAGACTTATGCAGTTCCATATTGATCTTTTTGAACAACTCAATTTCTTTTCAAGATTTTCTTTGGACTTCATTTTCCTAATCTGTAAAATGATAGGATTGAACTAGATGACCTGTGAGGTCTCATCTAGTTCTAAATACCATGTCAGCTTCTTAAATTTTTTTTATCTCTCCTTCTCCCTCTCTATCCCTGGAAAGGAAAGCAATTGGAAATAGGTTATAAATGTGCAGTCATACAAAACATATTTCCTTGTTAGTGGACCTAGTGCAGGAGTCAGGAGGACCTGAATTCAAATCTCACCTCAGACACTTGACACTCACTAGCTGTGTGACCTTAAGCAAGTCACTTAAGCCCAATTGCCTCATCCTGGGTCATCTCCAGTCATCCTGATGAATATGGGGTCACTGGATTCAGATGGCTCTGGAGGAGAAGTGAGGCTGGCAACCTGCACAGTCTTTCCTCACTCAAAACAGAAATCAAGTGCAAGTCATGTCATTATTTCTGATGGCATGGTGTTCTTTGGCAATGAAGGACAAACACACACGCAGAAAATTTCCTTATGAGCTAATTTGTGAAAGAAAACAACCAAAAAACACCAAGAAAAACAAAGTAAAAATAAATTATAGTTTTATATGTATTTAGATTCTATCCATTCTTTCTGTGGAGATGAACAAAACGTCTCATTACAAATTTCTTGAAGTTGTCTTAGAGATCATTGTATATTGAGAATAACTAAGTCACTCAAAGTTGAGCATCAGATAATATTGATGTTATTGTGTACAATGTTTTCCTGGTTCTGCTCATTATACTTACTGCCTCAGTTCATGTAGGTCTTTTTAGATTTTTCTAAGAGTATCCTGCTAATCATTTCTTATGACACTATAGTATTCTATCACAGTCATATGCCACAGCTTATTCAGTCATTCCCTCATCTTCCAATGTTTTTCCACTATAAAAGGAGATGTTATATATATATATATATATATCTTTCCAAATTCCTTTCAACACTTGTCATTTTTTATTTTCTGTCATATTAGCCAATCTGATAGATATGGGGTGAGACCTCAGAGTTGTTTGAATTTTTCTTTCTCTAATCAATAGTAATTTAGAGCATTTTTTTCATATGATTAGAAATAATTTGATCACTTCATTTGAAAATTGCCTGTTCATATCCTTTGACCATTTTATCAATTAGGGAATGACTCATATTCTTATAAATTTACTGAGATCTTTATATTTTTGAGAAATGAGGTCTTTATAAAAGAAACTTGCTGTAATTGTTTCTGTTTATCAGTGCTCTCTTTCTCTCCTTTCACTTTGTCCATCCTCAAAAGTATTTTGCTTCTGATTAATACCTTCCTCAGTCTGCCTTACTTTCTTTTAGCCCTCTCACTTCTTTTTTCCCCACTCCCCTCCTACTTTCCTGTAGGGTAAGACAGATTTCTATACCCAACTTAGTATATATAACATATCCTCTTTGAGCCAGTTCTGATGAGAGTGATGTTCAGGTGTTCCTCTTCTCTTCCATCTTTCCATGCACCATAAAAACTGTTTCACACTTCTTTTTGTGAGATAATTTTCACCGTTCTACCTAACTCTTTTCCTCTTATTCTAGTGCATTTCTCTTTCTCATCTCTTCATTTTATTTTTTTAATATATCATTCTGTCATATTGAGTTCACACCTGTGCCTTCTGTCTATATGTATATATATATATATATATATATATATATATATATATATATACTCCTTCTAACTGCCTTAATAATAATAAAGTTCTTAGGAGTTACAAGTTTCATCTTCCCCTGTAAGAATGAAAACACAATAACCTTATTGAATCCTTTATGATTTCCATTTCCTGTTCACCTTTTTATGTTTCTCTTGAGTCATATTTAAAAGTAAACTTTTCTATTCAGCTCTTGTCTTTTCATCAGAAATGCTTGAATTTTCTATGCAGTTCTTTTCATCAGGAATGCTCGAAATTTAATTGAATTTCCATTTCTGCCTCTGAAGGATTATATTCAATTTGCTGGTAGATAATTCTCCTTTGCCTTCTGGAATATCATATTCCAGACCTTCTGATCCTTTAGTGTAGAAGCTGCTAAATCTTGTATTATCCTTTCCAATGCTTTACAACATTTTAATTAATCCTGGCTGCTTGTAATATTTTCTCTTTACATTTGATAAATAATAATCTCACAATTTATAGTTAGCATCTGCTTTGGGTATTATCACCTATCTTGCAGTTAGGAAATGTGACACACATTCGTATGTATGTATGTGTGTGAATGTCTGTGTGTGTGTATGTGTGTGTATAGACATTTATCTATCTATAGATATATAAATATATATGGAAGAGATCTTTATCCCCTTCCTCATTTTTTTTAATCAAAAAAGAAACAGATTTAGTAGAGAGTTTAGGTGAATATCAAGGGAAGAGGACCACAAAATCAAAGGTAAGAATCTTTGCAGGCCACATATTGATTTAGAAAATCCTATGCTAACATTATGCTTTGTTTTAATTTTGTTTATTTTACTAAATATTTCCCAATTACATTTTAATCTTGTTCAAGCTGCACTAGGGAAGGTTACCTGCTAGTCCACAGATATCTTAGATTTCTGATCTAAGACAATAGCAGTTACAGATCTACAATTCAAACCTAAGGCTTCTGAAGTCCTCTGCTCTTTCAAATGTATAACCCTAGCTCATACAAAGGCTAACTACCTTAATTTCACTTAGAAGTTAGCTTAGATCATAATTAATTTCACCTTGTACCTTTTAATAGGTTTTCCTACTCAAGCAGAGTGATGTGATTCAGATTAAATTACTCTTTCAAATTGGTTGCAACATTATGTTACTTTGATGCCCCTACCCCAATCCATTTAAATAATTTCCTGATTTCATCTTTGATCTCTCAAAGATGAGAGCTGTGAAAAGCAATGTTGAGAGTCTCTTATATCACCATCATTACAAAAATGAGAAAATAGCCCAATTTTAGGAGACCCTTCATTTTTACTCAGATCTGATAGTTTAGATCTTATTTTCATTATTCTTTTATATTATACCAACAACTCTATCTCTCAGGTTTGCTGTTTATTTAGACACATCTTAGATTTTTAAATCCTGATGTAAAGTTTTCAAAAATGAATTTCTATTTTTATTGGTGTTGAAATGCACCTGTAAACTACTTGAAGTCTGCTCTTTCTTACATCCTTCTGATATGCTTAGGGAACAGTCATTTAAAATAGTTTTGGCTTGTGGGCCAGAGGGAAGCTCTGAAATACTGTTAGAGGAAAAATGAAGTGCAAAACAACCTAACTAAGAGAAAGTCTGGGATTCATTAAAAAGCAAAGGGCAACAGAATACTTAGAATTTTTAATTAAAAACAAACAAAAACTCATTCTTTTAAATGACTGGATATTTTTATGGTAAGAAAAGCCTAAATATATTAATTCAGAACTTTTGGATGTATCTGGACATTTCTTTAAGAAATAGGTCTGCTTCTCAGTAAGACTAATATAATTCTGCTATATTTAAGAAAAATAGGGGACAGTTATGATCAAGATTATATGTAGAAGATAAGGAAACAAAGGCAAAAACATGTTTTTTAGACATATCAACAAGCACTTATTAGATGGTTATTATGTGTCAGGCATTTTGGTAAGCAGTGCAAATATAAACAAGGCAAAAAGAAAAATAATTCCCTCTTTCAAGAAACCTTATTGTTATTGAATCATTTGAGTCATATCTGACTCTTCATGATGCCATTTTGGGGTTTCATGGCAAAGATACTAGAATGACTTGTCATTAAATTTTTCAGTTCATTTTATATATGAGAAAACTGCATTAAGTGATGTGCTTAGAGTTACACTAGTAAGCTAGTAAGTGTCTGGGGCTATATCTGAACTCAGGTCTTCCTGACTACAGGCAGGGAGTTCAATCCACAACCTGTTCAAAAAACCTACATTCTAATAAAAGAAAACAAAAAACAAAACAGAGAAACAGAGAAGGGATGAGAGAGAAGTTATCTATAGTGCCAGGCTGGCAAAGCTCCAGAGAAAACAGAAGAAGAATAAAAGATAAGTGGCCTGGTCACTTTCTCCAAAAAGGAGGTTCCACAAGGAACTCACCAATGCAAGGAAAGACTAGAGCAGAGGAAGACAAGATGGTAAGCCTGATGGGACATGATGTCAAACTAGGAGAATCAGGAGCAAAACTAGGAGAGGAGACTGAATTTCTTGGGGCACAGGTTATGAATCTAGCAAGCTTCATAAAATTGTCTGTTTTCTGCATGATTTGTTTGCAAATTGGGTTTATTCATTAGAGAATTCCTTTTATATTTTATTTAATAGTTGTCAAAAAAATGAGTTGATTCTGTCTCAAATCTATCAGACTGGCAAAGCTGATAGCAAAGGAAAATGACAATTAGATGGGGCTACAAGGAAACAGGCTCATTAATGGCATAACCAAAGGAAAAAATGAGACCTCTCTGAGACTTACCTCTTTTTGCCTCCTCTTTATTCCATATTACCCAGAGGCCTTCAGCTGCTATCTGCTCTTTCACCTCTGTCTCATGTGATGAGGTGGCTATTCTCTTTGCCAAGATCAGAGCTTCTATGTGCACAAGTAATCACATTCCATGGCTTCTTCTCCAGCAGATTGTCCTTTCTATCATCCCCACTCTCTCACTTAACTTCAATCTTTCTTTGTCTGTTGGCTACTTATCTACAAATGTCTCCTCTGTCCTAAGCACTTACAGATGATTCCACCATCCCTAATAAAATTCCCGTATCTCCCCTGCCATTTGTGGCTGAACTCTTTGATAAGACCTTTTACAATGGGATCTTCTGCTTTCTCTCTTCATTATCTTCTTACATGTCTACAGTCTAGCTTCTAATCATATTATTCAACTCATACTGCTCTTTGCAAACTTATCAATGATTTTCTAAATGTTCAATCCCATGGCTTTTACTCTACCCTCATCTTTTTTGACCTTCCTGTATGCTTTGAGATCTTTAATCACTCCCTTCTTTAAACTCTTTTCTCTAGTTTTTCAGGACTCTACTCTCTCCAATTCTCTTCCTCTCTATCTAATGTCTCTTTCTGAGTTTCTTTTGCTGGTTTTTCATTCAGGTCATGTTTGCAAAAAGTGAATGTCCTCCAGGTCTCTGTCATGGACCTTTTCTCTTTTTCTCTATATAACTTCACTTGGTATAATGGTATAATTTTATTAATATGCCCATGTGGCTTGCTTGGGTCATGTGGAAATCTGAGTCATATGGAATCTGTGGTGGAAGAAGTTTGTTGAATGTGTGGAGCAGGAAGAGGTGGAGCAGGAAGTGAGTCACACTAGTGAGATCTGGGAGGGGAAGAGAACAGTCAATTGGCTGCAGGTGAGAGAAGGGCATTTTACTTGAGGTTGTTCATTTGTAGAAAGTTCTGATAATGTGTATAGACTTCTTGGTTAATATGATGGATTTCTTTGGTGCTATGGTGTATTTGGCTTTCTGGTGTTGGGATTTCACTTTCTAGAGTCTGAAAACATGTTTTGCTTCTGCCTTCTATATGGAGTTTGTTATACTTTGTGATTCAGAACTACTTTGTCATATACATAGTCACTCACAGTCCTATGAATATTAACTTTCCAATACATTTGGCATTGAAAACAGGATCACAGTGTATAAAAATCTCTATTTGGAGGGAGAAAGGCTTTAGAGGGAGAAGTAGATATCCCAGAATGAGAGGACTTACCTTATTTTTCCCTAGCAAGGGAACAGGTTAAAAGCACTGGACCCTATGAAAACTGGGGGAACCTAGAAATTTAAAGGTGTTTGCAAAGAATGCCAATAAAATTAGGAAAAGAACTGACAGAGGCATGTAGGAGAGGTCAGATTTTATTAACAGGCTCCCATATTATGTGTAAAACCACAGACAAATTACTAAAGGAAAAAATTCAGATGGAAAAAATAGTCATCTAGTTTGAATGGGAATTCTGTGTTCAGGTTCTCCTTTAAAAGAGCAAGTTGTGGGGTCTCAGATGGAAGAAAAGGCAGTTCATCTAGCTCTGAAGAAGAAGCAAAAAGCTGGCAAAAGAAGTATATATGCTACCTTTGTACAGATCTGGCCTAGCTGAATTTTGGAAGCACAAATGCTATGCCAACTGATGAACTCTACAAAATGTCCTGAGAAAAGGGACTTGATATTAGATTGAGCAGTAAATAAGAACTCCCCTTACAAATCCTCCTGAGACATTGTGTCCAAGTTTTCACACCTGTAAGGATGTTTTCACATCTGCAAATTGTTCAGGCTCCAGGTCAAATTAAAAAAAAGTATAACTCCAGCCAGAATGATGACCCCAACATTACAAATTAGGAAACAGTAAACAACAGTAAATGAGGCTATGATAGTGAGTTCATGGACTTTGGAAGCATGGCTGACCCTATCTACCCTGCTTCTGGTTATTGTCTCCTTGTTTCTTTTTGGCATTTTGTCTGTTCATCTTGTTTGTAAGATTTGTTTGCTGCAGCCTTAATATCCTCCACCTGCAGATATATGATCTCTCAAACCAGATGTCACTCCTGTCCACAACTGCGATGTGGCACCCCTGAAACTGGCATCAGTTGAGCTCCAGATACCAACTAAAGAACCTCTTGAATGGAACCTCTTGGGACAGGGACAACCCTACATTTAATTTCATCACTAAGTAGCTATGGAAGAAGAGACCTTTACCCCTTACCCCAAAATTTTGGGACCCACTCATTTGAGGGGAGAATGTTGGGGTATTTGTGCTCAAGTACCACCCTAAATATTGCTTTATGTCCACATTTTGTGTGATCCCTGTTATGTTACTGTAAAGTTCTGTTGACAGCAATTGCTCCATTGTCCTGTGTAATGAATACAAAAGATCTTGGGACTGAATGTAATGGTAATTTAAACGGGAAGATCTTTCCTATTCATTAATGACCTACTTGAGTCTCATGGAAGTCTGAGTCACATGAAGCCTGTGGTAGGAGGAGTTTCTTGAATGGGTGGAACAAGAAGGGATGGAGGAGGAAGTGAGTCATACTAGTCAGATCTAGGAGAGCGAGAGAAAGCAGATATCTAACTGTGGGTGAGAAAAGAGTAATTTGCTTGAGGACGTTTATAGCAGTAAGCACTCTGGTATACACCCTGGTAGGGTCTGCTGCACAGATTCTTAGATCTACTTTTCTAAAAGGAAAGCAAGTTTTGGAATATCAACAATTTTCTTTAATTACATTTACCAACAGAGAAAATACAAGCAGAGAAATAAAAAAGCTTTCTGGTTTCTGAATTATTTTTTTTTCTTCTTTTGCCTTCTTTATAGAGAATCTGTTATACTTTGTGATTCAAAATTACACCAGCATATCCATAGCCACCACAGATCCTGTGAATATTGCATAGATCCTGTGAATATTGCCTCAGTGATACACTTGGTGATCTCAATTTTTCTCATAGATTCAATTGTTGTCAATTTGCTGATGACTTATTCATCCCTAAGTTCTCTGTTGACCTCCAGTCTTGCACCTGAAACTGCTTAATGGATAACTGAATGTTCTATAGACATCTTCAATTATACATGTCCAAAACTGGATTCATAATATTTCCCCTACTCCCTACCCCCTCTGGCCAAACCATTGACTTTTGAGGGCTTTATTAGCTTCCCAGGCCCTCAGTCTTATTATCTAGGTGTCTTCTTCAACTTTACACCCTCTCACCCCTCATACACAATCTAATTCTAAGAAGCCAGTTTATTTTACCTTTTTAATATCTCTTGCTTATACCCCATTATAGCCTCAGATATTGCCTCCATCATGGTGCAGTCCCTCATCTCTTCAAGCCTAGACTACAGCACTAATCTGCAAGTTGATCTACCTGCTACTGGTCTCTCCCCACTTCAGTCCATCCTCCAATCCTTTGGCAAAAGTGATTTACCTTTAGTGTATGTCTAACCAAACCAACTTCCTACTCAGTAGTCTGGTTGCTCCCTATCATCTCTTAGATAAAATATGAAGTCATATATTGGGTGTCCAAAGGTCTTAATAATCCATTTCACACTTTCACCACCACCACCTTTCCAGTCTTACAGCTTATATACACATATCCTTTTCAGTCCAAGGACATTTTCTTTCTATTCCTTGAACAAGATATTCCTCCTTACTCAAGGTGTTTTCATTGGCTGTCAGTTATACATGCTCTTCTTCTTCATTTATTCTTCTTAGCTTCCTTAAAGTAAGCCTTGTTATATCTCCTTTAATTCTAATACTTTCCCTCTGTTGATTATTTCCTATTTATCCTGTGTATAGCTTGTTTGTATATAGTTGTTGCCACATTGTAGCCCCCATTAGATTGTGAGTTCCTCAAGGGCAAGGTCTATCTTTTACCTTATTTCATTTGATTTTTTGTTTCTGCAGAACTAAGCCCAAAACCTGACACACAGTACGTGCTTAAAAAATGTTTAATGACTGACTAGTTGCCAACTAGCTGAATTAATAAATAGAATATATAGAATAAATAGGTAAATAAATAGAAGTCTCAAAAACTTGAAGTCAAATCCATTCTTGGATTCTTAGCAGCCATGTGACCCTGGGCAATTCATTTAATCTCACTCATTTTCTACATCTTCATCTCTAAAATAAGGATAATAATTGTATCAACCTCTTAGGGTTGTTGTGAAAATAAAACAAGACAATATTTGTAAATTGATTTGAAAAAATTGAAGTGCTACACCAATGTTAGTTAGCATAATTTACTATTGACTCTGAATGGTGCCAGGCATTCCAAAAAGTGATTTAGAACTATTTTTCAAAAGTCATGAAACTGTATATAACTTTGGTCCAGATAATAACACTATTAAGGCCCCAAAGAGATCAAAGAAAGAGAAAAAAGAACCACATATACAAAATATTTAACTCAATTCTTTTTGTTGATGTAGATTACAAGACATAATGGGTAAAGAAATGAAATTTTTCCACACAAGTGGGAGAGATAGTCGAGCAAATGATAGTATACAAATGCATTCAAATGTTTTTCTTCCTTAAGAAATGGTTTAAGGGAGATTTGCAGAGAAACCTTGGAAGACTTACATGAACTGATGCAAAATGAAGTGAACGGAACCAGGAGAATAATGTATGTAATAACAAGAAAATGAATGAATAAACTTTGAAAGACTAAAGAACTTTGTTCAGAACAATCACCAGCTACAACTCCTAGACTTGAGAAAGGGGCATGCAAGATACAGAGCTGGCCATTAATTTTTGGACATTGTAAATGAGTACTTGTTTTCCTTACTCTTCATTTATTACAGAATTATATTCTTTTGCTTTTCTCATTTGAAGGTAAAGATTGAGGGGGAGCAGCATGTTAGTAATAATATTGTCTATAAAGGAAGAAGAAAAGAAACAAAAAGTGTTACTGAATCACTGTAAAAAATGCATAAAAGAGAACAGAAGGAAGTTCAGAGGCAAATAGACAAATAGAAAGGCTTTGAAAGTAACATGATGAATTTATGATTAAAAAAAGACAATTGTGCATAATATACATAGAGGTTCTACATTTAATCTTTTTTAAAAAATTCTATTTTGTGCATAGAAATGTTCTATTTTCTAGCATCAATTCAATTCAGAATTAAAATTAATAATTAAATAACTAAAGTAAGCAAATACACTCAAAAAGATAGGTGCAAAAATATAATTGGAACTTGGAGGGAGAGGCCACATGCTTCAAATGATGTTGAAGATGATTCATGAACAGAATTTGCCCGAGGTGGCAATAATATTTACCATTCAGTTGAAAACAATGCAGCTATAATCTTGGACCCTTTAAAGTAATAGTTCTCAAAAGTATTGGAAGGAGAACTTCTGGTCCATCTATTTGGTAACTATGAAATTTTCTTTCTGTAATGAAATTAAAATGTTTTCTTAACATTAACATCTTAAAGTTAGCTCACCTATTACCATTCATTAAGGTGAGAACAATTGGGATGCACCAGAAAAGGGTAAGAAGTTTGTCTCTTGGCTAAAACAATTCTTAGAAGCACTGGCTAAAAGTATGAATTGTCTTAAATGGGAAAAAGAGAAAAACGTGGAACAAATTCTACCTCTGGGAGACGTTCGTATCCTTTGTTCCACAAATCATTCAAAACCATTTGCTGAACATCCAAGGAAAACAGAACTCCATGCTATAGCTAAAGGAAGTTTAGGGAAACATCACGCAAGGTCCCTGTCCTTCAGCTTTCCCTCTAATAGTAGAGACAAAAACCAGGCTGAAATGATTCATAGAATCACAGTGTAAGAGCTTGAAAGAACCTTACAGGTCATTCATTCCAACTCATTCATTCTGATGAAATTAAGACTAATACAAAATAATTTATCCAAGATTATTCAAATTGGCTTTATATCTTTAGAAAGGAAGACAGTGACTTTCTGAACTATATATGTATATATTTATATACATATATATTCTGAAATATATATGTATATATTTATATACATATATATTCTGAAATATATACATATATATTCTGAAATATATACATATATTCATATATATATATATATATATATATATATGCAGATACATATATAGCTAAAAGCAAGGGGCAAACATTTCCATTTCTCCATTAGCAATTAACTGTTCTGCTTGGTTTTGACTCTTGGGAATATCATGCCTTCCCTCAGGATAAAAATCTAAAATTTCGTCTCCATCCTAATTGTCTTAGTTTTTTATACTCAGTATCTTCTCAACTCCCTCAGTTCCCTCTCCACTGTGATTAGAGGGCTGTACAATGGAGCAAGAAAATCCTCCCTGAACCTTCCTTTATAGAAGGCTCAGTACTTTCCATTTTCCAGTAGAGGCTCTGACTGATTCCAATGCCACATTGTATCCCCTGCTTCTCTTCTCCCTTTTTAGGGTGTCTTTGTGCGTTGTCTTCTCCCACAAGATTGTACACTCCTAGAGGGAAGGGGCGGTTTTTTAAAATGTGTTTCCCTAGCACTTACCACAATGTCTGCCACGTGATAGGTGCTTAATAAATGTTAACTGAAATTATCACAAAATTAATTTCTGTTCAGTTTGTAATGTAGTAACGAATTTTTTTGATCTCTTTGGTCTCTGTCAAGGTTCACAAAATTCCAGGGTTTTGTAGCTCTTCCTAGCTTGGTAAGAAAGGAAACTAACACAAGATCAGTCTTGATCTCCAGGGAATGTAAGTTTGGGGGAGACTCCAGAATAAGGAGGAGAGAAGAGAAAGGGAGTAGTTATCCCACATCTGCAACTTGAGCGGCAGCAGCCTTTGTTTTCCATATCTGCATTTCCCTTCTTCAAGACCATGAGAGATGGCATTTGTCTAAATGAACCAGCTGGAATGTATGTTTTTTATCCCTGGTAGAAAGCTGAGGGAAACAATTGAGAAAAGAGTGTGCATTGCCTATCCTGGAGTCATGCTGTGTGTGTGTGTGTGTGTGTGTGTGTGTGTGTGTGTGTGTGTGTTCATTCTGTTAAATACCTTTGCTGGATTTAATATGATTTCCCATTTCTGTCCTCTTTGCCTACAATTCCTTTGTTTTGGGCAGAAAGGACTCAGTGGGAACCACCAGGGAGAGAGAATTTATCCTCGGGCAGAGTAGGGAGCTCAAGTCCCACACCATTTTTAAAGACTTTTGCTCTCCAGCTGAGAGCTGAAAGAGGAATCATTTCATAACCTCTCTTCTAAGTGCAAAATCTATGAACCCAGACCTTATTTTAGAAATCTGCTCTATAGATAATGATGTTAAAGACAGATCATTTTGTGTGATCGCTCTGTTCAAAATATGTGACAAGTTTACTACAAAATTACATACTGTATTTATTCATAGTATATTGTCATCATTGCATGATTATGTTGCAAAACCATGTATTCTCAGCAGTCTGTATCCCTGCAGCATACCTGGAACAGTGTCCCATGCCAGAGTGGGGGGCTTCAAGTACGTTACCTGAAGAATTAAACAGGGTTGGATTTGAAAGCTGCTGGGGACTTCCAGTTCAAACTGCAGTGATCTCCGTATTTAAGATTTGAAAAACATTTCACTATTGTAATGCAGCTGACTCAGCCTCTCTAATCAGTTTCACATAAAATTCAAGGCATCAATTTGCATTATATTTGCATTAGAGATTATTCAGGGCAGTTATCTCATTTGAGCAGCCATTACTTTTTTTTTCCTTGGGGTGAAGTTTGTCTAATCTGTCCCATGTTGTTGATTGGGGAACCCTTTCCCTTCTCTTATAACATATATTTATGAAAGCAAATTAAAATTGGTTTTATTCCCGGCTTCCCCCTTGCTACCTTCTTAGAATTCCAAACCACAGTGTCATAAAACTAGGTTTTTGGAATTATGCTCCTGAGTGTTTCTCTATCATTTCCAACTAACTTTATTAGTGTAGTGATTTTTTTTTTGATACAGAGCATGTCACTGACTGACATGATGAGATTTGAGACCCCCAAGTCCTGTCTGTTGAATGTGCTGATCACTGGCCTGTCAAAATGGTCAAAACCACAATGTAAATGATTCCAACATTTGGCTAATGCTCAATGTCTCTAGGATCTCACCATTAAAGTGCAAAGGTCTCATTTGAATAAGATAAATTAAACTTTGGCAATTAGCACAGAAAGTCAACTATGGACAGCTAACGTTATCCATTTGCATAATATTAAGAGAACATGAGGAAAACATTCTGGGTAGTTGATTCTCTGTGGTGACTTTATTGAAAGCTAGAGAAGGAAATTGCATTTTAACTCACTGGAGGGAATATATTCCACATTGTTAAGACAAAAAATCTTTTGAAGATTCAAAGTATCAATTGATATAAATCAAATGCAGTATCACAAGCTAATGAGACATGAGGTAGATATATTTTTGACAAAGATTTGGAATTCTACTTATTGAGGGATTATCATGAAGGTACTTTTGGGGGGTAGTAGTGATATATAAAAATTAAAATAAAAACAACATATTTTATGGCACTTCTGGGTTGACAAAAACACTTTCTTCACACTAACTTTCTCAGGTCAATAGTATAATGGTTATTTTCATTTTGCAGATGATGAACCTGATGCTGGACAGTATCTTCACCTACTTTAAACTTTTATTTATGGCATGTGCAGTTCTGAGTGAAAAAGATTCAAGGGACTGAGAAGTGGTACTTACTGGATACAACAAGAGCAGCCAATCAACTCTTCTCTCTTCCTAACAAGCTTCAGTTTTTATCCTGGCAGCTAAGTTTATGTTGGTCCTTATTTAGTCCTGAAGTTCCTTGATATCTGAAGATATAATAATTTTAAATTAAATTTTAGACTTGATGAAATGGACTTCTTGCTCAGTTTGCCCATGCTTCTAGTTATTCACTTTTTGGTCCATTTGCCTAATAGATTTTAAGGATTGTCAGTTATAGACTTGAAGCCTGAAAAAAAAAATGACCACATATCACTGTGTTTTGTGAACACACCAAGGGGTTAAGTATAGGTATATTTTAAAAATCACAGTCAACCACAATAAAGTAACCCAACTGAGGCCTGAGTTTAAATCTTTCTCTAAAATAGCAGAGTAAACCGGTGGAGAACATACTTGTGATTGTTTTCTCATATTGCTTAGTAATAATCTAAGTGTTGCTTTTTTTCAGTGACTTGTGGGCACAAACTTCATCTCCTTCAACTCCTCTCTCATTTTAGACCTACTTTTGATAAAAAAAAAATAACTTAATCAATCCAACAATCGGCAGGTATGCTCTCCAAATTCTATTTTTAATTGCAAATAGTTGCTGATTTAGGGCATAATGAATGATGATCATGGGTTGGGAGGTTATATCATATTTATTATTTAAATTACTTCATTATATTATAGTAAAGGGGAAAATGTGAAGTAATCAAGACATAAGAAGATATATCAGAAAATTATAAGGAGGAAGGGCTTTGCCTTTGGGGAGGAATATAAGGACAGTGGTGTTAGAAAAACAGGCAAAAAGGAAGATTATCACATAATTTAAGTTCTTTTCTTTGTGATCTATATCAATCACCTGGCAAAGTCACTGGCTTCAGAATGGCTTATACCTTTGAGGATACACTTATGCATGACTTCTGCCCTGAATTTCTGCTACTTCATTTAACCAGGCACATTTTGTTTAGATCATACTTTGACTTTGCTCACATAAAGGGCTTTTATTCATATGCAGCATATCAAAACATGTAACACTAATGACTTAAAAAACATATCCACTTCACTAGGCTAGTCCCAATAATATATATATATATATATATATATATATATATATATCTATATATGTGTGTGTGTGTGTGTGTGTGTGTGTGTCTACATATACATATGTATATTCATTATAATTATTTCTGTAACAGTGAAAGGAAGAATGTCAACAGCAAAAGTGTATTCAGAAAACTTTTTTTGGACTGTATTTGCATAAAACACTAATTAATTGAAACAACTAAATTTTTCTCTTAATATCCTAGGTAGGAAATCTCCCTCTGCATCACAAAAGCAAACATCACTTTTAAGAATTAC
The DNA here is from genome assembly GCA_028658325.1 of Potorous gilbertii. Taxonomy (NCBI): domain Eukaryota; kingdom Metazoa; phylum Chordata; class Mammalia; order Diprotodontia; family Potoroidae; genus Potorous; species Potorous gilbertii. Next base: position 388,063,010 of record CM053771.1, read on the forward strand.
AGTATTCCTTCATTTATAGGATAGTGATTTCCATATTTAAATTGAAAAAATGATAATAAAGGCCAGTTTCTGAGGATAATTTATGGTAAGATAAAGGGTCTATTTGTAGTGAGGAGAGAGGTTCTTGTTGTGACTCCAAATGAGGCAGAATAGATGTCTTCAGTCTCTTCCCCTCACCCTTCTCCAAGGTAGACTTTAATTCTTGATAGGAGAGGCAGCAGGAAATTGGGGTCAGAGACCACTCTGATTTCCTCACAGAGAAAGCATATTGGGTAGATATACATCTCTGTTACCTTAAATATTACTAGTCTAGGAGACATGATTAGGTTCAAAGTAACTTGATCACTTTGTCATTTTGGGGCAAGGGGAACCCATACTCTATATCCAGATGCTGACCCCTTCCCCACCTAATTCTAGTTACACAATGAAAACTCATAGAAAATAGCAAACAAATCCATTTATCCAAATCACAACAAAACAGAAATCAGAGAAAGTATACATAGGAGAATAAATACCCAACAATACAGAGTGAAAGAGCTCTCCCACTGGGAGTTAGGTAACTGAACTCAACCAAAAGTGTGTCCTAGATCTCACCCTAGGGAAAATCTCCAAAGTCTTTAGTAAAACATTCTGGGAATAGGGATATGATAGAGAATGCCAGCTCCTCTCATGTTTTCCCAGTCTTTTTCTTCAGCAAACTGAAATATGGTCTGCATTTTCCATCTCTTTTGAAGCTGGAAGCCAGAAGTATTAGAAGTGAATTTAAACTTAAAGAAGAGTTGAAGTTAGGAGGGCTTCAGGGGTACTGTTGTTAGAGTCCCCAGTTGGACTCTAAGGGACTGGAAGGGGATTGGTGAAGCTTGGAACTCTTTAGTCTTTCATATTCAATCTCCACCAATCTTTACTAAAGAACTTTAGGACAGGAATTACCATAAATTGATTAAACAAATGTATATCAATCACCTAGCAAGAACAGTGTGGTATGGTAGGCAGGAGGGGAGATGAAAAGATAACAAAAATAGTGTTCTTGACCTCAAAGAGTAGCAGTACAGTAATCTATAATAAACCAGTAACTCACATGTGTAAAGGAATTTAAGGTTTGCAAAACACTTTATAAATATTATCTCATTTCATCCTCACAATAACCTTGGGAAATATATATGTATATATTTGTATTTATAGATGAGGACATGGAGGAGACTGAGAGAGGTAAAATAACTTGCCAAGGATCACACAGCTAGTAAAAGCTTGAAGGCTGGATTTGAATTCAGATCTTCCTGACTTTAAGTCCAGCACTCTTACCTACTCTGCCACATAACAGTCTTGGTAAATAATAATGCAAAAAGCATGTGCTCACAATAATTTCATGCATCAGGAAGCAATGGCAACATACATTCCAAGTAATTTTTTGCTACTTGCATCCAGCCATGATTTGGAAAAACTGTGTTGCTTGTCTTTTAAATAATTTTTGCAAGCTACACATTTCAAAATATAAAAGGGAGAAGTTCAACTTCATTTTCAGCCTCATACCTATCATCTGTTAATGACAGTGTTCCTAGCTATACATGAAATATATTCTGTAAGGATTCTGAAAAGATCAGCACCAAAATGTCTGACAGCTCTTATAGTCAAGGCAAGCCACATTTATCTTTTCAAAAAGAAACCTGAACACCAGGGATTCTTCCCCTACTGTTAGAATCTTTGAGCCATATAAATGAGGCTGAGATCATAAGAAAAGGCTGACATTGTTAAAGTGATAGACTTGCACTTTCACTTAATTATTTATGTTCAGGGGTACTATTTGGAACTCTTTTATTGTTTAGGGGTAGATCAATAAAAAAGGAACGAATTAGGAGGTGCTTGGGAATATTATTGATTATTTCTATTCATTTTTGCTCCTTAACAGAGTGCATCAGACAAGGAAAATTGCTCTTTTTGAAACCTTAGATCTCACCATACTTTTACTATTTATATACTTTTCTTTTTTGAAACCTTAGAAAATACTCTCTGTCACCATAAATACTATTTCATAGTTCAAGTAAGAATATGGAGATCTACTATATTTGTCTTCATAACCGAGTTAATACAACAAAATGTTATTTGGTGGTAATACAGTCATGTCTTATAGAGGAAGCATTAGTCAATCAATAGACATTTATTAAACCTCTATTATGTACAAGGGGATTGTTCTAAGCACTAAAGATAAAAAGAAAGGCAAAACAATAAAACACCTAGTAAGATATTAAAGCATATAATAATCTCTACTTTTATTATGATTTGATTAAACATCTTAAGATCTTACTACAGATCTTCATGATAATGTAGAGAAGACCTGTGGGTGGCCCAGTAGAGGGCAAGGTCTAGAAGGTTCACCAGGCTGGAAAGACTTTGAGTGCAGTAACAGCAATGAATTGTCTATCCCCTAACAAATTATCCAACTAAGCTTAAAAATGTTTAAACCCAACACATTAGCCATAAGGTGATGCTTCCCCACATGACTCCATTCACAACAATTTGTGAAACTGTCCATTGAGGCATTTTCTAAAATTGGTATCATTATTCTTAGATTTCAGAAGAAATCGCATCATGCAGTAAGCTCCTACCGGGGAACCGATTTAGGAATGAAAGGAACCATAAAGGAAAGTTAAATCTGACAAGGGAAATTGAAGCCCAGGCTAGGTAAGTGTCTCATCCAAGGTCATACGACATTTCTTGTAATAGAACCCAGACCTCATTACTCCTCATTCAATACTTCACTATCTTGTCTCTTTTGGGTGTACAGCCCTGTAGCAGTCATTGTTAAGGATACAAAACGGAGTAGACACAACCACCCATAAAAGAATTTGTGACAGTTGAATGCCTATAGTAGTTGCAAATGAAAAGTAAAACACTTCAGCAATAGTTATGGAACTAACTGAATATAGATTGATTTAGGGAAAATCTACCTAATAATCAAGGGTAACAGTTCCAGGAGAATGCATGACAATAGTTTCAACCTGGCCTTTTGGTGTGCATTAAGCTTAATACCTCTGGAATATTTTCTTGAGGAGATGCATAATGACAGCTTACAGGATCTCAGATTTAGAGCTGGAATGGACCTTAGGAATCACTGAGTACAACCTTTTTATTTTATGGATGAGGGAAATGAGGCAGAGAGAAGATAAATGACTTTCCCAAGGTAACAGAGCTAGCAAATATTTGAGAAAGGATTTGAACTCAGCTATTTAGCTAGGTGGTGCAGTGGATATAATGCTAGGCCTGGAGTCAGGAAGACTCATTTCTTAATTCAAATCTGGCCTCAGTACCCACAGCAGCCATGAATATCAAGGCGCAATTCAGAATCACTAAACACCACAGTCTCTCCACATAGAAGACAGAACCAAAACATTTATTCAGACCCAAATTCACCACAGCAACAAAAATCTATACACAATAAAAATGCAGAGGACAACACTATCTCCAAGTGTCCCCCTGTTAGACTTCCCACAAACCAGGTCCATTGCGGTCATCACGAGCAGGGTCTTTTAAACAAAATCACAAAGAATTACAAAATCAATCCTGTTACCTGGGAACCTGCATTCTTCCTAGCTCTGAACCCTCACAAGACTAACTTCCTCTCAGTTCTCCTCTAGCTCTGCCTCTTCCTGCTCCATGCATTCAGCAAACTCCTCCAACCACAGGCTCCATGTAACTTAATGAGCCTATTAATGAACAGGAAAGATTTTACAATTCTAATTACCATTACAGATACTAGCTGTGTGAACCTAGGAAAGTCACTTAGCCCTGTTTGCCTCAGTTATTCATCCATAAAACAAACTGGAGAAGTAAAGAGCAAACCACTACAATATCTTTGCCAAGAAAACCACAAATGAGGTCATGAAAGGTCAGTCATAACTGAAAAATTACTGAACAACAAACATTCTTGTCTCCAAGTCCAGCATTATATCAGTTATTCTATAATGCCTTTTATACAGACATATATGATTAAATCTGAGAAAGCTGCTGAGGTATATCATGTTACTACTCCTTGATGAAGAGGTTCCACTTTTGTTCAGTAGAATAATCTCTAAAAGCACAAAAGATAAAACATTAGAAAAACCAGCCCAGACACTCTAGATTCTTTTCTCTAATACCTTTAGTTTACCTCAAAGTTAGGGAGAAGAACTGATAGTACTATTCACAAGTACTGCAGCATCCTATTTGCACAGCTCAACTGCCCTGCCTTCATTAAAGTTAGTAATGAATCATTAAGTGTTGTCTTGTGACCATTTAGAAAGGAAAGTAATAATCTTGAAAAGGTAGAAGGTTTATTTTTCCCCTCTCTATCTATATCAAGAATATGCTAGACTAACTTCATTTTCTTTTTGGATAAGATTAGTAGATCAATAAATCAGTGTAACACCACAGATATAATGCACCTAATTTTCATGAAAAGTTTGACAATTTCATTTATCCCTGTGGACACAATAAAAAGATAGGGAATAAGTCAGAGCACAATATGGTGTGTTTAAATCTTGTTGAGTAAATATCAGTAAGTTGATACCAATTTGTAGTAATCTCTAGTAGATACCTCAGAAAAGTGTACTTAGGTCAATGTTGTAAAAGTTTTTATCAATGACTTAGATAAAGATAGAGATGAAAGAGGAAGCCATTGGAATGAACAAAACCCTCAGGATAGAAAGAACAGGAGAGGACAAAGAACAGAACTTTGGGGGACACTAATATCAACAAGGAGAGATGATGAAGAAGAACCAATGAGCATTGCATCAACCAGGAATGTCCCTGTCTCAACATCCTGCACCTCCTTTTCTGAGAGTTTTGTGTCCAATGGAAGAAATTTTTCTTCATTTCTTCCATCTATCTAGCACTACAACAATATCACTTTTGTTTCTTTCATATTAATTTTCACCCAAATGCTCCTTTTCCCTTCAGGTCATCCTCATCACTAGTGAACTGTGTTTACAGACATAGTTGACTTGAAATGCAGAGACATAGCAATATAAAGAATGAATAAAATAACTCACCTGATTGTAAGAATCTCAGAATTCATTGCAACACTGATAAATTTCTCTATATCCTAAATTGTGCTCGGTTAGTTGTTGAATACTTCTAGTTTGCTCATTCTCTGTACTTTTTACATGTACCATGTAAAAAAAAAGTTTGTGATTTGTAAAATTTTCAGTTACTTCCCTCTCCACTCTCAATGCTAGCATTTTAAATTACAGTCATTCTTCAGGAAAAGGATAGTGACTTAGAACAAAGTGTCAATCAGTAACTCAGTTTGAGGAGCATTTATTAAGTACCCACTATGTACTGGGCATTTCTTATTTCTTATAAGTGCTAAGTGATAGCAACAGATTTCCATGACCACACACGTCTTCTTGGCATACAGTACTGTTACATAAAATTTCCATAACAGAGCATGAGAGTTGTTTGTTTTGAATATATCCTTCTAATATTATATTTCAGTCATGAGTATTATCAAGCTAAGTTTTGGGGATTTCTATAAGATCCCCTTAAAAAAAGCCCTCAAGTTTGCTTTATTATCAATACCAGCGTATTATACTATACTAGAGTAAATAGACATGTGAGGTGATTTTTTTATTCCCAATTCTACTGTTAATATTTACTTACAGTTTTCTTACAAAAGTCTTCCATCTTGATGCTTTCTAAAGTCAATTGATTCTTTACTATCAACTAATGAAAGACAGGTTTTTAAATACTTTTTTCATAGAATTTTGCTTTAATAGAATTATCCCTCAACCAACTTGAAATAATACTATTTTTTCATGTTTCTCAAATTATTCAGTCACTTTTTAGGTATATCTTTCTTTAAAGGAATCTTTCTTCTCTTGTTCCTATCTCTTCTCTAGTGAAGGCATATAACAAAGTGTCTGTGTCATTTTTTGCTGATTAATCCAAAGAATGATTCTGGATAAATGACTAAGAATATCTCCTCAAGTTGACTACTTTCTCCCAAGGAATAAGATGAATTCACAACAAAAAAATGTGATAAATAAAGTTAATCCATTATATGTCATAAATTATAGTTAAACTAATTTCTTCATAGCACCAATGGAAATTGGTTAGTATGGAGATGATATTTAAATGCTAATACTACTATTAATTTTATATATTACAAATATACAATGAAATATTAACAATAAAGAGACATATTCTGAATAAAACTAATACTTAAAATATCAGCACTAAATATATACTGATTATTTAAATTTTATTCAGAGTTAGAAAAAAAACCAAATTTGTAAGATTTTAATGTATTACTTGTCTTCAGTTAAAGGAAATGTGAGCAGGAATAAAATTTAATAGATAATTTTGGAGGTCATCAATCTGCCACTCATATAAGCATGGAACAAATGCACTATTCCTTTTTTTGAGACATAAAGGAAATACATAGAAACCCTGCTATAATAATAAAATGTAATTACAAAATAAAATTATATGGCAACATAGTTGAACTCCTGGGAGGTGTTAAATTTTGCATTACATTGATGATCATTTGAAAACTGAAATTCTTCAGATACATACAACACAATCCCACACAGATTGCTGAGAGGACATTCTTTCTTCTCCCATATTTATTCAGTTTTAAAAGAGGATTCTGTCCTTTAACAATGACTGTGGTAGCAACAACAACCATACTTACAATAAAATATTAAAAGAAACAAACAATAAAAACAAAAACAAAGCATGAGCAATTTTGCCCATTGCATTATTCAATCATCTTAACAGTTTCCTTGAGTTTGTTTGGAAATAAAAAAAAAAAAGTTAAAGGTGAAAAAAATTTAAAACGTTTGTAAGTATTAAAGAAGGCTTTTTTTCACAAATTAAAAACAAAGTCTATTGTCACATTCTCTACCAATGATTGCAAAATGGATCATCTTAATAGTGGTGTGTTAGTTCTGCATGAGGAAGCATGGCCATTTAAATAACCTTAAAAAAAAGACACTGAATTTTTTTTTTCTAAAAGGAAGACTTTGGTATAAGTAAAAAAATCATCTTGTTCTTAGTCTGAGAAACAATTGTTAATGCTTGGTAAAACTGAAAATGATAATATTTAGGGCAGTAATTGGAGCCCTGAAAGTGAAGTTTAGGAAGAAATAAATTGGAATTCTGTCTCTCACAGTTCTTTGCTGTGTGACCTTGGGCAAGTCATTTAACCCTACATTCTCAGTTTCTTCAGCTTTAAAAACCAGGGTTGTTTTGAGAATCAAATGAGATAGCTTGTGTATTTTACTTTGCAAATGTTGAATTGCCATATAAATGTTGTCTACTATTATCATTAGCAATAACATATTTAAACAACTTTATTTTCAAAGAATTTTTTAACATAAGAACTTTGGTTAGTGAGGAAGACAAATATTGCCTTCTCTGATATGCAGATGAGGAAAGGCTTAGAAGACAAAGCTATTTGACCAGGCTTATAAGGCTTGTGTTAGATGTGGGACTTGAACACAGGTCTTCTGACCCTATTTGTTTTTTCTATTTAATTTTGTCACAATACTTCTCAGTACACTATTAAAATAAAGTGAAATGAAAGAATGTCACCATTGGCCTGGTGAAGATTTAGCACAGAGCTTAAGTTCCATTTTTATATAAATGGCAAGGTTCTCCAGATGTATTAACCCTCAGAATACTGAAGATAATGAAATCCAATAACAAAATAAAATCCACAATCATTTAAACTTTTTGACTCAATTACCTGCATTGGATAAAATATAAATGGATGAAGAATGTCTATTGTTTGCAGTATAATATGCTATTTGATGAAAAAATTGTAGGACCTTATCTATCTATCTATCTATCTATCTATCTATCTTTTGAACAGACAGTTTTAAATAGACAATAACATGGGTTGAGAACTGAAGAGAAGAAGAAAGAAAGCCACATTTTCCATTGCTTCCCCTTTGTGGCTTTATGCCTCATATGGCCAAAAAGAGTTCAGAAGGCTATCCAATCACACTTCCTCTTTTTCAATTCAGGAAACCAAGGACTCATTGAAGTACTAAGTATGAAGAATTAAGAAGATGTTAAGCACTGGTTCTCTGACTCCAAGGTCAGCATTCTTTCTGAAATAAAAAGAAAATGCCCTGGGTGTGATGTGGATACAAAAAGTGCCCAAAGAGTTAATATTAATAGTGGTTGCTTTTTCACTCCCTCGTGAGGCTCCTTCTGAGCCTGAGGGAATCCTCACGCTTACCTTGAGTACGATAAAACTTGCCCCTTACCCTGGACCAAGAAATACCTTGGCTGGCTCGTATAATTTCCCCGGTCTTCCTTATCCTGTCCTTATAAAAAGGAGTCCTGTCCCTCTGTAAATTGCTAGTCTTTCTTCCAAGGCTGCTTTTGCATCAGTGACACCAAGAGAAATGGCTAATGATAATGATGACTAAGAAAAAATCATCTAAGGGATTTCTTTCATACCTGGACGAGCTCTCCCGACTCTAAAGCTCAACAGCTGTATAGGGAGAGTGGGAGATAATTGATGGAAAACCACTTACTCCATCTGTATACTCTTCTCAGGCAAAGTAGACACATTACACTTACTGTCTCTCATCCTCTCACACTATTGTCTCTGCTAGCCTAGTGCAGGTTCTCATCATCTTGGTCTGGTCATTGCAATCAAGGATCTCATAACTGGGTTACTGAAATAAAGTCTGCACACTTGAATATACCGTGCCCAATATGTCAGTGAAGATCTATATCACTTCCCTACTCTGGAAACCTCTACTGAAGGGACTTTCTTTCTTAATTAAATTTTAAAATCTTGTGTTTAATACACACTCACACACACCCACACATATTTCTCAGCCCTGGCTGTTTTTCTAGATTGATTCCAAGTCACTGTTCCTCTTAGGTTCTATAGTCCTGATAAATGAAATTGTCTTTGTTCTTTATACATGGTATTCCATCCCTTTTCTCTATGCTTTTTCATTTGCTATCCCCCCTGCCTGGAATCTATTCTCTCCTCACCTCCAAGTTACAGAATTCCTGAATTCCTTCAAAACTCAATTCAAGCACCAGCATCTACATTTTCTGATTTCCCTTGAAACTGTGATTGTCCTCCTTCCCTAACCAACTTGTATTTAAATGTCATGTGTACTTTATTTCTTTTGCATACATTTATGTACATGCATATATACATATTTTATACACAGACAGGTATGTATATACACATATACATTTTAGAAGAGGCATTACTTTTTTTTGGTATCACTAGCATCTAGGCCATTGACTGATACACATTTAGAGGATTACTAAAAGTTTGTAAAATTTGTATCCTTTGCATATCAAAAAGACAATTGAAAGGTGCCCAAGATGTTAAGTGCTATTGTTATGGCAAACTTATTAAAGGATATGAGTGAAAATTACACAAAAGGAAGATATATAGTTTGCAATCTGTATTATTTCAGGGGATACCCATGATAATGACATCACAAATCCACAGAACACTAGACAAAGGAAAGAATATCCTTTTTTTCTCTTTCCTTCATTCCCACTAAGGGATAAATTGCTGTATTAAGACAAAAACATCAACGACAACAAAACAAATTTAGGTTTTAGTATAATTAAACTTGAAACATAAATGTACTAGGAAATAGCATTTAGAAATGGCATATGTAGAATTCCAATAGTTTCCACTAATTTTAACAATATACCCAGAAACTCAGCTTAAAAAAGATACACATGTATTTGAATGTATCTGGAGCTTGAAATAAGAACAGATGCACTTATTGTGATGATTAGATATTCAAATAAATGAATGTAGTGAGTTTATTGAATGTCTGATTACATATTCAAACTGTATGAAAACACTTTTGAATATCGTATCATATATTAAATATGTATACATTCATCTCAATAAACACGGGACAAAACGATAGATTCTTGTCTTGATGCTATATGCTCCTGATATTTGAATTGCCTCTTCAAAATTAGCAATGTTGGGTGTTTCTATGTGTGACTGATTTCTCCCAGAGGGAAGAATATATTCTAATTTTAATAGTTCACTGAATCTTTTACTTTTTATTGCAACAGCTCCTGATAAAAGTATAGGTGATATATTCACTTCAATAAGCAGGTTCACACATGGAGGTAATGTTTTTCTTTATCTTAAGTGCAGGATAGAATCATTACAAGATTTTATCTTGAAATTTAAGAGAATAAAGAAAGTGTGTTCATCAATGTTACGCCCTATTTTTATGTTCTAGAAAACCAAGGAGAGGGATTAAAATATGACTGTCTTTAAAAGAGAATCATGTTTACTATGCAAAAAGAAGTAATGCAAATTAACGAGATCAATTTAGCTTAGGGTACTTTTATGTGAAAAATGAACTGAGAAGACAAAGAGTTATTTTGCAAACACTGGTGACAAATGATATAGTAATTAGAAGGAGCATGTGTATCAAGGAATATCCTCTCTCTAGATCATGCTAAAATCTGTACTGACTTAAGGAGCCTGGTAAATGACTGAAAGAATTAGAAGGAATTAATTTCAAGAGAAAAAAATAAACAAGGAAGAATTGTGTGTATACGTGAGAGAAAGATTTAATTTTAGTGGACTTTTAAAAAGAGATTTTTTTTTCTATTATAGTCCTATTCTAATTCTTCATTATAGGGTACAGATACATGATTTGCCATAATAGTTTGAAGACTGTACAGAGGATGAATTTTGTCAAGTTCTAACAAATTGGAAATGTTTTAGACATTTTCAGGCTTGTGAATTGTAGGTGTATCAAATGAGGATGATCCAAGCTAAAATCAGAATAGCTCATTGCTTGAGAGCTGGCTGCTAGATAAAAAATGTGTTGGACTCAGAAAAGTATTAAAACTCCTAACTTGGTTGGAAGGGGCTATAATCTTCATAACTCCAGTTAATCAGTACTTACAGGGATTAAATTATAGATCTTTGAAATAAATACAAAAAGAAAGAGAGGAAAGGAGAAAAAAAGAAAGAACAGGGAAGAACCATCAAAGAAGGATTAGAAAGCTCATCTAAATAGAACACACGTTTTAACATTTGTTTTTAACATACGTTTATCTCGTGTTCTGAGATTTAATGATATTAAGTTGTGATTATTTAGCATAGAATGTAACAAATTTTTATTGATGCTTTTCTACTTTACAATAATCTCCTGTATCCAAAGGTGTCTTCCCTTCTTACCAAAGTTAAAGCCAAAGTTAAACAAAATGAACATTTTAGTATAACCAATTATATAAATTGTGCATTGACAGAGTAAAATATTCCACATCTGTAATCACTGATTTCTCTAATTAAAAGGAAAAAAGAGGTCTAAGGGTGTCAACATTGAATTAGATTTTTAAAAATACATTTCACCATTTTTACTGAATTTTTAAGTCTTTCTTCTTTTAGTTAAAAATATTTTAACAATATGTGACTTTTGGTGGAGAACAAAAAAGAAACAGAGAAATCTGGGAAATAATAAAAACAAAATATATTAAAAGCAAATGTGTTTATGTGTGTTTGTATTTTCTAGCAAGCAATGTCAATTCATTTACATTTACAAAGAAAGAATGACAGGTACAAAAATTCTAATTAGAAAACATATACTGATAAGCAGGGTAATACCAGTCATAGGTCAGATGATATGAATAAATCATATCATCTATAGATTAGAAACTGATAACATTCTATCAGAAGGCTGCAGATCATTTTCATATTGGTTGCCAACACTGAGCACCACTTAAGTTCATTGTATTGCTTTAATCATAATATTTTATTATTCCAAAACATTTCATGCCCAATCTTTAGTCTACTAGATAAAATCCAAACCTTTTCATCAAAACTTTGAGAAACCTTGATTACTGATTCTCAACATGCAGGACTTTTAGCAAATTTCCTGTTTCTAAAATATTCTTGTCTTCTCATATGATTTTACTAGCTTAGTGTTTCACAAGAAAGTTTAACATTGCAAGTCATTTAAACAGCCTATTGTAAGTAAGCATCACATTATTAATCCAGATTAGATTCTCATTTTCCACTTTCAATTTCTACCTAACTCATAATTTTGTTTTTGTCCATTATTTTGCATAGCATCATGTATTAACTTTCAAATCTTTTGTATTCCTGGATTCCTGCAGTTAGCCATCGTGACTTGAGCATTAGAAATTCATTCACTATGGGCATTTTTTGCTGTGCTATACATTGCTTTGTTATTCAAGTCCTTTCTGTTTTGTCTGGATCTTCATGACTCCATTTGGTGTTTACTTTGCAAAGATACTGGAATAGTTCACTGTTTCCTTCTCCAACTCATTTTTGCAGGTGAGGAACTGAGATAAGTAGGATTAAATGATTTGCCCAAGATCATACAGCTAGTAAGTTTCTAAGGCTGGATTTGAACCCAGGTACTAAGGTTTGCCCTGTATTCACTCTGTCACATAGCTGCCCCTTAAATTACCTCTGTGTTATAACCTGACTCAAATGAAATGGATTTCTTCAGTACTCACCAACAAAGTAACACATTTTCATTAGGAAGTCTTGTATTGCATTACAAAGCAGTCATCATCAAAACAATCTTGTACTCACAAAAAAATAAAGGGTTGGATAACTGGAATTGATTAGGAACATAATAAGCAGTGATAAATGACCATAGAAATCAACAAATCCAAGGATTTATGATTCCAAGAAAATAAATCACTGAAAAAAAATTGCTGGGAAAACTGAAAAGCAGTATGACAGAAACTAATTGTAGATCAACATCGCACATTGTGTAGCAAGATATGGTCAAAATGAGTACATGATTTAGACATAAAGAATGATATCATAAGCAAACTAGGGAAGCAAAGCAAATTCTACCTGTTAAATCTATGGATAAAGGAAGGATTTATGACAAAATAAGAGAGATAGCCTTATGGGATGTAAAATGGATAATTTTGATTACATCAAAATAAAAGTGTTTGCACCAACAAAACCAATGCTACCAAGATTAGAAGGAAAGCAGGTAAATTGGAATACAATTTTACAATACTTTTACAGAGAAAGTCTCTCAGATAAAGGGCTCATTTTCTCAAATATATAGCAAACTGAGTCAAATTTATAAGAATACAAATCATTCTCCACTGATAAAAGGTCAAATGTTGAAGTGTAGTTTTCAGATGCGGAAACCAAAGCTAGCTTTAGTTATATGAAAAAAATGCTCTTAGTAACTGTTGATTAGAGAAATGCAAATTGAAACTCAAACTTTCTGCTGTTTTGGTCTTTCTTCACTTTCGAATGAGACACATCAATAGTCATCCAACTAGGGAACTTTTGTTACTTATATTATAAAAATCTGTGAAAACAATTCTTAATCTTTCTATGTTTTCATAAAAATTATTAGCGCTATAGTTTATAAATCATTTTTACCATATGACCTATATTCTGATGATGAGCCTGTCAGAATTTAGCTAAACTAACATATACCTATGATCAATAAGACATATGCTTTATTCTTCTCAAGGTTTCTCTCTGAACTTCCTCTGCTGTGTCCTATTTCTTCATCTGCAGCTCCATTTCTTCCCAGCTCTGGAATTCACACATTGTAAGTACTCTCTTACCCTACAATCTCTCTCTGTCTCTGTCTCTGTCTCTCTCTCTCTCTGTCTCTGTCTCTCTGTTTCTGTCTCTGTCTCTCTTTCTTTAATTAGTTGGCTCCTAGAACATCCATTTAAAAAGGACATCCAGACCATACATATCTCACTTTTATGACTGCTCTCTGAACGTTCTTCTACCATGTCCCCTGGTCTTGGTTTCCCCTTTTCCTCCCACCTTGTATTCCCAAAACTTAGCACAATGCCTGATACAGAGTAAGCATTTAATAAGTGCTTGTTGACTGACTGCGTGAATTCCCATTTTGAGTGCCATATTTGCAACATTTCAAGCTTGTTTCTCTCAGGGCTTTTCTAAACTTTTGGAACTCAGCATTACTTTCACTATATAATGAAGTACCAGAATTGGACTTAGTCTCCTATTACAAGTGTTTAAAATATTTAAGGAACTACAATTAAGTTTTAAAAACAAACAAATGAATAAACCTCTTACTATCATTCAGCATCACAAATAAATGAACAAATTACTTTTTTGGAAAGAGGATAATAAGTCATTGGCTTCACATTCATCCTAAAAAAGCCAACCTAACGCAAAATAATATTGATAAAAAACAATCCCTCATTTCCTTAATGAATATTTTGGATCTATTTTCACTTTTGTCAATTTAAGTATCAGGAGCAAAAGTTTTGTTCTTTCTATGTACCTTCTGCAATATTCAACTTGTACCCTACAGTCACAATGCTTTATTACTTGGTAAGCAAGTTTATATTTGTTGTGTTTATATACACTGTTTTTTATAGGAACTAATTATGTCACAACTTGCAGTTGCTATTTCAAATTTGAGTTCTCTTTTTGTTTTCATTTTTTCCTTACATGTTGGTCCTGTCATTCTACTTTGTATTGTGTTGTTTATCATTTGTTTTTGAAGAGGACAAGAGACATCACAGATGACATCTTGACTAGTGTGTAAACTGGATTAAAGTGAGGCAGAAGTTTATAGTCATTACCCTTATACTCTCTTCCTGAGTAATTGAAGTTCAGTTGCAGGACAAAAGTAAAGACAGTTACCAATGGCTCAGGATGCAGTCAATGACCTTGAGGTCTTCCATTTCTGACTGACCTTTAGGAACTCCACAGCTCCTGCTTCAGTCACCTGTATGAAATAAATTGTTTTCATCTGACCATTCTGCTAGGGGAAGTCTTCACAAGTTTGAACTAGACATCCCTCTAACTTACCAAGAGTGTGGGGCCTGTCACTTACCCTCAACCTCCTTTAGATCATCTACTGAGACAATTTACTGGGATGTGGATTCTGGGTAGGTTATAGCTTCTTTAAACCACAGGTGAGAGTTGTGTAAATCAGGTAGACATCAAAAGTATATGAACAGCCCTGAAAAGGGCTTGGCAAACTCTCATGCCAGAAGTGCCAGGTCTCCCTGAATAGCCTGTGCACTCTTTTGTAATGTTAGTTTCTCCTTAAAGAACTTTTTTAAGCACTGCTTTATTTTGGTTATTTGAAGGGAGGGGTTAGGTGTTTTGATTTTCATTCTTTTGATAAAATTCATACATTTTATTTGGCATTTTATTTTCTCCAGTAGCCTATAAAAATAATTTTTAACATTTGTTTTCAAAACTGTGAGTTCCAAAATTATCTCCCTTCCACCTGCCCCTATCATTGAGAAGGTAAGCAGTTGGATATAGGATATAGATGTGTAATCATGCAAAACATTTCCATATTTGTCATGTTGTGAAAAAATATAGAACAAAAAAAACACAAGAAAAATAACTCAAGTTTGAAAATTATGCTTCTGTCTATATTCAGTCACACTCAATTCTTTCTCTGGGGATGGACAGCATTTTTCATCCTACATTGTAAATAGTACATCTAATTTTGCATCAGCTCATGAGAATCTCCTGCTCAACATTTCTTATAGCACATAGTATTCCATCACAATTACAATGATCATGACTTTTAGATGACCCAATTGATGGATACCCCATCAACTCCTAATTTTTTGCCATCAGAAAAGAGCTGTTATAAGTACATAGAAACCCTTTTTCTTTTTCATTTATATCTATTCTCAGATATAGATGTAGTCATGGTATTGCTAAGTCAAAAGGTATACATGATTTAAAACTCTTTGTGTATAATTCCAAATTTCTCTATATAATGGTTGAATCAGGTCACAACTCTACCAACTATGAATTAATGTATCATTTTTCTCACATCCCCTGCAATATTAATCATTTTCCTTTTCCATCCTATTATCCAGTCTAATAGATATGAAGTAGTACCCCAGAACTGTTTTAATTTGCATTTCTCCAGTCAGTGAGTTAGAGCATTTTTTCATATGGTTACAGAAAACTTTGATTACTTCATCTGAAAATTGTTCTTATGTTTTCTTCATTTATCAATTGGGGAATAGTTATTACTTTTATAATTTTCCCTCAGTTCTCTATGTATTTGAGAAATAAGGCCTTTACCAGTATAACTTGCTTCAATTTTTTTTCACAGTTACTGCTACTATTCCCCTCCATACTTTAGCCATGTATTCTACTCTATCTTCTCCTTTCACTCTGCCCTTCCTGACAAACTATCCTTTCCCCTTAGTCTGCCCTACCTTCTATGACCTTCTCCCTTCTCTTATCTCCTTCCCCTCCTATTTGGCTTTAGGATAAGATAGATTTCTATACCAAATTGAATGTGTATGTTATTCCTTCTTTGAGCCAATTCCAATGAGAGTACATTTTATTCACTTTTCACTCACATCCCTTCTCTTCCCCTCCACTGTAAAAGTTTTTTACTTGCCTTTTTCATGTGAGACAATCTACCCCATCCTAACCCTTCCTGTTTCTTTCTCATAATGATGAGATACCTTCATATTTGACTAACATTGTGTCCTTTATCTATACATATTCCTTCTATTTGCCCTAATAATGAAAAAGTTCTTTGAGTTACAAGGACCATTTTCCCATGTAGGATTGTAAACATTTTACCCTTATTTAGTAACTTAATAAAGCACTTCTCTTTCCTGGTCATCTTTTTATGCTCTCTTAAGTCTTGTATTTGAAAGTCAAATTTTGTATTCAGCTCTGATGTTTTAATCAAAAATGTTTGGAACTCCTCTATTTCACTGAATGTCCTGTTTTGCTGGGGGTGGATGGGTGATTATTGGTTGTAATCCTAACTCCCTTGCCATCTAGAATATCATATTCCAAGCTCTCCAGTCCTTTAATGTAGAAACTACTATATCTTATGTTATCCTGAAGAGGTTCCATAATACTTGTATTGTTTCTGCCTACATTTTCTCCTTGATCTGGGAGCTCTGGCATTTTACTATAATATTGCTAGCAGTTTTCATTGGGAGATCTCTTTCAGAGATTTTACCCTCTGGTCCTGGAATATCAGGACAGTTTTCCTTGATAATTTCTTGAAAGACCATGTCTAGGCCCATTTTTGTTCATGACTTTTAGGTAGGTCAATAATTTTTAAATGATCTCCCCTTGGATCTATTTTCTAGATCAATTGTTTTTCCAATGAGATATTTTGCATTGTCCTTTTTTGTACTTTTGGATTTGTTTTAATATTTCATAATTTTATCATGCTTTTGCTCACTTCTAATTTTTAAGAAATTATTTTCTTCAGTGAGATTTTCTGATTTGATACCTCCTTTTCAATTTGGACAATTCTACTTTTCAAGACTTTTTTCCTTCAGTGAATTTTTGTGCCTCTTCCCTTATTTGGTCAGTTATACTTTTTAAAGCATTCTTCTACTCATTTGCTTTTTATGCCTCTTTTTATGATTTGTCCTACTCTGGTTTTTAAGGTGTTATTTTCTTCAATATTTTTTTGTATGTCTCCTTTACCAAACTGTTGACTACTTTGTAACACTCTCATTTCTCTTCCCAATTTTTCCTCTATATCTATTACTCAGTTTTCAAAATCCTTTTTGATCTCTTCTGTAGTCCAAGACCTATTCACATTTTTCTTGGAGGCTATGGATGTAGGAGCATTGACTGTTTCCTTCTTCTGCATATAGTATATTTTGATCTTCCTTTTTACCATAGAAACTTTCTATAGTCAGTCTTTTTTCTCCTTGTTTTCTCATTTTCCCAGACTATTATTTGATTTTTAACTCTCTTAAAAGTAGGGCTCTGCTTGCAGGGGAAAGAGCACTGTGTCAAGCTTCAGGGGTTTTATGTAGTTGTTTTCAGAGATACTTCTGTGAACGGTAAATTTTTAGTTGTTCCAAGGTATTTTGCTCTAGTGTAGGTTCCCAAAAGGGGTGATACTCTCCCTTTGTGGGTGGTGCTAGAACAATGAGGGGAGTTAGTATTTTTTAAATGAGCCAGATTTTAAAAAAAAGTTAAAGGTATAAAGGAATTAGATCTCCAGGGGGTGGTGTGTGATGAGTAATTTTTTAAAAGGTTTGGTAAGCCAAATAAGTTTGGGAAACTTTGAAATTTTAAGGAGAGATATTTCTACTCCTTTAACCTGTACTTTGGTCTGTGAGTGATCACAAACACTCTTTTCTGCCCTGGAACTGTGAAGAGGTTCCCTGTTCTGGCTTTTATGTGTTAATGCTCCTCTTTACCCTGGGACTGTCACCCAAGACTGTGACCCAGATCTAGTTATGGGCCAAGCAACAGAGTCTTGCCTCAGTGCTAGCAAAGAGACCTCTGTCACCTCCTTCTAACAAGTTGTTCAACCACTTTGCTTCTGTGAGCTGAGAGATCCAGTAACATTCACTGTTGCTGCAAGATTCAGTGACTCCCAAATCCTGCTCCTGGTTTCCTGAGGCTGGGCCTTTGTTGGCATGAGCTATATTGGACTATGCTCCACTATTTCCTAGGTGTGACAGACCTTTACTGCTAATTTTCTAAGTTGTCCTTGATTGGAAAATTATTTCACTCTGTCCTTTTGTGACTTGTGCTGCTATAGGAATTATTTAATGCCATTATTTTTTAAAGGTATTTGGAATATTTTGGGGGAAAATTCAAGCAAGTTCCTGCCTTTTCTCCCCCATCTTGACTTCACCTCTCCAACAGTATTCTAGCTTTTGTGAGATTCAATTACAAGACTATTACTCCCTATCCAGATTACTAAAGCTTTGTACGAGCTTAGATTCCCCTTTTCTGCATTGTTTCTAACATCCATTTTGGTTATTCAATTCATATTCTCAAACCAATTAATATTTAAATGCTAATATATGAAAGTACTTTACTCTCTCCAGGCAACACAAAAACAAATCATATGATACTCAAGATTTTTAGTTTAGTACATTATTTTATCATTGTGTCTTTCACACTGCCATCTATTTCACACAGCTTTTCTATTAAATTACTGCAATCATGATGATCCCCCAAAATTTTATATGGCTCATGAGATAAAACTGACCTAAACTCTTGATTCTTGGACTCAGAATCACTTTACAATAAGTTTCAACCCTTAGTTTATGTAACTTTTCCTTCCATTCTTTATCTCCCAGCCTTTTCCTGTGATGTCTAATTTCTATTTTTTATGACATCTTTCATTCTCAAAATTAACTTTCCATTTCTTTCAACTCTATTTCCATTTTTTGAAGATCTTCTCTTCCTTTAAGGACTCACAATATCAATGAAGCTTTTCTTTGAACAAACTCTTTATGATCTCCCTCTTCAAATGTCTTGTGATATTTTACCTGGACATCTACTTTCCACTTATCTCATTCTCCCTTTTGTCATATTATTTCATAGCACTTTGGCTTCCAGTGGTTTCCTCCTATTATGTTATAACTGTCAACACAGCATATTTTAGGAGTTGTTTAATAAATGTGTATTGAATAAGTGCTTGAGGGCGTAGAAGGAAGATCATTTTAGGAATGTTCATTTCTTCACTTAACCTGTGCCCTGTTTTGCTTTCCATCTATGAGGGTATATTTGTATTCACATTTTTTCTTGTTTCCCATGAAATTTAGGAACTTAGTGTATAAAGGAATTAATAGATACTGACTAAAGGAACCACTAAATACTGTGTCAGTAACCACTAAATACTAATAGACTTTAGCGTTTAGTTAGATCAAGAGCAAATATATGGGATAAGATTCAGAGAAAAAAGTTTCTATATGCTGGTATTTGTGCATAAAACTATTTTAAAAGGGAATTAATGGAAATGAGATTTCACATGTGGAACTTGCTCTCCAAACCAATGAGCTTCAAGGAATCACTTGTAGTTCAGTTGTTTTTTAAAACATTATTTAATCCAAATAGTATAATCATGTAGTTACTTGATTTCAACATGAGAAAGACAAAAATCTTGAGTTATGACATGATGAGCTCTTTATCTGAGGTCAAAGATGGTAGGGGCAGTGGATAGATCAATTATGCTTAAGTCAGGATGATTTAAATTGAAATCCTTCCATAGTCACTTACTAGTTGTGTGAGCCTGAGCAAATTACTTAACCTCTATCAGCCTTAGTTCCCTTATATACAAAAGAGGTATAATAACAGTGTCTACCCTAATTGAATTTTTGTGAGGTTCAAATGTGAGGTCACAAACTTTAAAGTGCTGTATTATTGTTTTAAGGTCCTCTGAGTTAAGTGTAAGTCAAGTATATGTGAGGGCCTTTGTGAGTTATAAGATAATTCAAGAATGTTAAAAACCAAGAACAGAATATAACACATGGTTACAAAATGTCTGAGAAATCATGGAGGTCAGTGTTTTCAAAGTTTGTCTCTTCTGTGGACTCATTGAACTGGACAATAAGAGTTTAGCTTTGATTTTTGTGAAAATGTACAGACATAATCAGATTTCATATTGCTTCAATTGGAAAACTTTAAAAAATGAAGGAAGATTAGAAATGTGCTGGTAAATTGAAAGGTTTCCACAGGAGACTAAAAGCTGATTAAGGTGAAAGAGTCCACTTTAAAGCAAAAGGTGCAAATTTGGATTAAAAAAACCCAACATTGTTCATTCTGCTAATATGAAACATAACTGATATATTAACATGCATGTGTAGATTCACTATCAATATTTTATATGTTTATGGAAATTAAAGCATTGTAATGAATTACTTGTCAAATTGTTGTTAATTTTTATTAGTGTTTCTTATGAGCTTCTCTGTGTATTGTTTTCTTCATTAAAGTTAACCTTACAAGGAATGGGTTTGTATAAATAATAAAGAGGAAAAAAGAAGCAGCAACCTGCAGAATATTCCATAGAATTGTCATAGTTCATTCAGAATGTTCATTAAACTCAACTGTTAGACAAAACTATGGGATGTCTATTAAGATAACTTGGAAGAGTTAGTGTACATTTTATAAATTCATTCTACTAGAAGGTAATCTCTTTTTTTCATATAGATTTCATGAAAAAAGGAGATTAAAATGGGTTTAATTAGACCAACCCACTTTCTTTAGAGTAACTCATGAATAAAAATGAATTTTTAAAAAATCTCCATGGCAACTTCCTCCCATAAGGTTTTTAAAAATGAATTTGTAACTCCAAAAGATGTATTAAGTAGGAATGACCTATACCCATATATTCAGCACAATGAAGTCACTTTTCTGTTCTTTAGGGCCCATATTATTTCAAGATCTGCATATTCTAAGGGAGTTTTTTAACTTTAATAACAAATGGCTAATTTTTTTTAAAAATTTGTTTTAAAATTGACCTTTAAGTGAATTAAACCAAATAAAACAGAAATACATCTGACAAAAAAGGACTAGGAAATGGATCGGCAAGTAATACAGTAGAACTTCAGTATAACATGATGGTTTTGTATATATAGGGAGGTTTTAAGAGATCAGTGTTTAATGGCAGAAACCTTTGTCTGTTTATATGATCCCATGGGAATTATAGAGCTGTAATCACACCTGAAAAATAGCGTCTTCCCTTCATCTGGGCAAGGGTATAAGGATATAGAGGTGTGGGCAAGTCTGGTGAATTGTTGTGCCTTTGTCATCTTGAAGAAGGATTTTCTCTTGGATCTGTCTCTATTCATGAAGGTATGTCCTGGATGGATGAAGTCACCTGGTCCCTAAAGGAAGTTGGTTCCCTTTTCTGATACTTTTATTCTTGATTTATTTATTATTTTATATATTTATTTATATATTTATTATTTATTATTATTTTATTCCTATCTTGTATCTCCAGGCAAATTTATATGAAGTTTAGGTTTTGAGTCAAATCTAGGATTTCCCCAAAGGGGAGAGTAGGAAGGTATTCAAAGTATAACTTAGATCTGGTGTAGGATAGTAACTCATTTTCTCTACACAAAAGAAATGCCAAACAGAAAAGATTTCCAAGCCTACACTAACAGAAAACAATGAAAGAAGCAGCAGCAATAGATTATAACTTATGTCATGCTCTCCCAGGAGGGTAAATTTTAGAGCATCAAGTCAATAATTTGTGGGGCTGCTGAATAGTCATTTAAAACTCTACCTTGGTTCAGTACTGCCCAAATAATTATCTCCAGGTCCATATCTTTTGACAAGCTGAGACAGGACTTGGCATTTTCCTACCAGTGTCTATCCTTTTCAATGTCAAAACTTTTGAAGCTCTTACAGACAAACCTACTATCTTCCAAATTTCTTGAATTGATAAGATTACCTCTACTGCTGGACACATCCATGTTATTTGGTCCACTATGTTCATGGAAGTAATATGACAACAGAGAAAGCAGTCAAGTGGACCCAGACCCAGACTCAGCTCTCCTACCTGAGCCTCTGCCTTAGATGCCATGTGGTGGCAGATGTCACACTGTCATTGTAATAAATAAACAATTTTTCCCTTATGAGCAGGCTAGTGAGGAAGAACTTCTTATCACACGGGAGGGTTGAAAGATCAAAAGTCACTCCTTTTTTTAAAGGTTCCTTGAGTGGACAACTCTTCTGGCTTAGTAGTTAAATTTATTTAATCAAGACTTCATTCTTGCTCCCTTCAGTTATCATAGGATTTGTGATTAGTAGTTTACTGACCTTGTGTCATGTCAAAATGATGAGTTCGTCAGAGATGACGATAAATTTCCCTAGAAATTATTAGAACAATTCAGTGCATGTTCCATGGGATTGTTCCTGATACAACTACTAGATGGAGAATAATCTTAATCTTCAGAGCTGTATCATGTTACATTGAGAGATGTTCAAAAATGTGATATTAGCTTCTTAGGAGTGATGCCAATTACTAATGACCAAGAGGATTCATGAGAGATGTGAGGCACCAGGAATAGAGAGGATAGTTTTAGAAAAGCAATTCCCTTCACTGAGAAGGTGGAAATTATGAGTGTGACATGTTGTATATGTTTTCAGACAGCACTCAAGATATTGATTAGCTTTATTGATTATATTTTTAGAAATATTTTTAATGCTTGTCACAAGACAAAATACTAAAGGTATAGGAGAGGAAGGGTTATGTCAAGAAATGAATATGATGCAAAACAACAGACATATGTTATATCTAACATAATTTTGGAAAAAAAAGGAAGGTGAAGGAATAGAAAGGTTTCCCATCCCAATGAAGAACGTCGTAAGAGAGGAGTGAAGCTCAAGTTTGTGCAGTTATTTAAACTGGGTAGACAGGAGTAGCAGTTGAGCAGAGAACAAAAGTTATCAAAAAAGGAAAGGAAAAAAGCAAAATCAGAGCAGAGTGTCTGATAGATATTTTTGCTGGGTTCACTAGCAGAGTATCCTTTTATGTTGGTCATCATGTCATGAGATGATAGATATGGAACTCAAAGGAACCAAAGTGATCATCCAATACAACTCCTGCATTTTACTGAGGAGAAAATGACAACCAAGAGAAGACAAGGTCACACAAGGTCATACTTCCCCAAGGTCACACAAGTCATAAGTAGATAGTAGTGCTTGACATACTTACTTCTATTTCTTAAAGAGTAATGGTATAAATGCATTTTTGAGAGAAATAATTTGAATCCTGGCACACCCAAATTTATCATACAGTTGAAATCTTTATAAAATTTTTTGAAAAAATTTCAAAATTTATTTTTAATATTTCTTTTAAAAAAAAGAGTTTCAATTTCCCACATAAACTTTGAAATCCTCTGGAAAGAATATAAATATATTTTAAAATACATGATTTATATATAACATATGCATAAGTATCTCATAAATATTTTCATAGTAACCTAAGTAATTAGATTCCATAAGAAATGTTTTCAAACATTTACACCATAACATCTTTCTCTGTCTTCTGTTTTGCCGATCTTTACTGGGTTGGTACTAAAAATAAGACTAGAAAATCAACTCGGTGATAGTTAGTTTAGAGGTTTTTTTCAATCTGGAAGTCCTTATCATGTTGAAACTTTCATAAGCAAAGGTAGAGAAACTCTCCAGTCTCCTCCCCTCCTCTCCAATGGAAAATAAGTCAATGGGTATTTATCTGGCTCCTGTCTATCCTACTTATGAGATCTGAGGGAAGGGAATATTCCAGAGATTGGGCAATTTCTTGGAGGTGCTTAGGAAACAACTAGAACTGCAAATGTGGGAAGAAGGTAAAGGAAGCAAGTATATTTAGCACATACTCAACAACCAGAAATAGCTTGGGCAGGGAAAGAAATGTAGAAGTGGAATGAATAATGAGTTTACTAATCACCTTGATTTGCTTGAGCTACCTTATTATTCAGAAGTGGCTGAAATAACCTGAGAATCAAAATCAGCTAATCAGGCGGTAGAGTGAGTGTTGCTCAGTTTTGACAGTGATCCTTTGCAATGTCCACTGGGTGAACCTGGAACATCTCTGCTGTGCCAGCAACCACAGGACCAGCTCAGATTGACTTCCATAATGGTGCAGAACTTGCACAAACATCCTGTTTCTGAGTACTGTGATTGCTCTCCTGCCTTCCTTTGTTGTAAAACCATATAAAACACTTTCTAAACACCCAATATTTGAAGCAGCAGACTAAGTTCTGCTGTTTCCCATACATATGTATGCCTTAACTGCAAAAAAAAACAAAAACAAAAACAAAACACTTCTGGGTTTTGCACTTGAACTGTGTCTCTGTATCCTCTATTCAGGTAGAGATGTCACCAGAATGGGCTGAACTCAGGATAGTGGCTTGCAGAGATTTGGTCATTCAAAATAACTTAAGTGGGAGCTAAAACTGTGTTGAGATGGTCCCCTCTTACCCTAATCTTAGCTAAGGTGGTTGAGCATGTTTATGGCCCGCTACCAATTAGTTCCACTGTGACAGGGTTATAAGAGTCTAGGTATTAAGTTCCACTATGCTAATTAGGTGCCCTACAGTCTGTAAAGATCCAAGGGCTTCAGTGGCTAGAGAGCAAGGTCTGCAGTCAGAAAAAGCATGAGTTTAAATCTAGCCTTAAACAGTTACTAGCTATGTGATTCTGGGCAAGTCACTCAAATCTCTGTTTGCCTCAGTTTCCTCAGCAGTAAAACAAGGATGTTAATAGCACCTACCTCCAAGGGTTGTTGTAAGAATCAAGTGGGATAATAGTTACAAAACCCTTAGCATAGTGCTGCCATACATTAAGTGCTATAGAAATGTTAACTATATTGCTATTATTATTGATACAAGAGAAGGAACTTTGCTTTAGCTAGATTTATATCTCCCCATTTATATGCAATTATCTAAAGATAGTCGGTAAGTAAAACCATTGGGTGTGACATGACCCTCTTCTTGGTTCTTTTCCAGAAGCACAAAGTTGATTACTTTTAGGAAAAATATGTCTCTTCATCTTCATTTCTTCTAATCCTTGATCTTTGACATCTATTACCTGTGTTCTAGTCTAGAGAATACTATAATCCTTCTTCCTAAGTATGACTTTCTTGTAATACTCTCAGGAGGAATTTGGGGCCGACTCAACTTCTTCTTTTGTTCAAAAGCTCTACTCGATGAGGTTTCTACATTACTTCATGAATGTTTCTTGTTCCCAGTTTATTGGCAAATCTTAGATGACATAGTAAACCCAGCCACATTGAACACTGTCACAACTTTCCTTGCTCTAGCTAGCAGCCTCACTTAATTTTTCCTCTGGTTCTTCAGATGACAACAAGTTCTTAAGCATTTTTCCTTCTGGAAGAATGACTTTCCATAACTCTCTGAAATTAAAATAAAATGTTTTACCATACTAAAAAATACCACTTATGCAGTAATTAGTATGAGACACCCCCCCTCCCCCTTCCTCTCCAGCTAGCAAGATGTAGCCATGATACTGGGAATTTATCTAGTTCTTGTACTGTTTTCTTTCAAGAGATCATAGGTATACTTAGCATAAGAACTGTAAGAGCTCTGAGAGTTAATTCAAGTAGCTGCTTGTAGTTGTGTAGAGATTTTATATTTTATTTTTAAGTGTATTGCAAGATCCTAATTATGACTCACTGCACAGTTTCTTTCATTGTTGATGTTCTTTCCAAAGAGTGGACATATTTGGGCTCTAGAAAATCGTCCTTCTTTAATTTTAATTGGATATGAGACTTGGAAAGTTTAAAAGTATCTTTTTTTAGCATGTAATGTAGTAGTAGGAGGAGTGACAGTAGGATTAGCAGCAGAAGAAGTTGATATTTTTTGTCCTTCATTTTTTTTTGTGCTGAATGGAATTAGAGAATGAGATTAGCCAGCATCTGGCTGCTTGCAATATTTTCTCTTTGACCTGGGATCTCTGGAATTTGGCTTCCACATTCTTAGGGGTTTTCCTTTGGGGATTACTTTTAGGAAGTGATTGACAGATTATTTCAATTTCTATTTTATCCCCTGGATCTAGAATGTCAAGGCTTATTTCTTTTCCATTTTTTTGAAAGATGATGTCTAGGTTTTTTTTTTATCTGAATTTCAGGTAGTCTAATAATTTTTAAATCCTTCTTCCTGAATGCAGTTTCCAGGTCACTTATTTTTCCAATGAGATATTTCACATTGTCTTCTATTTTTTCATTCTTTTGCTTTAGTTTTATAATTTCTTGATTTCTCATAAAGTCATCAGCTTCCATTTGTTCCATTTTAATTTTTAAGGAATTGCATTCTTCAGTGAGCTTTTGGATCTCCTTTTCCATTTGGCCAATTTTTCTTTTTAAGACATTCTTCTCCTTCTTGTTTTTTGGACCTCTTTTGACATTTGGGTTAGACTATTTTTAAGGTGTTATTCTTCAGAATTTGGGGGGATCTCTTTAAGAAAGCTGTTAATTTTCATGATTTTCTTGCATTACTCTCATTTCTCTTCCCAATTTTTCCTCTATTTATCCTACTTGATTTTCAAAATCCTTTTGAAGTTCTTCTATGGCCTATAACCAATTCATGTTTTTCTGGGAGGCTTTGAATGTAGAAACTTTATTTTCTTTTTCTGGTAGTATGTTTTGACTTCCCTGTCACCAAATTAAGACTCTATAGTCTGATTTTTTTCCCAGTGTTCACTCATTTTCTCAGTCAATTATTTTTTAGCTCTTTTCCAAGGTAATATTCTACTTCCAGTGGGGGATAGTGGACTGTACTGTCCCAAACTTAAGGGGTGAATCTGTTTTCAGAGATACTTTTAGGGACCTGTAAATGTGCAGCTTTTCCAAGGTGGTATGATCAAAGGAAAGGTCTTTATTCCTTTCTTGGCTTGTGCTCTGCTCTGTGAGTGACCACAACAAGCACTCTTTCCTGCCTTGTAGCAATGATGAGGATTTCCTCTCCACTGTTGCCACAAGTCTGCTACACACACCAGTCCTTCTCCTCACCCCAGGACCACCACCCAAGACTGCAACCTTTAAGTGTAAGCAAAATGGGATATTTTGTGTGCTTGTTTTTCTGCAGTTCAGTGTCCTAGGTTCATACCAAATTTTAAACATCTGAAGCATAACCTTGATAATTCACAGCAATACTGAGTCTTGTGGGTTGTGACACTTTCTAGCTCTGAGCCTATTAGTGGAAAACTAGATATATACTGGGAGATTGGTATTTTGCATTGGGATTTGCTCTTGAGAAAGACCTTTTGATTTCCTAGATGGGACTCTGGATAGCCATTTGTTAAGAGCCCTTCAACCACTCAGATGGTGGTGCTCTCCTGGTCTAGTGATATAAATGTTAAAAAGTGTGTGACAAGATTATAAAGACAATTGGGGCACTGTCTATTGGATCTCTGTGCTAATTTCTCTGTTTCTCTGCTTGTGTTTTCTCCATCTACTGTGTGCTGCCTTTAGTTAAAGCAAGATTGTTGACCCCTTTGAAACTGTCTTTCCTTTAGAAAAGAAGATCAAAGAACCTGTGCTAGGAGCCCACTCTGTGTGCTAGCGTTGTTGTTAATGCAGACCCACATCAAAGCATGGGCAAAGCAAGAGAATCCTGCCTCAGTGGGAGATCTGCAAAGAGATCCCTGCAATCATCCTCTTTTCAGCCACTTGATTCCCACTCTCATCTTTGGGCTGAAAGCAGCCATTGCTGCTGCTGCTGCCACTGTTCTAGGATGAGACTGGACCATGCTACTCTCTCACCCAGGTCAGACAGACTTTTCCTACTGAGTTTCTAAGTTGTCTTTAGAGTTTTGGGGTTGAGAAATCTGGAAATTGCTGTAGTCATCAGTGATTCAGTCCCCAAACAGGGCTCTAGCCCTATTTGTCTAGCAGGGCCCACACGGGACTGGTCCAACAGACTTTTCTTGTTGACTTTATAGGTTTCTTAGACTGGAAATTTGTTTTACTCTGTCATTTTGTGGGATCTGTTATTCTAGAATTTGTTTAGAGTCAATTTTTACGGGTTTGAGGGACTGCTCAAGTGAGTCCCTGCTTTTATTCCACCATCTTGGCTCTGTCTGTTTTGTTCTTCTTTTTCAATGATGACAGTGAATTCATGGGGTGATTTCCTGATCAGTAGGTAAATTTAATTTAAATGAGACAGGGTTGCAGAAAGTCATCAGCCTCCCTTTTTTTTCTTGGAGTCCTGAAAGTCCAGTGGTAAGCCATAAGTCAAGATGACTTGAGATGGATAAGAATGCCATGTATGACATTGCTATCTTTAGTGTCTGACTGAGTTAAGATGCTCCAGAGCATCTGCTTCAGCTGTGTTCATTCAGGCTATTGGAACAATCTGATCTCACCAACCCTCCACCAATGGAAGTCTTCACTTGCATAGGGGAGACACCCCCTCCTAAACTCACTGATGGATTTGTGCACTGTCATTTAACCTCAACCTGATTTAGCTTGTTTGCTCAGACAGTTTTACCAGGGTATTGCTACTGCATATGTGATAACTTTTTGGAGCCACAGGTGAGAATTGGGGAACAGGTGAACATAAAAGGTGGATGAGTAGCTCTGAAAAGGACTCAACAATCTTCCACCTCAGAATCCTTTCTCAACACCCAGTAATGCTTGGGAATAAAAATACAAGCAGAAAGAAAAACAGTCTCTACTTTCAAGTAGTTTATATAGGAATTGGAGAAGCTGAAGGGGAAAGGAGATAGATTGAATACACATGCATGCATATATGTACATAAATAAGTACATACATAGGTCGCTGATAGATGGATGAGAGATACACATATAGATAGGTTTATAGACAATAACTGATAGGTAGATGATAGATGAGAGGGGGCAGATAAGCTTAGGGAAGAAGATACTAACTCCTGGAGAAATAGGGAATAGTTCTCTTATAGAAGGTGACTCTTTGGCTGATTCTGTAAGTAACCCAGAAATTCGAAGAGATGGAGAAAAGTGGGGAGAAAATTCTAGGCTGAAAGACATCTAGTACAAAGACTGGAAATGCAGTGCCAGATATGAGGGACAGTAAGTAATTCACTTGCTGTTTGGGACTGGAAAAAGGTCACTAGATTTGTGAATTAAGGTATCATTGGCAGCTTTGGAGACAGAATTTTCAGTTGAATGATGAGATTGCAAGTCAAACTGCTGAAGGTTTAGAACAATGTGAGGAAAGAAAATTGAGCCAATAGAGAGAGTTGTTTTAAAGTATCTGAGTTATCTTATTTTTTTCTTTAAGATAGAAAACAATGTATCAAAAAGAGATTCTAACTCTATAACTAATTATACAAATAGGCAAATCATATCAGTCATAGATGCATGGACATATTTAATATTTGAGAAGGAAAAAATTTTAGAGATCATTTACTCACTCTTATATTAGAGTAGTAAACTGAATCCTAGAAAAGTAAATGAATTTGCCTCGGATTACACAATGGAATAGTGGTCCAGAGTTTCACCATAATATAATCTACAGTATCACTTACAAAATGCAGGGTAGGTTCAGTTCAAGCAAAGGACTGCCTAGATATTTCTCAGCGTTGCGCTGTTTGATGCAGGTATTCTAAAAAGTCTCCTGTGCTGTTTTCTTTTGGTCTGTGAAATTTTTTATAGTTCTGTCTCTGTGAGGATGGAGAAGCAATGTCTCATGTATTTTTGTATCTTTTATAGTGCCTACTTCTATGTTTGCATATAATCAATGTTAAACAAGGGAATGTAAGACTAGTCACCAGTCCTCCAAGAATGAACAGTTTATTCTGTCCTCTGCCTCCAGGAATATATAATTTAGGGCTCCATTTTAGAGCATGTGCAGCTATTTTGTGACTCTTTTGTTGATTATGTGCTAAATAAAATCTTTTAATTGTCTGCTGAGATAGAATAGAAAGCACAAAGAAAAGATGTGAACAGAGAAAATTGTCTTGGCTCTCTCAGGCAGCTTTTGAGTGAGAGAAGAAATATCATAGCCTCCAGGTATGGGTGCCTCTTCATCATATGATTGCCTTACAGCCTAAAATAGATGACACTCATTTCTTTTTGCTTCTACTATGTTTATTTCTTCCTTATCCTGGATAAATGAGTGTCAGCAATGAAATTACCTTTTGAGAATCAAAAAGTTGGAAAAGTCACAAGTTCCAGTAACTAGTAAAGACTGTCACAGCAGAGTAGAGCGAGTGAGGGCAGTCCTGAGGAGTAACCTGCTTGACTTAGCCAGAAGGAAGTGATCTACTCATTGCCTATGTTGCAAGCAATTGCTTTATATCTTCAGTGAGTTCCTGTAATCATAAGAACAGAGATTTCAAGTCAAAAGGAATCTTAGAGGTCATTTGGTTCATCTCCTTTATTTTATAGATTAAAATAAGTAATGCTCAGTGTTACAAAGATAACAAGTGACAGAGCTGGAATTTGGACTCACATCCTTTTACTCTGAATTGACCACATATTATCTTGTATCAGATTGACAAGTACTGTTGTGTTTTCATTTAGTGTTGTAAATTGCATGATGTAGTAAAACAGCTATAACAAGAAAGAAAATACAATCAAATTTACATCACTGGGGAAACAAAGTATCATACAAAACCAAAATGGGCAAGTGGGATGGGTTATTAAATAAGACTACCTGACTGCTTTTATAAGAAAAGGTCAAGCCTGGTAATGATATAATAAAGCTCTACTAAATTAGGCCTTTCAATTTTGGCCAAATCCGTTTAACGTTTCTGGATGAGGTGATTGCCCTTCAATGGCGTAAGTACACGTAGCATTGATGGAGAATAGTTCTCAGTTAAAGAAACAGTCTATTTACCGTACTTTTCATGGCAGATGCACCTATTTTCCTCCCTTCTCCCCTAAGCACAGCTGCAGTGTTTAAGTAGTCAGAAAAACCATAATCAGCCACTTAAAGTTGTTGCTGAATCACAGTTGTGCCCAATTTTCTAGTTTAACTTCATTTCTTGCTTGAATGACCTCAGTCTCGCCCCCCCAAAATATTCATGAAATGCCATTTCTTTCTGTTATGCCTCCCAAAAGTGCACATATAAATACATAAACACACACCCTTAAGCAAATACACAATCATCCACACTCTGCCTCAAAAAAATGATAAAAGTTTCCTAAATTTTAGTGTATTTCAATTGATCAATTGGTAGTTTCAAAGTTAACTTTGGCTTTTTTATATAATTATTAGTATTATTATAATCAGTCACTTTGAATTTAAGTTCTCAATATTAGATTTTTAAAATACAGTTTACTCCTTGATGATTTTTTTTTAAATCAAAATATTCCTAGCAGGCAATTTATTTTATTTAACTTGTAAGATTTCAAAGTCTTGTAATCCTCCTCTTTTGAAAAGAAAATTTCTTCACTACTGGAGTTGTAACTACTTTTTGGGCAGCTGGCAGACATAGACAGATCACTGTTAATATAAATAGTACCTCTAATCCATTTTCACCTCTCTTCTACTCCTTCCAAAGGTGAAAAATGTCCAGTAAATTAACTTACAATATGTCAGAGCTAAGAAAGGAAAAGAAAAAGAGGACTATGATAAATATACATTCAATGAAACTTCATTGCATTTGTAAAGGATCAGGTTTTAATATTATAGATGAGTAGATATTAAATGATAGACAAGAGAGGAAGGGGTCATCACAGATATTTACCATACTGGTCATATGTTTATATTTTTTGAGCAGTACCACTTTTTTTTTCTTTTAATTAAAAAAAAACTATTTCTTCCATCTGGAAATTGCAGCACATTTTTTGATGATATAAGGATGGGATTATAAACTAGCTTGCAATATGAATTGATAATACTCAGCTCTAAAACAGTCAGACATTACAGCTCTATGTAAAGTGAATTTTAGTGTAAGTAAGGTGGATTTTAGCATGTGTAGAGTAATTTTTTTTATTATTTCTCAGAGTTGTTTCCCAGGATCCATAATTATACCAATCTTCAGTTCCCAGGTCCTAGATATGAGTTCCCACAGTTACGGTTCAAAACATCACCATTCTTGTGCATGGTTGTACAATGGTAAATAACATAAACATCCACTGAAGCTGCACAGTGAGATACAGGGAAGGGGTGATGAAAACTTGTGAGGCTATTGCCAGTAATATGCCTTCTTTGTTTGTTGGCCTATAAAACAGGTGGTCACTAGATGATGAATGGGGAACCCACAGGGTTGAATGCACAAATGTTGTGTTTGCCTCAACCGGTCCCCATTGAGGACTGAGGAGATTTAGGGGAAGCACAAGTTGTGCCTGTCTTAACTGATCCCTTTGAGACTGAGGTAGTTCCCCCCACTCCCCCCACCCCCTCACTGGCCCCTGTGAAAAGTGTGATTAAGGAACTCTCTAGGAATTTGTCCTCTCACTATTAGCAACCTCTTCTAACAAACTACACTGGAATAAAGTAAGATTATTAACTCCTTTTTCGTTTCTTTCCTGTCTGACCAAATGAAGAGTGAAGTCCTCAAGTATGCTGTGTTTTATTTGTCTTACAACTGTCCTTTTGGTCATGTGGAATATCTTTCATTTCCTGCAGTTATTCTATGACTTTTCAGTACTTGTGT
Organism: Potorous gilbertii; assembly: GCA_028658325.1. Lineage (NCBI taxonomy): Eukaryota > Metazoa > Chordata > Mammalia > Diprotodontia > Potoroidae > Potorous > Potorous gilbertii. Next base: position 388,095,828 of record CM053771.1, read on the forward strand.
TCTATTAATCTTCCTTAAGTAGACAGAAAATATATGAGAGATTTTGACAATTTTTAGTAGATATCCAAAAAATCTGCCTTTTGGGTAAGTCTTGATTTGAATGCTCAAGCCCCCAAAAGACAGTCATGTATTTGAGGGCTTAGCATTTCCAGAACTCTAGAGCAATGTATCCATTGTCAGGCTCTAGAGACTTAGCTGAATAAAGTGGAAGGAGGGTTAACACTATCCCTTAAAGGATCATCTTTTAAGCAAGGACTTTGAATGAGGCTAACTGTCATTGAGAATCACTTTGTACTGCTTTTCCCACAGTTTTTCCCTTACTTTTCTCCCACCGAATATCCTCCGGCTTTGAACTTTGCCTCCAGCTTTCACTGTGGGCTCTTGTCTAGTCCTCTAGATTTACCTCTCTTGTAAACTCTTTGATTTTACCTCAACTTGTGTTCTCTTTATGATATTGACTTGCATAGCAAACTGTCTAAATCATATGTTAGCTTCCTCCCCTCAGGGTTGGTGACTCAATACCTATAAAAAACTACAATAGAGATACAGTGAGTTTTATTTATAATTCCCATTTATCCATCATTGATTTATTTCAGACACTTTGCCTGTGGATCTCCATTTAACTGTTCTAAACCTCTTAGTTCTGTAGGTCAAATAGATTGTGGCCAAAATGTATTTTGGAATCATACTTACTTGTTATGATATTAACACACAGTGGCCACATTAACCATGAATGCCAGATTCCAGAATTTCAGCTGTTCATAATTCTCTTAACTGAAAATTAATTTCAAAGCCTAAAGAAAGTTAGAGAACCAAGTATGTATTCTGATGCTCTGCTGTGTCGTTTCTCAACTGCTATTAGTAGAAGGGTAATCCTAATATACTGTCCTATTCAGCATTTTCCCCAGTATTATAAATAGCAGTTCTTGTACCCTGGAAAAGAATAAGACATTCCTGGGACAAGTAACTATAATATGTATCTGGGCCGAGAGGGATGAAGGGATTTCTTGGAGTGGTGAGTAAAACAATAGACCTTTATATACATGGCCTTAGGAAAGGAGACCTCAGGACACTGGATATGTTTAAGGGGCACATGGGAAGGCTATATCTGAGTCAAGGATCAGTTGAACTGGGTGTAGCTACTGTGGGGAGGAATTTATTAATTTCCTATTTAAATTTATTATTGTCATTAACTAAGTTTTAAACTCAGACTCCCCCCCATTAGTTTTTGCAGTCAGCATTCTTTTAATTTCAAGCTAAGAATCTAATTGTAACAGATTCGGAGGGCCAGTTTCAGCCTAAGGCTCAAGTCATGGCAAAGAAAAGCCACATTTGATGTATTTACAAAGTATTATGTATTTATTGGGCTTTAAGTTTCCTCACAAATTCATGCTGAGGTAAGAAAAAATGGGATAAAGAAAGAAGAACATAAGTGCAAAAATACTTAAGGACTATGAGCTGGTACGGTCAAAAGACAGTATACTGAATTTCTGAGCTTCCAAACTTAATATAGAGTTGGGAAGTTAAAACTTAAATATGTAGGGAGTTAAATTAAAACTTTAACTCCTGAAAATAATACAATAGATTTTAATAGATTTTAATAAATGATTTTGGGTGGTATTGACCAAGAGTCTCAAGCTGATCTCACATTTGGATTCTTTACATTTCTTTATCCTCAGATTATTTCATGTAGCTCTTTGCTCCTTTGTTTACATAATTATATAATCAGATGAAAATATCTTTGTGAAGACAAATAAATATTTAGTAGGATGGCCATTCTATTAGTGATATAAACTTAAATGTATAATTGTTTTATTTGAGATCAGTGGTATAGAAAATAAAAGTTATATGTTTAGGCAATGGAGAGATCATAGGGATATAGAATGGTTTAAGAAGTTTTTTAAAAGGTAGAACTTGAGCTGGATCTTGAAAAAAATGCATAGGACCAGAATTGGGGGCAGAAAGAGTTGCATAAAGAGATAATTATCATAATGGATCAGAAATCATTAGTCCAGGATTCAAACCATAACACAGTCATATATTAACTCTGTAAGTTCAGGTAAACTAAAACCTTTCTTCTGGGTCTTTATTTCCTCATCTGTTGCATGAGAGGGTTAGAACAGATAATCTTTAAAGCTCCTTCCTCCTTTCAATCCTATGACACTGTGGACTTAAGGAATTTTTAGGGACATTCTACAACCAGTTTGAACTAGTTTATGAGACCCCATTGTTAGGTTTTTGGTGTGAGCATTTGTACATCAGATAACAGAAAATACTACAGATCAGAGCTTCATTTACTGTTTTGTCAATTGTCCAGATGTTGATAATCCAAGTTAAACTTTAAAGTATTATGCAGACAGTTTTCTACCCAGTGAACCAGTCAAACATTTACCAATACACTTCTAATTATGTACTTCACTTTCTAGTACTAGTGTCATTGCAAGAAAAGGTAAGGAATAGAAAGAAATTAGCCCAAGGAGATTAAAGGAAGAATGCATTCATAACTGGGTACATAGTTCAGAATTTGGAAACATTTCCTGTGTTAAATGAAAAAACTAAGAACCCAAGGTACTAAGGGACTACTATTAGGCTACTCTCCACCTTGGGGACCTAGTCTTTGGGGCATAGCTGAATTGCTCTATAGAATGGTTGAATCAGTCCATAACTCCACTAACAGGGCACAGATATTTCATTTTCCCCACATCTCATCCAACATTTCTCATTTGCATTTTCTGTCCTATTAACCAATCTATAGGTATGAGGTAGTAACTCAGAACTGTTTAAACCTGCATTTTTCCAATTGATAGTGAGTTAGAACATTTTTTTCATGACTTTAGATAGCTTTGATTGCTTCTGAAAATTCTTATCTTTTGATCATTTATCAACTGAGGAATAGCTCTTATTAGGTAAAAACTTGACTCAGTTCTCTATATGTTTGAGAAACAAGACCTGTTTTAGAGAAACTTGTTTCAAAAGGTTTTCATAGTCACAATTGCTATTTCCCTCTATCCTATTTCCCCTCTCTGTTTATTCTATTCTCTCTCTCCTTTTACTCTGACCCTCCTTAAGTGTTTTGTTTCTGACTACCCTCTCTGACTATACCTACACACATACATACATACATACATATATATATGTATATACACACACATACACACACACACACACATACTCCTTCTAATTGCCCTAATAATGAAGTTCTTATCAGTTACAAGTGTTATCTTCCCATGTTGGAATGTAAATAGATTAAAGTTATTAAATCTCTTAAGATTTTCCCTTCCTTTTTACCTTTTTATGCTCTGGTCTATGAATCAAGAATACTTGAAAGTCCTCTATTTCACTGCATGTCCATTTTCCTCCCTGGAAATTTATACTCAGTTTTGCTGGAGAGGTGATTCTTGTTTTCAATTCTAGCTCCTTTAATCCCTGAATATCATATCCTGAGCTCTCCAGTTTTTTAAGGTAGAAGCTGCTAAATCTTGTGTTATCTTGACTGTGAATTTATGATACTTGGATTGTTTCCTTCTGGAGGCTTGAAGCATTTTCCCCATGACCTGAGAGTTCTGGGAAGTTTCCTTTGGGGATTTCTTTTAGGAGATGATGGGTATATTCTTTCATTATCTATTTTATTCTCTGTTTTCAGAATATTAGGAGAGTTTTCTTTGACAATTTCTTGAACAGTGATGTCTAGGCATTTTTTGTTTGTTTGTTCATTGCTTTTGGGTAGTGCAATAATTTTTCAATGATCTCTCCTATATCTATTTTCCAGGTCAATTGTTTTTCCAATGAGATCATTGATATTGTCTTCTTTTTTTCATTCTTTTGGTTTTATTTTATTGTTTTTCTGATTTCTCAGAAAGTCATTAAACTTCCATTTGCTCAATTCTAATTTTGAAGAAATTGTTTTCTTCCATGAGGTTGTGTACCTCTTTTAAATCAATTGGCCTAGTATGTTTTATAAGATGTTACTTTCTTCAGTACTTTTTTTTGTTCCCTTACCAACATGTTGACTCATTCATGGTTTTCTTGCATCACTCTCATTTCTCTTGCCAATTTTCCTCTACCTCTGTTACTGTATTTTCAAAATCCTTTTTGAGTCCTTCCATGGCCTGCTACCAATTCATATTTTTCTTGGAGTCTTTGGGTATAGGAGCTTTGACTTTTTATCTTTTTCTAAGATTGTGTTTTGATCTTGCTTGTCACCATTGTAACTTTCTATTGCTAGAAATTTTTTCTATTGTTTGTTCATTTTCCCAGTCAATTTCTTGACTTTATTTCTTTAGTAAAGTGTCACTATGCTTCCAGGGTGGAGGGAGCACTGTTCCAAGATTCAGGGGTTTTGTGCAGCTATTTTCAGGGATAATTCCAGGGAATCTGAAAGTTTTCAGTTCTTCCAAAGTGCTATAGAGAGATGTTTACTACTTACCTGGTCTATGCTCTGATCTGTGAGGAACAACAAACCCACATTTTCTGCCAGGTAACTGTGGGGAGGATTCCCATTCCACTGTGTCTGAGAGCTCTGACATGCTCTCCTTCAGTAGCCACAATTAGTCCTCCTAACCCTGGGACTGCTATCCAGGACTGTGACTCATATCTTAGCATAGACAAAGCTCCTGCCCCCAATGTCAGCTATGAGATTCCTGTAATCTCCTTTTAAACAGTTGTTTGACACTATTGTCATCTGTAAACTGAGAATTCTGGAAATAGTCACTTTCACTGCATATTCAAGGCTCCCTTGGTCTTCTAGGTCTGGGGCTGTGTTGGTGTGACTGTTCCACTGTCACCAGATTTTTCCTGCTGCCTTTCTAAATTGTCTTTGGTTGGAAAATTATTTCGCCCTATGCTTTTCTGGGTTCTGCTGCTCCAGAAAACATTTTATGGCAATATTTAAAGATGTTCAGAGGGGTTTGAAGGAGAGCTCAAGTGAGTTGCTAACTTTTTGCTGCCATCTTGGCTCTGCCTCTTGAAAATGTTTAAATCCTAAAAAAAACACTCACAAACTCCTTATTCCCTACATTTATTTCTTTTAAATTATGTTTATGTATGTCATTTTTACATCATAACATTTATAATTTGACTCCTTCCTGTGAGTATTCTCACAGGAACAATTAAGCACAACTAACAACTAACAATTATGTGAAAGTACATGCAATATTCCACCTTTACAGTATCCCTACTTCTTTAACAACAATAACAACTAAAAATTAATTTTTATTTCCTACAACTTTTGAAGCTAATAGAAAAAATAAAAGAAAAACAAAGGTGTAGTTGTAGATTTAGAGTATAGAATTGGACTTCATCTATCTGTAACTACATATCTACATATCTGTATCTATCTACATACAATATATATATATGTATATATACACACATATACACATTATATTCACACATACACAAATTTGTGCTTGTTTGTATATATGTATACACACCTACGTATGGCACATATATAGGTTGCAGAATAAGATTCAAATGTATTTTGTGTATAATGTGCATGAACATGTATGCTTTTTATACACACACATTAATTTTATTCTGTATCCTAAAGCTATTGTCTCTCTATGAGGATATCAGTTAGTCAACAAAAAATTAGTACACATCTGCTTTGTGCCAGACACTGTGCTAAGTATTATGGATATAAAGAAAGCCTAAAAGTTTGCCAGAAGTTCATAGTCTAAGGGGGGAAACAACAAGTAAACGCTTATGTATGTCAAACTACATACAAGATAAACTGAAAATAACTAATAGAGGAGAGGTACTAGAATTAAGAGGTATGACAAAAGTTTTCCTTAAAAGGTGGGATTTTAAGAGGCACTTGAAGAAAGCCAGGGAATTCAAGAGGCAGACATAAGAAGGGAGAGAATTTCATTTGTGAGTGACAGGCAGAGAACATTCTGGAAATGAAATATAAAAGGAAAATGAAAATTCTGGAAGATATTTTGGAAAATGAACCATTCAATGCATTGTTGATGAAACTGTGAATTAGTGTAGCTATTCTGGAGAACAATTTGGAATTAGGTTCAAGATGTGATTAAACTGTATATACCCTTTGATGAGCAATACTGCAGCTAGTTCTGTAACCCCCAAGACATCAGAGATAAAGGAAAAGGACTCATATGTACAGAAATATTTATTGTACCTCTTTTTGTGGAACCACAAAGTAAAAATTGAGGGAATAGCCATCAATAAGGGAAAGGTCAAACATGGTGTATGCATGTGATAGTATATTATTGTACTGTAAGAAGTGAAGAAGGTGATGGGTTCAGATCCGGGAAGACTTATATGAGTTGATACAAAGTGAAATGGTCACAACTAGTAGAAAAATTTACATAGTAACAACAATATTATAAAAATAATTACTATGAAGGACTTAGTAATGCTAATCAACACTATGACAATTTCAAAAGACTCAAAATGAAAACTGCTATCTTCTTCTGATAGATTCTAGATGTTTTTGTCTTCTTTTTTTTCCTGTTATTATTAGACCATGACTAATACAGAAATTGTTTTAGATGACTCCATATTTGTAGCTGGTTTTGTGTTTCTTGCCCTCTCAATCAGTGTGGTAGGAATAGGGAAAAAATCTGGAACTACAAATAAAATTATTAAAATGAAACTACCAGTTTAGGGCAAAAGCAATCTATTTCATCATTTCTCATATCACATAATATTCCATCACAATCATATTTCACATCTTATTCAACCGTTTTCAATTGATGGGCATTTCCTTAGTTTTCAGATTTTTCTTTTGGCTCCCACAAAAAAACCCTAACAAAACTGCTACACATATTTTTTACATACAAGATTTTTTCCAGTTTCTTTGACATTGCCCCTTTCCAATTTTTATCTATCTTTTCATAATAATATGTTAAATGATAATTTCCTGTACGTTGTTTGAGAAATATTAAAAAAAGAAAAAGAATGGCAAAAATTCAAATCTTCATTATTTGGACTGACTAATTCACAATAGTAGTGGCATTTTTTTCTTTTTTCTTGAAGCATGATAATACTTGAATACTGAAGGCATTTCCCAGATTTATAAATGAAGTGAAATTACACTCTCTAGTAAAGATATACATTTAAAGAGAAACATACTTCTTTTTGGCATTGACCTATCTGATCTGTTACTTTTACATGGTCAGAAGTTGCTTAAGCTTGCTGAATTCTCTAACTTGTATTTTGCTGATATGGTAAATAAGTCTAGCTCCTGAAGTAATAAGTCTGCAAATCCAGGCTAACAGGTTGCAAAGATAAAATGTAAAGTGTAACTTCTGAGTGAACAGATATTACAAAAGATTAGGTTGAAGAGGTCATAAATAAATAGATAGATAACTCAAAGATGACCCTATTTAAGATTAAATGGAATGAAACTATGGGAATAGTTTAATGTTTATATTTTGAAGATGGTATATTGCACATTACTAAATGGAACTCAAACCTTTATTATTAGCAAAATCAAAATTGAATCTAGTGAATTGAACTGATAATAAAAAAGTTATCATTTATATAAAAGATGGAGATAGAATGTTTTTCTTGCCATCAGCCTTTCCACTTTGAATATTCCCAACTGGACTTGAAAAAACCATGACCTAGAAGAATCTGAAAGTTGCCTCTGCCGTATGACTGTTAAGAGCCTGCTCTCATCCAGACACACATTCCATCAATCTTTGTTCCTTAGGCATTAATCCTCTAAATTAGCTTTCTACTTATTGCTTTGGAAACAGTGAATAAATCAAGGGATTTGGTGAGAAGTTGCCAATTGACTTACCTATTGCTCCATGAGAAGTTCCTGTGACTTTCTCATACCAAAATATAATTTTTTATCGTCTACCTTTTCCTAACCAGAATGAGATTAGGTTAATTAAAAATGGCAATAAACTTACGTTTTGTCTACCATTAAACAATATTTCAAGCAAGTAGGTTCCCATCTTCAGAGTGTGCTTAGGCAACCAATTGTTTTATTATCTCTGAAGAGACTGTTCTTCCTACCCATCTTGTTTTGTTTCCCTATTTCCCAGGTAATGGTTCCCTAGCCTAGGAAAGCATGTATATCCTCAAGTATTTTATAGTTTAAATGATGAACTAAATGCTCTCTAAGAGGAATTCTTCATATGAGAAGCCCTAAGTAGACCCAGCTGTCCCATTAAATGTAACCATTACATAATATAATTAATGACATGATATGATATGACATGACATGATGACATAACATAATGTAACATATAATATAATAAATATGACATGTTATATCATAATATAATGCAATATAATGTAGTATAAAATGTAATATAACATAATATAATGGAATATAACAGAATCTAAAATAATATAATGTAATATATACCATAATATAATATAATGTAGTATAACATAATGTAAAGTAATGTAACACAATATACTATATCATAACATAACATAATATCATATCGTTATGTTTATTACTATATTATATTGCCGTGATATATATTACATTACATAACATCATATCATATTATATTACATCACATTATATTATATGTTATGAATTTATATAGTTTTATGTGAAGAGAATTGTGAATTTTTCCAACCCCCAAGAATGTTACACATGGCATTGAAATGATGTCAAGGAACACATGTCTTTTCAATTCTTCTAGGAAGTCAGCTGTGTTGCCTATTATGAGGTATGGGTGGTGAAAGGAATGTCATAAAAGGATCAGAGTGGAGAGAACAACAAAAGAATATTAAGGCTCTAAGAAATACCTGGAGGCACACAGAAGGAATAATTACAGCTTGCTGTGAGTATCCAGTAACTCAGAGCCTGCTGACCAGCTGGCCCAGTCACTAGGAGGAGCAGAAAGCACTTGGGATGGAGGGAGAAACAGGACAGACACAAAAGAGAGCCAGACTGGAGAGACGGGAGAGAGCCATGGGAAAGAGATTAGAACAGAACCCCAGATTATAGTCCACTCTCCAAAATTTTACCCCCTCCTTCATTTTAATGAAGAGATGAGTGGAAATGTGGAGTGATATGGATATTAGTGAATCAGTTTCCATTTATCATTTTTATGATAACTTTTAGATAAGATACTAAGTTGAGTGAGAAGTAGTAGAAAAGTTTGCTTTAGATCAAAAACATCTGGAAAAATTGAAATTATGATAATATACTTCAAATGACTAGATGGTCTGAAAAATTTACATAGATCCAAGTCATCAACATAACACACCGGCAAAAAAATAATATTAATAAGTATTTTATCAAACAATTGGTATACTAGAAATTAGGGAAGTTAAACATGCTACACTATTTCATATTGAGTTTCTAATGTTCTTAATTCTTAGCGATTAAGGTGGAATCACCAACAGAATTCACTGAACACTAGGCTAATTGGAAAGGTGGACCTAGTAGCCCCTTTTAATAGTCTGAGCCATTTAAAACTCATTTGAATTCTTAATTTGTCCTAGATCCTGGGATCAATAGTTAGAAAACACAAGAACTAGGTCCACAGCTTTGTGATAATACACATTCACTAGTTCATATGATGCTATGCATCCCAGTATCGATGGAATCCTAATGAAGTTACCTCCAGACCCATTCTTCATATTTCCCACAAAAACAATAGGTGTGTCCATACATTCAGAAACAACTCCATCTATCTAGTCTGAGACAGGATCACAATACTCAGCCAATCAGAAAGCAGTACCACCCAATGAGTTTTTCTGTATTCATTGTGGATAATCACATTCACAGTTTCACTGTGACTGGGACCCATCTCTTATTTCCTAATCTTTTAACAAACCTCTCCTGCCTTTTTAATATTCTTCATTTCTGTTATATAATTGCATCTTTACCCTATAAAAATCCATCTTACTTCCTTTGAAGTTGTTAGTTCCTCTTGCAACTTAGCTTGATCCACGAGAGGTGTCAATCTCAATAAATGTCTGTATTTGGATTAGATAGATGTGGTTTGACTCTGAATTCTTTGAGTCAGTTCCACCACAACATACCATGAAACCACAACAGAATGATGTAGTGGGCAGAATACTACACTTGATAATTGGAGCATTTGGATTCAAACCCTACCCCTTACACTTACTGGCTATGTGATTATGGGCAAAGAACAACTTGCCTGAACTGCAGTTTCTATCATGCTTATTCTTAAGCTTTAGAAGAGTTTTCACCTTTTCTTTTTTTTGTTTTGATATTATGGATCCATTTGGCAGTATAGTACCAAAAAAAATGTGCTTAAATGCACAAGATATAACACATAGGATTACAAAGGAAACCAATTATATTGAAATTGTTGTCATAATATACACACACATATGTACATATATGTATATGTACATATGTGTATACACATGCATGTGTATATATAAATACATGTGTATAAATGTGTATGTATGTCTGTGTGTATATGTATATATGTGTGTGTGCACATGTGTGTGTGTGTGTGTGTGTGTGTGTGTGTGTGTGTGTACTTTTAAGTTTGTCCCTTGCTCTGGGCAGGCAAAATGATGTTTTGTAGTCAACCAGTTGTCAACAAGAAAGATACTACCTTCCTGATATTTTTCAGTTGTTTGACTGTGAAGATGCAATCTATTTCAGGGCATTAGTAATGTGACTTTTTTCCATTCTTTTGTCATTATAAAAAGAAAATCAATACCTGTTCACAAAGCATTCTCATACTTGATAGGAATGATAAAGTAGACATTTAAATCTGTCTTTAATGATGACTTTTCTATCATTTTTCTTTAATCTACTGATTTACTAAAAGTAGAATGACAATGAACCAATCTTAAATTCTAATACTGAAAATAGCTTAATTTACATAAATACTTAAATTATATGGCCTTTAGCACTTACAAAATGCTTTAGACATTTTACTTTAACCTCACAATGATCTTTTGAGATAGTGTGAATAGCCTATTATCTTTATTTTACAGATGAAGAAACTGAGAGATTAAAATTTTAAATAAATATATTATAACATGAAATTGCTCATAGATTCTTTCTGCATACTTTTTAACCAGTAATGTCAACAACTACTTTTCGATTATAGTCTTCAAGAGAGAAATACCTGGGTGTACTGTAAGGTCTGCCTCAGAGGTGAGATACAAACTAGTTTTACTGGTTCTGATGTCAGCTCTGTCTGTTCATCCTAACAAAAGAATCACATCGTAGTTGCACATGTCAATAACTCTTCAACATTCTTAAATTAAAAAAATTATATCTGATCATACAACATGAAAAATAGAGACTATATAGCTACTGGCAACCATTATTATAATTTTGGATTATTTCAAGAGGCCATGATAAAATGTAGAAGTGCTTCATTTAACCAGATTGTATTTTTTTAAAAGTCTCTATTAAGTAGTTTCAAATATGATTATATTTGAGTTCCATTAGGTTCTGAAGTTATTTAGAAATTTAAATTATTTTTAAAAATTAGATTTCATCATGGTAATTAGCAAATGCTAGGTTGCAGTTTCAAATTCATGTCTAATAGTGGAGTTGAGTAGACATGTTGGGTGCTACTGAACTATAAATAACTGTTATATTTATATAACTTATATAATTATATAATATTATATAATATAATTATATAATATTATAGCTAATTATATAATTAGTTATAAATAACTAATGACTAAGAAAACACATCTCAAATCAGTCATCCTTTGGTGTTGAAAACAGGAAGTGGGCTGATGTTTTTATACCCATAGTTGTTATAAAATCATTAAAGTAATTATTCTCTAAAAAACCAAAAGACTATCATAGGTAGTTTTCCATACACACACACACACACACACACACACACACACACACACACACGCACACTCGCACGTATGTACACTCACACGCACACACACTTGCACGTAACAACTTAATCATTCTTTTAACACAAAATATCCTTACTGAAAAACAGAATCACAAAATGTAAACAGGACTTCTGACTTGAACTCTTGCAAAGTTATTTCATGTTAATGGGACTTGTTTTCTTGTGAGAGAAAAAGATACTCCAATTTTCCTAGATCCACCATGATGAACAGAGCAAGACTGAGAATTTAGTATTTATTAATGCTCCTTTTATTCTTTCAATTCCATTTAGAGGTCTCTCAATAATTTTAAAATAACAGTTTCTATACATTTTTCAAATGCAATTAAACTTAGAGTGTCATATCAAAAGGAAAGCTGGGTCGTTATAAGGTTTGATTATTTTGTATGTTTTCCAATATCTAGCTCTCTTTATTCTGATGTTTTTGTGCCTAAGAGGATGACCTGAGTTCCCTAATATCATGATTATGTCCTTAAGATAAGACAGTGCTAACAGAATTTGGATTTAGGAGTTAGTGTCAGGGGTGGAGAAGTTAGATCACCAATTGCCTTGGTCAGGTATAACCACCTATCATCCTCATTTATGAGGTCTTCCTGCTTCCACTTGTTTGTCCTTCATTTTCAAAGAGGGTCAAATAGCATCACCAGGTGATGTTTTGACTTGCTCATGAATTGGATTTAAGTGAGGCAGAATTAGAAATACTCTCTCTTCTCAAGTCACCAAAGTCCAGAGTTAAGACAAAAGTCAGAATGATGTTCTAGGATGCCATGGATGATTTTGCCATCTTTGATGTTTGATCAAGCTCTTAAGTGCTCCACAGAACCTGCTTCATGGCCATTGGAAGAAACTGTCCTCATCCACCCATTCCACTAGGAGAAATCTTCACAAGCTTGGAGCAGACATCTCCCTAATTCACTCATGGATTTGAGATCTATCTCTTTCCTTCAAACTGGTTTAGATCATCTACTGGGACGATTTTACTGGGGTGTGGCCACTGGGCATGCTACAGTTTCTTGGAACCATAAATGAGAATTGGGTGAAAGGTACACACTAAAAGTGGATGAGCAGCCCTGAAAATGTCTCAGCCAGCCCTGACACCAGAGGTGCTAGTTTTCCCTGAACACCCACATACCCCACTGGCTTCCTTGTGCCCTGAGGAAGAAGTATGGCGTACTGTGTTTGGAATTAATGGATCTGACTTTTAGCTCTGCCACTTCTTAGTGAATATGGACAAGTCATTTAATCTCTTTGGTTTTCCTCTTCTGTAAATTCAGAGCATGGAATTTTCTTACCCCTGTGGCTATTTGTACCTCAACCCAGGTCAGTTTTCTAGATACCTGAAGTTGTAGAGTTAGTGTCCTCAGTCAGTGAGGTCAGTCTGTTAACAAGCATTTATGAAGCACTTAGTATGTGCCCAGTTCTGTGCTAGTGCTAGAGATACAGAGAAAGGCTTAAACTTGATTCTCCTATCAAAGGATTCACATTGTAGTAGAGGAACCAAATATTCAAATAATTATTACGAATATGTGTGTATATGGCATAAATTTATGTATATCATACATACACATCTATAGATGTATATGTGCATATAATGCATGTTATAGAGTACATATATAGTAAATAGAGGGTTATCTCAGATGAAGGCCTGAACCAATACATTGCACAATATCAGCATCAATTCTGAAACTATATCATCAACCCTTCGAAACACAACTTTAGGTCCAAATAATTTGGCTTTCTGACTTAGTGATTGCCACAGGTGAATTATATATGAAATATATGAAGTTTGTCTTCAGGTTGTCCTGGTACTTATGTGGATATTTATGTGGACATTTACAAGGACATACACAGGAAAATTAGAAGGAGAAAAGAAATGGGCACATCTTTGTTCTGCCCAGAGAAACAAAGTTGAAAACATAACTGATTTTTTGAACTCAAGGACTATATAATTATATACTAGGGTGAACAACACTTATAAAGGCTGAGTAGATTTCCTTTGAAGTCATGGTTTGCGCTTTATTTCCGTCTGAGACTTGCTGTCAAGAAAACAAAACAAAACACTTTAGACAATTTGAGTGACCTGGAATAGAGGGGATTGTCTTGAGAGGTGGTGGGTTTCTCTTTCAAATCAGGGCCTGTGTAGATATTTATCAGTTATATAGCATTGGAAATTCTTCTCAGGTATTGTTGGATATAGGTGGAAGCCACAGCAGTTTTCATCTCTAAGTTTCTGTGTCATTCTATGATTATTCCTCCCTTTGCTTGAAGGGGCCTGATCTCCTTACCCTGCAGCCGCAGCATTTTACTCATATTATTTCATTTAACTCTCACAACAGTTCTCTAAGGTAGGTGGTGCTTTTAATATCCTCACTGTACAGATAAAAACTTGAGCTTGAGTGAGATGAAGTGATTTACAAAATGTCACATAGTTAATATGTGAGGCAAGGTTTGAACTCTATTTAAGTCTAGTGCCTTAACTAAGCAACCCAAGCAGCCCCACATTATTTAGAAATCACTTTCCATAATCAACTGCCTATGTTATGTAAGCCTAAGTCTCTGGAAGCAAATTATTTTGGATTTTGATATTATATTAGCTTATTCTTCCTTTAAATTACAAACAATACTATCCATTCATAATTTTGGGCTGTGAACAGCTCTTCAAGAAACAGTGATTTTTGTAGATAAATTTTCTTAATATCAACAATGGCTTTTTCATTTTGAAATAAAAAAGATACTTGTGTAAGTGTAATAAAAGTAATATTTCAAGTATAATACAAACCACAAAAATAGTTTTCTCTCTTATAATCATATGAAAATTATATCCTCAATGTTATTTAATTTTCTGCACTGTATTTTTGTCATCCTATATTATTGATATTCTCCTTTAAACATACCAATATGCCCTCATCTCATCTATTTCCTAATATTTTAAAATTATGATTCTTATATCTTCTCCAAGTTAAAAAAGTGTACGATTAGGTTGTCTCTGTGAAATGAATCTTGTGTTTTCTTGAAAAAAATTTTTTATTCTCATAGTTTTCACAAATATGTTCTATTCCAAACAATTAAGCTAGGGACAGGTAAAAAATTTGTCTATTTGGCAGATGTCAAAAGTAGCAATTTGAGCATTAGTTATTATTTCATGTCATCTTTGAAGTTCAGATAATGCTTATGGTGCTTATAGTAATGAATATAGTAATGAATGAAGCAAAGAGGAGATGAATACCTGTTTTAATTAAGTCAAACAACTTTCTATGAAGTAAAAATAAATGGGGGGTTAATTCCTATAACAAATAACACTTAAAAATAATTAAATAGTTGAGTGACTTGTGTTGGGAAGACTGGTGCATTATGGAGTTCATTGGAAATTAAAAAAATATTCTTTCTCTTTTGAAACAACAACCCTGAGCATTTTGAGGCCTCTCCTAACTTTATTTATTTATTTTTATTTTCTATTTAAAGGGACCATTCCCTGACTACTTCTTAAAGAGGTCTTTTCATTGAAAGGGCATTACCTTACTTTAAGTGAAAAGCCTAACAGACTAAGGTGTCCCATGGCATTCTGGGTCATCTACAGTTATCCGTATGAATATCTGATCACTGGATACAAGAGGAGAAAGTGAGACTGGTAACCTTGCATAGCCCTCCCTCACTCAAAACAAAGTCAAGTGCAAGTAATATCATCATTTCTCTGGTGTTGTAGTCCTCTTCAAAAATGAAGGATGAATACAACAACTGACTGATTATTTACTTAACAAGTCTTCATAAAGAAGCTGTCTAGGGAAATGGATAGAATGCTATTTTAGGAGTCAGGAAGACCTAGATTCAAATATCACATAGGATGTTCAGGAGCTGTGCATTCAATTGCTACATGGTTCAAACAACTTTTTAAGATTTATCTACTTAACCTATATAGGATTGTATCTGCAAGTAGAGAGACTTTTTCCCACTTTCCTCATCTCTCTAGGAGTTACATACATACATATAGCAAAGTCACAGAAGTTTTCATAATATGTTGCTAGAAATTCCTTTTCATTTTATACTCATTTTTCATTCTATAATGTGTGAACCTACTGTAGGCACAAAATCATTGGAGGTCCCCAGGGATTCACAGGAGAATATTCCTTTTAAGAACTGACACAGGTTATTGAGAAGTCATAAGATCTCAATAGGAGAAGAAGTTGAACAATGAACCACAACAATTGGTTTTCAGACACAGCTATCTCAGTAATTTGTGTTCCACTTCTGTGTTAGTGGAAAAAAATAAACCTTAGGAAAAAATACAATAGCTTGAAATCAGTGAAGTAGAACTAGTGTCAGTAAAAAAAACAAAACAAAACAAAACTTAAAGACATGGTAGACCCATAAACTGATACAATAGTGGTGAACCGATCTCTCAACACAGAGATAGGGAAGAAAATTTGTGGAAATTCAATGTTGAAGACTAAAATAAACTCTGAAAGACTGAGTCCCATTGAGGCAAGAGAGAAAATGTCAAAATAGTTGGCCAAATCTCACAGTGAAAAACCAAAACACAATTCAAAAGCCAACCTCAAAAAAGCAGAGATGAAAGGCAATTGAAGTATACTTTTTTGTTAAATAATGTCATGTTTATTAAAATGATATCTGTGTCCCTTCTCCCTCCTCCCCACTCACAAAAACCTTTTGTACCTATGCTTCCAGCACATAGTCTTTTTTTCTACCATTAGGGGGGCACTTTACAATATAAATCTAATTCTTATTTTTGTAAAGAAGAAAATCCTGTGAGGCAATGTTAACAAAGATAGTAACAATAATCTTATCTTTTATATTCAAAGATAAAAGTCCAAATGATATCTTTGGACACAAACTCAAGTCGTTTTTTCTAAATATTAGCTATCCACATGCTCTTACCTAGTCACTTTTGCTAGGCAATGCAGTATGTGTAGGAAATGGTTGGCAAGGTTTGAGACACAGTTCATGACCAGAAGATAAAGGCATCAACTCTTAGAGGTAACAGACCTACAGTCCTGAGCTAACCAACTGAACTAACCAAAAGCAGATAGAAAAATGCTAGATGAAACTATTTTCAGTGATATGCTTCCAGCTGCAGGCTATTATGTTTACTTTGAAAAGGAGAAGGAATTATATATTTCCTATCCTTTTTAAGATGTCCTTACAGTTTGCTTCAGTAAGCTGAACTGAACCTAATAAGTGACATTTTCATTCTTTACATGACAGAAATGCAGTGAAACTAGCTTGGCTGCATTTTCTGTAGGAAAGCATTTCAGGGTGCCTTGTTTCAATTCAGTTAAAAAGATATTCACGTAGCATCCATGATGCACAGGGAACCTTGTTAGAGGATGGGGGTGCAACAAAGATAAACAAGACATAGTCCTGACTTCAGTATCTTATATCCTACTTAGGGGGAGGGGTAAGAACAGATAGATACAGCCAGTACATGGATCAGTCATTTGATACAAGATACACAACTAACAGAAAGTAATTTTGCAAGGACTGCTGACAATTGGGGAGGGGATGCAGGAATCAGGAAATCTTCTAGGAGATGGTCTAGGCTGGACTTTGAAGCAACCTGCAAGTCCTAAGAGGTGACAGTGAGGAAATAAGATATGGCTGCCATATGGGGACAAAAAGTTATATGCCAGCTTTGGCAAAAAATCAGTAGATCAGTTTGGCTGAAATGCAGCATGAATAATGGGTAGTAATGTATGATTAGCCTGAAAGAAGAAAGTCTGTAGCAAGACTGGGAAGGACTTTAAATACCAAAAAATTGTGTTTGTATTTTATCCTAAAGATAATAGCGAAACAAGGAAGCCACCTGAAAAGGCAAATGACATGCTGAGAGATGTGATTTTGTGATATCACTTTGGCTGCAACATGAAGGATTGATTGGAGATGGGAAAGAGACTTGATACAGAAAGATCAATTATGAGACAATTGCGACAATTCAAGCAGTAATTGATGAAGGTCTTGAATGAGGGTAGTATCTGTATGAGCAAAGAAAAATTTAGAAAAAATTTAGGGAGAATGGTAAGTTCATTTTTGGACATAAGTTAATAGTTTGTAAGATGATAAATTTAGAACAAGCATCATTTAAAGCCTCTTCACCCTGGAACGTCCAACCAACTGTAGGACCTTATTAACATGGGACATTTGATCACTATAAGGCCCATACCCCTTTTCCACTGACAGGTTCTTCCTGCAGCCTTCATTTTGTTGAGTAACCCAAGCCATTATCAATATCCTCTTAGTATTATTCTTGGCTTATGGATTTCAAAATCAAGCATTTTCATGAAGTACTCTCCTGACTTTTACGCTGTATTATGTAAGTTTTACTCCCCCATTAGAATGTAAGTTCATTAAGGACATAGACAGTTTTTCTTTGTACTTGAAGTTTATCCCAACTCCTATCACATAAGACCTTAACAAAAGCTTATTTCCATCTTTTCTTTCCTTCATTTTGCTTCCTGCATCTCCAACCATTCCTTCAGTATCATCCCTGGAAATAATAACTGACACTTAGATAATTCTTTGAGATTTGCAAAGCACTTTACACACAGTATCTTATTTTGTGTCACTATATTCGGTAAGGTCGGTATTATCATCTTCATTTTATAGAAAAGGGAAATGATATTTACAGAGGTTGTGACATGCCCATAATCATGTGGATATTTAGTGTCAAAGGGAACATAGGAACCTGAATTTTTCTTATTGTAAGACCAGAATATATCTATTACATTATGTGGTTTCCTTTCTTCCCTTCCTCATGAGGGGAATTATGCTAATTCTGTATGGCATTCAAATAAAATTTTCCACTTTCAAATTTTTCTTCTCAGCCTAGTCCTATATAACAATCCACCTACCTGATTCCTTAAAAAGTCCATGTAAAAGAATGGAATGATTGATCTTCCTTCATGCACATATGAAGGAAGATATATATATATATATATATACACATATGTGTGTATGTACACATATACATACATACAAGCATACATATATAGATATACACACACATACACACACATGCAAATATATACAAATTTCCCTTTCACATTGCATTTTCCCTAGCACAGTTTCATTATATTGTGCATCAGCAGAAGAAATTAGATGGGAATTTTGAGGGACTTTTGCAGAAGCTGCAGATAACACATGAAGGCCAATAGATGACATAGAAAAGTTTAGAAACTCAGAAATGCATAAAATATATGCATAGTATTAAATATAAACATTTTATCTTCTAATACCACATACATACTTTCTTTTTAAAATTTGAAATTAGCAAAAATCTGAAGATTTTTGAAAGAATGTGAAAACCAGCAGATGACACACAAAGGCTAGAAATTTACTTAACATTGACTACATATAGCTTATGACTAAATGCTTACATTTTACAACAAAGTATTGTACAACAAAGTAATGAAAAAGAAAACAATCAGACTTATTTTCTGTTATTAAGAGAGAATTAAAAAAAATTTTTGCTTAAATTTTGCAGATAATTGTGGCACTGCACCCCTAACCCCATTATATGGAAGTGATAACTTTATGCATATGCATAAGTGTGTGTGTGTGTGTGTGTGTGTGTTTCCATAATGTTACCAACAGTACTACTCTCATGTATCTCCTAAATATGCAAAGAGTTTGAGGAATTATCTTGTTCTTCTCATCATCAGCATTAGAGTTAGGTTCTTTTATCTTGTTAGTTTCTTTTCATTGATCTTTACAACTCAGGAAATTCTTTTTAATTAATGTGGATTGACAACTGTTCTGCAATGAACTAATTTGCCTCGAATTTAATGCTGATTTTTATTTTATATAAATATATATTATATTTCAACCTCAGTGGTAACTAAGCTAAGAAGATGACCATCACAAAGACATTAATGGGAAATTGCATGGTTGGCATGTGTGGGCTGCAACATAACCAACAATGAACTTCAAAAGAGAATAAGAGGAAAGAGATGTAAATTTTTAAGTCTTTAAAGTACAGTTTCTAATGTAAAGATTTTGTAAGTCATCAAAGACTTGTAAGAAGGAAAGACATGATACATAGCAAAAGTAAGAGATGGCAGGTGAATACAGTGGTACCCATGCAGTATTAGGAGAAAGTTTAGAAAGCTACTAGCAGGTTGAGCAGATCCCCTGAGACAAATTTTGGGAAGACATTAGTAAGAATCATAATAGATATGTGGGCATGGATGGATTTCAACATGTATCTTTTTTTTTTTTTTTTTTT
>CM053771.1:388116379-388157266 GCA_028658325.1 Potorous gilbertii
CTTGGGTCTTTGGATTTAGTAAATAGTAAATTAGTAAAGTTATTTACTACTAGTCTTGTGTGTCTAACCTGTTCCGCTGATTCATCATTCTATTTCTTAACCAGTGCAAAATAGTTTTGATTATTTCTGCCTTATAATATAGTTCTAGATAGAGTATGGCTAGGATACCTTATCTCGCATATTTTTTTCATTAATCTCTTTAGTATTCTTGATATTTTTCTTCCAGATGAATTTTATTATTTTTTGAAACATATACAATAATTTTTGATAGTTTGATTAGTATGTCACTGAATTAGTAAATTATTTTAGGCAAAATTGTTATTCTTTTATATTAGGTTGCCAATTCATGAGTAGTTGATATTTTACCAATTGTTTAGATCAGACTTTGTATTTTGAAAATTATTTTGTAATTGTGCTCACATATTTCCTGACTTTGTCTTGCCAGATAGACACCAAATATTTTTTCTTGTTTTAGTTATTTTAAATATAATCTCTCTTTCTTTTGATGTTGAGATTTGTTGGGAATATACAGAAAAGAAGAAGATTTATGTGTGTTTATTTTATATGCTGCAACTTAGGTGAAGTCCATAATTTTCCTTTAAAATCTGCTTTGTTTGCATCATGTAAGTGTTTGCATATTGTTTCATTACTGTCAGTCATTTTGATGAAGTTTTGGATGTTTTTCCTAAGATATCTTGTTTGACCTACTCATTCTTTAGGATGACATTATTTGGGTTCCAATTAGTTTTTAGTATATCCTTCATGGCCCTTTATTACGTATGTTTTTGCATTATGATCTGAAGATGACACATTTAATATGTCTGCCATTCTGCATTTCATTGTGAAGTTTTTATGCCATGGTCAATTTGTGTGAGTGTGTGTGTGTGTGTGAGAGAGAGAGAGAGAGAGAGAGAGAGAGAGAGAGAGAGAGAGCAGGTGCCATTCACTATTGAGAAAAAGATATTCTTTCTATCCCTATTTGTTTTCTCAAGTGGTCTCTCATATATAATTTTTCTAGAATTCTATTCACTTCCTTCAATCTCTCCTTTTTATTTTGTTATTAGATTTATCTAGTTCATAGAAGGGTGACTGAGGTCCCCTACAACTGCTGTTTTACTGTCTGTTTCTTCGTGTAGCTCACTTAACTTCATTCCTAAGAATTCGGATCCTATACCAGTTGGTGCGTATATGTTTAATCTTGGTATTACTTCATTGTCTATAGTACCTTTTTAACAAGATGTAGTTTATTTTCTTATCTCTTTTAATTAAATCTGGTTTTGCTTTTGTTTATGTGAGATCAGGATTACTACCCATATTGTTGTTGTTTTTTACTAAAGCTAAAACATAATATAGTCTGCTCAGTCTTTGACCTTTATTCTCTATGCATCCCTGTGCTTCAGTTTGTTTCTTGTAAACAAGATGCTTTAGGATTCTGGTTTTTAATCCACTCTTCCATCCATTTTCATTTAATGGGAGAGGAGGTTCCAATCCCATTCACAGTCATGGTTACTGTGTATGTCCCTCCATACCATTTTCATCCTGTTAATACTTTTCTCTTTCTTTTCACTTTTTCTTTTCTCACCAAAGTTTTTACTCTGACAACTCACTCACTCATTCAGTCTGCCATCCCTTCTATCAACCCCTCCTTTTCTGTCCCAATTCCTCTCCTACATCTCTCTTCCCTTCTCTTCCTCCCCCTTCTCCTTTTTATTCCCTCTTCCCTTCTACTTCTATATGGGGTAAAATAAATTTTTATACCCAACTGAATGTCTATGTTATTCTGTTGTTGAGCCAAATATGATGAGATCAAGATTCAAATGATGTTCATCCCTCCCTTCTACTCTACTCTGCTTTTCTTTACTCTAATTAGTCTTTTGCACTTCTTCATGGGATGTTATTTACCTAACTCTTCTTTTCCCTTTCCTCTTCTCTCAGTACAATCATATATATATATATGTGTGTGTGTGTGTGTGTATACATATATACATATAGATAGATATAGATATCTATATATGTTTATATGGAGATCTATATCTCTCTATATATTTTATATCATCACCTCTAACTGAATTTATTACCCTACTCTATGGCTGTGTATATCCCTTCTAATTGCCCTAATGGAGATACAATTTATAAGAGTTTTAAATGTGATCTTCCCATATAGGGAACACAGTTTGAATTTTATTGAATAACATTTTTTCCTTGTTGTTTATTTTTTCGTGCTTCTCTCCAGTCTTGAATTTCATGACTGAATTTGTTGTTTGGCTGTGGTCTTTTCATCAGGACAATTTAACATTCAGCTATTTCATTGAATGTCCATCTTTTCCCCTGAAAGATAATGTTCCATTTTGCTGGGTAGCTGATTTTTGATTCCTTTCAAGCTCTTTTGCCTTCCAGAATATCATATCCCAAGCCCTCTGGTCCTTTAATGTACAAGATGCTAAATCCTGTGTAATTCTGACTGTGACTACATGATACTTGAATTGTTTCTTTCTGATTGATTGTAACATTTTCTCCTTTACCTGAAAACTCTGAAATTTGGCTATAATATTTCTGGGAGCTTTCATTTTGGAATCTATTTTAGGTGGTGATCAGTGGATTCCTTCAATTTTTATTTTACCCTTTCGTTCTAGGATATCAGAGCAGTTTTCCTTGATAATTTATTGAAAGATAATGTCTAAGGTCTTCTTTTGATCATGGCTTTCAGGTAGTTGAATTATTTTTAAATTAGCTCTCCTGGATCTATTTTCCAGGCCAGTTTTTTTCCTAGTGAAATATTTCACATTGTCTTCTATTTTTACTTTTGGTTGCTTTGTAGTTTCTTGATTTCTCATAAATTCATAGCTTCAATTAATTCCATTTTAATTTTAAGGAATAATTTTCTTCAGTGAGCTTTTGGCCAACTCTGCTTTTTAAGATATTCTTCCTTATGGGTTTTTGTATCTCTTTTGCCATTAGGCTTCGTCTGCTTTTTAAGATGTTATTTTCTTCAGTATTTTTAGTGACTCCTTTATCATGCTATTGACTTGTTTTACATGATTTTCTGGTATCACATCACTTTCTTTGTGCATTCCAGTTTTTTCTCCACTTCTCTTAATCAATTTTCTAAATTCTTTTTGAGCTCTTCCAAGAGGACTTTTTGGGCTTGATTCCAACTCATGTTTCTCTTTGAGGCTTTGCAGGTAGGCACTTTGCCACTGTTGTCCTTTTTTGATTTGTGTTTTGATTTTCCCTGTCACCATAGTAAGTTTCCATAGTCAGGTTTTTTTTTTTGGTTGTTGTTCATTCTAATAAATGGAGCTCTGATCCTGGGGTAAAACTTCCTGTGCTAGGGGACAGGAGCATGCTCACTGGCTTTACACATCAGAACCTCAGGTGCTTGTGCCTTTCTTACTGTGCTTGGTTGGTTGGTCCTACCTATCCCTCCTATGCTGTGATATGAGACTGGCAATTTATATTCTGCACTGGGGCTAGAGGCTTCACATTTGCCTGCTGCATCACTAACATTCTGAATCAAAATTGAGGGGCCTCAGTTGTTGATCTGTTCTGGGGCTAAGAGTTTCCCACTGGCTTCCCCATACACCATCTGTGTTGTGCTCCTTTTTATCCAAGTGAGACAAATCTTTTCTGAAGTTCCTCTAAGTAATATTAAACTGGAAAGTTGTTTCACTCTGACTTTTTGTGGGTGTGACCTCTCCAGGATCTTTTTAGAGTTTTAATTTAAAGTTATTTCCCTGGGAAACTGGAGAGAGCTCAGGCAATTTCTTGGTTTCTCTCTGCTTTTTTCCAGTTAAGTCCAGTCTGTTTCATGACCTTCAATGTTATACTAAATTTGGGCTCTTTATCACCCTGGGTTGGGGAGGCACTGTACTAAGTTTCAGGGCTTTTCATGCTACTGTGTTAAGAGAGGACTCTTGAGGTCTGCAACTTTTGGGGGCCTCCATGGTGATATCATGCAGGGAGAATGTAAAGTATCTCTTTGACCTGTGACATCTGTGCTCCTAGTCTGTACTCTGGTCTTCTTCCAGAAAATGTTTCTCTTCTCCTGTGAGCACAAAACTAGCACTTTTCTTTACTTTGTGTTTGCAACCAGAGCTCCTCTTCTCTTGTGACTGACCCCCAGTTACTCCTCTCTACACTAGACCTGTGACCCAGAACTGCATGAGTAACAGAGCAACCAACCTGAGTCAACTGTACTCACTTCCAGGAAAAGGGCCCCTTACAATATCTTTCTGAAGAATTGTCCAACATGATTATGGTCTCTGGACTGAGAGTTCTCAAAGTTTCTGGGACCATAGTCACTGCTACCACATGTGTGACATATAGACAAATTTCCACCCTGGTATCACAAAATTATCCTACCAACATTCTAAGTTTCCCTAGGCTAGAAAAATATCCTTTCCTGACCCTTCTTGGATCTGTTCCTTTGAATATTGATTTGAGGAACTATTTTAAAATTGTTTGGAGGAAACTGTTGGAAGAGTTCACTTGAATTTGCTCTAATGCACCATCATAGCTATGCTGTCTAATGATAGATACTAAATTGTAACCTTTTGAAAGTAGGTTCTGTGTCTACTTCATCTTTGTGCAATTTCAGTGTATCATAGCCCTAATCCTTTGAGGAGACTAAGAAGGCTTCATCACTGCATTAAGGAAAGCATTAGTTACTTTAATAAGCAAAACAGAAACATTATATTTCTTTTTTCATAGGTCACTCAATTTTCTTCTTTCATTGCTTAGTTTGTCACTTGACTTAAGCTAAATTCAGTATTCTTTTCACCATACTACATGACCTTATGGATAGAATAAATAGCAGCACCACCCACAGAATAGAAACACAATTTTTAATGTATGCCTTTCTCTGGCTATACACCCAACTGCCATATGCTTGATTCTAGAGGAAAACTGCTGTGATTTAATTTAATAAAAGGGAATTAAATTTACTGTGGTTTAAAATATTGCATAACAGCAACCTTAGGCAAAATTCCAATGTAAACAAAATTTAAATTCATTTTCTTTGAATAGCACCCTGCTCACCATTCTCCAACTCAATCACACAGTGTGAAAAGGCATGGATTGGTTATAATCCGTAACAATGGAGGAAAGATCCACATTGACAGAGACAGGAAATATATCCATGAGCATTTATATAGGGAATTCTTAAACAGGAAGAAGTGTCTACTTATCCAGGGGCCCAAAGTGACATATTTTCATGCTAGTTCCTTTTACTTATAGGACCAAGGCAGCAAAGACAAAAATAAGAATAGTTCTTTTGTAGTCCTAAAATCTAAAATCATTGTTTACCCATGTCAGTAAAGACGTTTTGTTTTCAGCATTGATTGTGAACAATGAAAGTTCATACTGGGGGTCAGAGCCCAGATGAAGGAGTAGAAAGACACACATACTCTAACTCTTTCCCAACAGCCCATATAATACCTATAAAGAAAACTTCTCAACAAATTCTAGAGGAGCAGAAGTCACACAATGGCAGAGGAGATTTCCAGCCCAGGGCGACCTGAAGGGCAAATGGAAAGGGTCTGTTGCACTGGATGTGAAGTGGAGCACAGCCCAGCCTTGGCTGGGCAGAACTGGGAGGATCAGGGTTGAAGCAGGTCTTGGGGGCAGAATCTCTGGCAACAGCAGCAGAGGTTCACAGATCTCTCAACCCACAGGCAATAATAACTCCAAAGGTCAGAGACAGAGTTTTCTCACCTCCATGACAAGGGAGCAAGGTCCTCCCCTGGCCCTGGTCCAGGAAGCAGTGGTGACAGAGGTGGTAGCAGCAGCAGTGGTAATGGTAGAGGAGGCAGCAGCAGCAGCAATGGCAGTTAGAGTGGCTGTGACTGCAGGTAGCAGCAAGCATCCATTGCTGAAGCACTCAGCTTAAAGACTCTGGGGGAATTGAGCAGCTGATCTAAATCTCTGTCACAAGTCAGGTCAGGGAGTAAACTCCTCTCTCTTGATTGTGTCACCTTGGAGGAACTGAGATCTTACAGGTCCCTAGAGTATATTCCCCTTCTTGACAAAGGACCCCAAAGTCAAGTAATGGTTTGGGAAAATGCCCCCCAAAAGGGGAAAAACAGTAAAAGTATAGAAGGTTATTTTCTTGATGAACAGGTATTCTCTCCCATCCTTTCAATTGAGGAAAAACAAAGTTTGCCATCAGGGGAACACATAAAAGTCAAGGCTTCTGCGTTCAAACCCTCCAAAATCAATATGCAATCACCCAGGGTCATGAAAGAGCTCATAAAGGATTTGGAAAATCAAGTAAGAGAGATGGAGGAAAAATTGGGAAGAGAAATGAGAGTGACACAAGAAAATCATGAAAAATGAGTGAACAGCTTGCTAAAGGAGACCAAAAAAAATGCTGAAGATAATAATACCTTAAAAATAGGATAACTTAGTTGGCAAAAGAGGTCCAAAAGGCAATGAGAAGAAGAATGCATGAAAAAGCAAAATTAGCCAAATGGAAAAAAAAACTAAAAAACTCACTGAAGAAAACAAGTCTTTAAAAATTAGAATGAAACAGATAGAAGATAATGACTTTATGAGAAACCAAGAAATTACAAAATAAAACCAAAAGAATGAAAAAATGCAAGATAATGTGAAATATCTTACTAGATAAAATGCTGAGCTGGCAAATAGATCCAGGAGACACAATTTTATAATTATGGAACTACCTGAAAGCCATCAAAAAAGAGCTTACACACCATCTTTCATGAAATTATCAAGGAAAACTGACCTGATATTCTAGAACCAGTGAGCAAAATAAATATTGAAAGAATCCACTGATAGCCTCCTGAAAGAGTTCCAAAAAGAGAAACTCCTAGGAACATTGTAGCCAAATCCCAGAGTTCCCACATCAAGAAGAAAATATTGCAAGCAGCTAGAAAGAAACAATTCAAATTTTGTGGAAATAAAATCAGGATAACAGAAGCTCTAGTAGCTTCTACGTGAAGGGACTGAAGGGCTTGGAAATGATATTTCAGAAATCAAAGAAACTAGAATTAAAACCAAGAATCACCTACCCAGGAAAACTGAGTATAATACTGCAGGGGAAAAATAGTCATTCAATGAAATAGAGGACTTTCAAGCATTCTTGATGGAAAGATCAGAACTGAAAAGAAAATATGACTTTCAAACACAAGAATCAAGAGGAGTATTGAAAGGTAAACAGTAAAGAGAAATCACAAGGGACTTACTAAAGTTGAACTTTTTTACATTCCTACATGGAAAGATAATATTAGTAACTCTTGAAACTTTTCTCAGTATCTGGGTAGTTGGAGGAACTATACACACAAACACACCCAGACACACTCACACACACACACACACACATACACACATATATATGTGTATATATATATATATATATATATATATATATATATATATATATATGTATATAGACAGAGAGACAGACAGACAGACAGACAGACAGAGACCGAGATAGAGAGGCAGAGAGCACAGGGTGAGTTTAATAGGAAGTGATCATATCTACAACATTATATAATTAAGGGGTGAGAAAGGAATCTATTGGGAGGAGAAAGGGAGAAAACGAATGGGGCAAATTATCTCTCATAGAAGAGGCAAGAAAAAGCTTTTCCAATGGATGAGAAAAGGGGAGAGGTAGTGGGAAAAAGTGAAGCTTGCTGTCATCATATTTAGATCAAGGAAGGAATAACATGCACACTCAAATTGATATGAAAATCTATCTTACATTACAGGAAAGTAGGGGAGAAGGGGATAAGCAGGGTGGAGAGGATGATGGAAGGGTTGGCAAATGGGAGGAGAGAGCAATTAGAAGTAAACACTCCTGGGGAGAGACATGGTCAAAAGAGAGAATAGAGGGCAGGATAGGATGGAGGGAAATATAGTTAGTCTTACACAACATTACTATTATGGAAGTCATTTGCAGAACTACACATATTTAGCCTTTATTGAATTACCTGCCTTCCCAGCAGGAATGAGTGAGGAGGGAGGAAGGAAGAAAAGTTGGAATTCAGAGATTTAGGAACTAATGTTGAGAACTGTTTTTGAGTATATTTTTGAAATAAGAAATACAGGTAATGCAGTATAGAAATTTATCTTGCCCTATAGGACAAGAGAGAAGATGGGAATAAGGGAAGAGAAGGGTGTTAGAAGAGAGGGCACATTGGTGGAAGAAACAAGCAAAATGCATGGCATTTTGTGGGGAGGAGGGGAGACATAGGAAGAAAATTTGGAACTCAAAATTTTGTGGAAATGAATGTTGAAAACTTTAATTAATTTATTTTTTTAAAAAGCTCATACTGGCTCTTTTTAAGTAACAATTTAAAGTGAAAGCTCTCAGAGGTGTTACTGAAACCTAATTCTAGCAGGAACCTTAGATTTTTGAAATAGTCAGTTATTCTAGTTAATATCAGTAGCTTCAATCCCAAAGAAAATAGCTAAAGGATTGCAGAAATTAACTACTTTCCTGTGCTATTTTTCATTAATGTAGGAGTGGTGGTGTGGTTGGTAAGATGGTGGTGGTGGTGAACGTTTGCTTAGAGTAATTCAAAGTCTTTCCATTAACAGTAAAAGTTAAATTTGACATTTGTCACTAAAATATAATTATGTTTTTCAACAAACTTCCATAGCAAGGGGAATGTGTCCATGCCTGGCTGGGACGAAGTCTTGGATTCAGACTAAAGGGAAAACATAACGATTTACAAAATCATGTGCAAGTTCTTTCCTAATGTCTCACCTTGAAATATGTTTGCTATTGAGCAAAACAAAAACAGAAACAAAAAACTGTCCAACTTTTCAAGTGACTGTATTGTTAATATTTTTTTTGCATAGTGGGAAAATCTTTCCCATTCATTAACAGGCCCATGTGATCTACCTGAATCACATGGAAGTCTGAGCCACATGAGTCTGTGGTGGAGGAGCTTACCAAGAAGGTGGAGAGGGAAGGTTGGGGAGCAGGAAGAGTGGAGCAGAGTTGAAAGGAAGTTGCACACATCAGTTAGAGCGGCAGGAGAGAGAGGAAGCAGACAGTGAGCTGTGCATGTTAGTTTGTGGGTCCCTAGCAGGGAGAAGGCCCCTGCATTGTCATTATGTATAGATTTCTTTGTTGTTTTGATGGATTTGACTTTCTGTTGCTGGGATTCAGTTTTCTGGTGTTTAAATAAATATTCTGGTGTTTAAATAAATGTTCTGTGATTCATGTGGAGAGTCTGTTATATTTTGCAATTTAGAATTAGCTGGCATATTCATAGATGCTGCAGGCTCTATGCGTATTGCCTTAGCAGTACAGTGGTCCCAATTTCCCAAGACTTACATAGTGAATTTTGAAAGGATATCATCATTACATCAAACATTAAAAAATTGTATTGTGACCCAGCCTCAGTTGTCGTTTAAATCAAGAGAAAACTAATGAATAAAACCAATAATTTAGAAGTCAGTAGATCAATGTTCTGCATCTTATTTGGTCTGTAACTCATTTTTGATGATTGCTTTCCTGGTTGCAGAAAATAAAATTCAGAAGGAAGAGAAGGGAAGAGAAGGAATATTGCATCCACTCCTATTTGTAGAATTGAACCAGGAGAAACCTAGTCACACTTTACTTGGTCCTCAGAAACAATTTCTAGGGTCATACTTTAAATCTTACCAGTGTGACAAAACATGCCAGAGCTTTCACTTCCCCCCCACCCAGGATAACTTTCAAGATCCCAGGATCTATTTCCTACAACCAAGAAGCATAAGACCAGATGACTTCCAATAGACTTTGTGGAGGAGTTCATTACCAAAATAAAAATTAAAGTGAATATTAATAGCATAATAAGGACAATAGAATTCAATGGCCAAACTTTGAATTGGGAGTCATCAATGTTTGTGTTCCTCCTCTTTTCACTATTATACTCTTCAAAAATTCATTTAAGACTTGTGTTAAAAAAAAAAGACACATATTTTTCTCTTCCTTTGCAAACTGGGGAAAAAAACATTGTTCTTCTGTCATGGTAATTTTATATTACTTTCTTAATTATATCATGATGCAAGTCAATTAGACAATATAAAAATGAATTAAGAGTAAAATAATAGAAATAAAAGACCTATAATATCAAAAAAGTTAAATACAAATGCAAACAAAGAAGGTTTAGAAAACAGAAGAATCAATTCTCAGCTCCCATTTATTAATCTCCTCCAATCCACATCATCTATTTTCACACCTAAAAAATAAAGTTTCCATTGTTTTCTTCCAACTTTTTTGACATTTACGATAGTAATTACTTTTTATTGTGTTTTTTAACATAATCTGTTTCAGATTTTTGACCCTACATTTCACAAAAGAGATACCATAATTACTGACAAATTGTATGAGTTGGTATAACAAGGAGGTTAAAATTTGAGGTTTAATTAGAATTTCTCCAATATGCATCCCCTGCTGTTTCCTTCTCCCCGCTAAAAGCAATAACATTGTCTAATAAGGAGTCTAATTTTTTTAATGTCCAATAGTAGGAGGTGAACTTCCACAACCTCTTTATTTTGTAGTCACTCTTTGAAAAATCACTTCCCTTGCTGTTGCTTTGCATGACTTAATTAGATTCTCTGACAAGAATAGTGACATTTACTGTTTAAAGAGAACTTTCTTTGTCAATATATTCTCTCTCCACTTGCTGTTGCTTTCATTTTACTTTATCTTTTTGGGAGATTTCTGAACATAAAAGGTAAGAGGTCAAATCATATCTTGGTTTAGATGAGACATTCAATCTTGCACCCTCTAGCTATGAAACATCTCTCTAGCTATCGCAGAGCTTAAAGTTATTATAAGAAAAATTTAGTATCTCAGAGCTGCTTTAATGGCCCTAAGTGACAGTGTCACTCAGCATGTTGATATGAAGTTGTCTCAAACAAAAATGACATCTTTATAGATTTTTAGAAAAAGCCCTGGGAGACTTGTGAAAGCAATTTAACATATGCATTTTGTACATGCCTTCAACACTGAATCTGGGTTGATTATGAATTCAGCTTTTGCAAATTTGCAGAGCAGAAGGGAATATTATACATATGATTTCCAAAATGGGCAAGGGTGAGGTAGTACTTCCTCCTAATTAACAAAATTAACTGATTATAATTTAGTTTCTCATCATTGTTACTTACAAACCATCAAATGCAAAGTCAATATTAATGAAAAACAGAAAACTGACTCTTACCACAAATCAACTACATACTAATTACTCCTAAAAAACTTACCCTTAAAATTATGGAAATATAACAGTGCCATCATTCTTTTCTACTAATAATATTGCCTGTGAAACACTATTTTTATTGACAATTGTAAATACCTAGGAAGGTGACATTTCCAGAATTAAATTTCAAGCCTAAATATAGTGACTTAAAATTTCTAGAGAAAGTAATTTGTTCCTGGAAGCAACACAACACAAATGACTTTATCACATGAGAGTACATGGTCAAATTGAAAAGTTTAATTCAACAGAATTTAAATGTCTAGTACATAAGGCACTATAGTGGTCACTTGTGAAGATGCAGAAAAGTATAATAGTGTTGTGGGAAAATCATGAGCTTTGTTATCAAAGGAACTGGGTTCAAACACTTGCATGGTTACTTGTGTGTGTGTGTGTGTGTGTGTGTATGTGTGTGACATTGAAC
Source organism: Potorous gilbertii (assembly GCA_028658325.1). Lineage (NCBI taxonomy): Eukaryota > Metazoa > Chordata > Mammalia > Diprotodontia > Potoroidae > Potorous > Potorous gilbertii. Next base: position 388,128,014 of record CM053771.1, read on the forward strand.
AAGTTACTTAACTTCTACAAGCCTCAGTTTTCTTAACTATTAAGTGAGGGGTTTAGACTACATAATCTCTAAATCTAGCATGCTGTGAAGAGAAGTAGGAATCGACTCCCAAAACATTTATAATTTAGTACAGGAATACTGTAGATATTCTTCTGTTTCCAAGTTGCTGTTTGTTTTTGTTTTGTTTGTAACTTTTTTTCTGATTTTCTAAATAACTTCTTGCCTTTTAAGTGCCTTACTCCAAGCTATTTCGTATATTTACTCTTAGTTCCCTCACCAATAATATGAAGGTCATTTGCTCAGTCATTTATAAGTGCCACTTTGAGTTCCTGAACAATCAGATTGAGTGAGAAACAATACATGGTTAAGAATTTTTTTTAAATGTGGACTGTACAAAATTTAACATGAAATGATCACCTCTTCTTTAATTGTAGTTTTCCTTTTGCTCTCTCAGAATACTATGAACTGACATACAAAGATCATTATTAGAGATCCAAAAGGTGTACTTTGTGAGTTAAGGAAAATACTAGTTACAGGTCTTTCTAGGAAAAATTCCACATTCTAACTTTTGGGAAGAAAAGAGAGATAATATGGGGGGAGGAGCAATAGAGAGGATCAGGAAAGGCCAAAGTTCAAATCTTGCCTCTGACACATAACAGGTCTGCAATTGTAGACAAGTAATGTAATCTCAAGTGTCCATTTCATCATCTGAAAAATGGAAATAGTAATATTGAAAGAACTCACCATACCAGCCAACTGACCTACAAATGCAAATGATATAACACGTATAAAGTACTTTGCAAACTTGGAAATACTTGATATATGTCAACTATTAGCATTGAAAGAGTTTAAATTCTAGGATAATGGTTTACCTTATGCATTCTGTCTGCAAGTACTACAGACAGAGTGAAATGTGACTGTGGTTATAGAAACATGCATTTTCAACATGGCAAACTGCCACCCCAGGTTATCATCATTAAGGAAGCACATGCATTGGAACATCATTATTGCCATTCACCACCCACTGCTATGCTATGACCTTCTTTAATGAGGTAGAGATACACTCTTCCTCTCCTCTTACTATGTTATGGTTAAACTGATTTGTAATGTCATTTCAATTAATTAATCAAACAAGCAAATATTTAAGAATTGTATCACCTATGTACCAAACACTTTATTTGTCACTGAAGATAAAAAGACAAAAAGCAGAACAATATTTGCCTTCAAAGAACTTATATTCACAAGGAAAAAAGGAAGGAAGAAAATATGTGTATATCCCCTCCCCCTCCTCCCACACACACAGGTACCAAGTAAGTTTAGAGGGAAAGACATTCATTGTCAACTGACTTGTTGGAAAAATCTAGGAATCTCAAGAGCAAGTTTTGAAGTGGGTAAGCATTCTAGACTTGGGGGACAACCAGTGCAAAGATGCAGAGTGGAGATGAAGTGTGTGTGAAAGAGAAAATAAGGCCAATGTGGCTGGACAATAGAGTATATGGAAAAAGTCTCTAAAGGTGGAATGGATCCATGATATATAGAGCTTTGCAAATCAAACAGGGGAGACTGTATTTTATGCTAGATGGCATAAACATAAACATAACAGAGCACAAGTAGAATTTAATGAAGATAGAGCGGAAGGAGCAGGTAGACATACTCAGTAATCTGAAATTTTAGGAAATAAGTTCTCTTTTGGACATACTGAGCTTGAAACTGCCTTTGATACATCTAGTTAAAAATATAAAATGGAGTGTTGGCATTACTGAACTGTATAACAGGTGACACTAAGGAGGTAGATTGAGAGATTTACTGATTAAGTGATGGCAGAGAGAGAAAGAGAGAGAGACAGAAACAGAGAGACAGAGAAAGAGACACAGAGAGAGAGAAACACAGAGAGAGACAGAGAGAATGAGAGGGGGGGAAATCTGGAAGTTATCTACATAAAATTGCTAACTGAACCTAGAATAGCTGAGATGACCAAATATAGAGAGAGAGAAATAGAGAAAAAGGGCCAAAACAAAGTTTATTCCTATGATTGAGGCAGAATTTAAAGGTGTTGCTCATTCTTGAATTAGCTTTAAGCCAAAATTGCAGAAAGTTGTCAGCCGCACTATATCTTTCAGAGTCATAAAAGTCCAGTAGAAAGAAAGAAGTCAGGATGACCAGCTATGACCAGGGATGCAGTGGATGACCTTGCTATCTTCAATGTCTGACCAAGCTCAAAGTGTTCCACAATGCCTGCTTCAGCCATCTTCGTGACTATTTGAACAAATAATTCTTATCCATCCATTCCACTAGGGGAAGTCTTCACATGCTTGGGGTAGACATTGCCCCAACTCACCAACAGATTTGATGCCTATCAGTTACCTTCAAACTGATTTATCCTGTCTCCCAAGATAGTTTTATCAGAATGTGGCAACTGCACATGTTACAGCTTCTCAAGTTGCAAACGAGAGTACCAACTACTCTGTGCCATAAGGTAGAAAGACACACTCATTCATCGAGATAAGTAATGACCCCAGTTAGTCAATGCAGAAATAAATATAAAACACATGCTTCGTTTAAAGATTGGTGTGTATATAATTCCCTAACACAACTCAGTTTAATGAAATCCTTTTCTACAGTTATCATCTACTGTGCAGAAAATGCTGTGATACCTGTTAAGGATACAGAGAGAAACACAATTTGAGCATGGAATTATTTTATACTTTTGCTTTTTGGAAATCTTATGGTAGAAACCTATTTTGGCATCAAGTACGAAAGTACATGTTAGTTTAATTTGAAGAGTTATATTGATTTCTTTGTAGTATTTACCCACTTACTATTACTTGCTGATCAATAAATACTTTCGTTTGGAGTGAGTGGGTAACAGACTTGAAACTTTTGGGGTGACTCCTTCCATCAATTCTTTTTAGCAACCTATTTTGTGGTCTTCTCAGAGTCACTTGAAAGTCTGAGAAGTTACATCAGTTGCCCTGATTCAAAGGCTGTTTCTCCATTTACTGTGTCACATTTTCTCATAGGCAAATAAGCTAATGTATCAAAAGGCAAAAAAACATGCTATTTGTGAGACACTTTGTCACTTTGTTTTTTCATGTTTACAATGCACATAAACAAAAAGACCATCAGCATTTATTACAGATAATGTGGTATGTAAATTATATAAAGAACCTCACAATCTAGATACGTTGAGCATTAAATAATAACATTTCATATGTGGTTTCCTATTATTAGATTTTTATCTACATGGAAGTTGCTGATGAATTCTATCTATGCACAGTAAGACTATCAATTCGTTATGGCTAAGAGCAAAATCAATAAGAAATTAGAAAAAATCCAAAAATGAAAAGATGATTCAATATGAAATTAATAGCACAAACCTGACCTAATTTAATTAACTGTTAATGCTAAAAAATGTCAGATGTAGAAAGGTTCTGGATAGTCAGTATTTTAAGGACGTTTAACTGATTATGAATCAAAATAATGAAGAAAGCAAAAAAGGTAAAATCTTTCTAAACTGGCAAACAAACTATCTCCTTCCTAAGTGAAGAAACATGGCATCTAAAGGGAAAAACAATTTAGAATTAAAATTTATTTTTATGTTGCATGGAAAAGAGAGATAGTGTAAAACTATAAATAACATTACTGAGAAAACAGACAAAAGAAATGAAGCAAAATAACTCTTAATTGCCTTGATTTCAACTTTTTTAGTGGCATATGTTTCCTTTAATTTTTTAATACTAGTCATTTGCTTATATTCTTTTTAAAATCATATTTTATTCATAAAACCAACTTCTAGTTTTATTTATTAATTTAATGGTTTTCTTCCACTGTAGTTTTATTAATATCACCTTTAATTTTTAGGATTTCCAATTTAGTGTTTAACTGGGGATTTTTAGTTTTTCCTTTTCTATTTCTTAATTACATATCCAATTCACTGATTTACTCTTTCTCTAGGTCATTGATACAAACGTTCAGAAATATAAATTTTCCTCTGATTGCTGCTTTTGCTTTGTCACATAGATTTTGTCTTATTGTCATCATCCTCTTTAATGAAATTGATTGTTTCTATATGTTCTCTAACCTTCTCCTTCTTTAAAATCAAGTTGTTTAACCCTCAATTTGTTTTTTTTTTCTTTATGTCCATGGTCCCCTAAAATATATTTCTTTTTCATTGTGATCTGAAGAGGATATATTTAGTATTTCTAATTTTCTGCTTTCAACTAAAAAATTTTAATGAATAAACAAGAGATAGAGGGGAATATGAGGGGTAAAATATATCATTTCAATTACATAAAATTAAAAAGGTTTTGTAAAAATACAATAAATGTAGCCAAGACAAGAAGGAAAGAAGAAAATTCCCTAATTGATGAATTATTAAAGGATATAACCAGTTAGCTTTCCAATGAAGAAATGAAAATAATTTATAGTTAAATAAAAATGTCTTAAATCATGATTGATTCAAATGAAAACCACTTATTAGACTGCAAATGTCTCTTGTACAGAGTTTCAGAGAAGCCTGAATGAAAGGTAAATCTTTAGTATTTTCAGATGTATTGTATTAGAAAACTTACAAAATAAATGTTTAAAAAGTTAATTATTTACTCTTTCAAAAGGTGTTGTTTCTTGATAAAATTAACACAACTACACATGCTTCTGAAGTTATTAAAGGGAAAAAAACTGTATTAAGTCTTTGGGGACATGCTGCCTATGACTGACATCCAAGCTAATGAAATATCAGGTATTGTTCTACTGAATGTATATAGTATGTCATCTAGAGGGCCAGCCTATGAGTCAGGGAGGCTTGCCTTACAGTCCTTCCCCCAATAAAGACTAGCTTAGTCACTGACACATCACTTTGTCTTTCAATTCTACTAGAAAATTAGTTAGGGTTAAATGCAAATATATAACCTGCATGGTGGGAATAATTCATAAGGAGAGAGGTAAATTGCATTTTCTTACCAGAAGTTCTCTATACACCACCATGGTCACCAAGCTTTTTTGATGTAGCACCTCAATTATTAAAACTTTTTGAGCATCTGAATTTCTTTATGCTTGTTATACATGAAGGAAAGAAACACGTATTCATTAAATGCCTACTATATATTAAACATTGTGATAAATGATGTATACATAATTTTCACCCAATCCTCACAACATTGTAAGGTGTTATTACCTTCAGTTTATAGGCAAAGAAATTCAATAATGAAGAACTGAGTCATCCAGTGTTGTAAAGCTTGTGATTTTCTTAAGTTATATTTGAATTCAGGTCTTCTTCATTCCAGAACCAGGGCATTATCCACTGTTACCTAGCTTTATATAGTATAGTATAATCTATTATATCCATTTTAAAGGAAGAGAAAAAATGAAGATAAAATTGAATTAAAAGTATTTTAAAATTATTTAAATTATTTTATTATACTACAAAATCTTTTCTTTCCTGTTGGAAATTTTAATAATACTAGAAATAATAACAATATTCAGCTAGAGTAATGTGATTGAACATGCTTCATTTTTTTAAAAAAATCTTGGTTTAGCACTTTGTGCCGTAATGATTCAAAGGTTCAGTTCTATATTCAGTTCATTTCAGCACGTGATTTTAATGGCTTTCATAGCCAAAATAAGAAGATTTACTGGTTGGAATCACCTTGGCCATGAAAATACACTTTTTACAGCAAATAGAATGATGAGGAGAAAATATATTGCTTTACACCATCTCTTTATATTTAGAAATTTTTCTCACTAACTATGGATAAATTGTCGTTAAAGAAATATCTTCATTTCAGGGAAGGGATCCTATAAGAGGGATTTTCAGCTTTTTCTAATTAGGACTCTGTCTCTAACCTCCTCTAATTATTGCCATACCTCTCCCCAAAATACTTGTATAAATAATTCTGTATTCATTTTGCATGGATTTTATATTTATTTATTTGTATATAAGTTGTCCCTCCCCATAAAGTAAGTTCACTGGTACTAGGTATAGTTTCATTTTTGTCTTTGTACTTCCAATGTCTGTCTCATTGTAGAAGCTTAATAAATGTTTGTTTAATCAAACTAAGACATCAATGTTTATAATCCTCTTATTTATTATACATATCATATTTAATTTAAATATTAGGGAACAAGTGACTATGAATACCAAGGAGCAATTGGTTTCCATTCTGTAAAGGACAGTGACAGATCTCATCAAGAGGGTCAAACAAACCATAATAAAAATACATTATCACATACATATACACAACCTTTATTCTTAATTCTGCTTTGTATACTTTCTACTTCCTGAATTTTACATATTTTAACCTACCAATGCTAATGACTATTCCACCACTCTCACACTCCCCCTAAACTTAACCCTTTAATCTCCTATGAGCACCACAATACAGCTTCATTTTGGGGGTCTCTCTAGGGTTTTCAACTGGTTACAAAAACAATTGAGTAAATTTTTAAATGGGTAACATTGGTAAGAATGGATAGAGGGAAGGGTCCAGGTAAGAACAATGGCTCTGTTGACCAAAGGGAGGCCAGATCCAGGAAAATCAAGCGTGCCACAATGCAGTTAACATCCAAAAATCTCATTGGTCCCTTTCCCCTCAATAAAATTCAGTGTCATTTGTCATGGCTACTCAACCTCAGGTCAACTCACCTGTCACTTACCATTTCTTCCCATCAGAGAAGGCTTGCAAATAATCATAAAGAACTATTTAGTTCAAATTAGTACAATCTCACTCTGGCTAGCAGAGGTCTTCTATGTCAGTTCCTTAAGCACCATGCTAAGAAGATGGGATTGAAAATGGGAATGAGAAGGGTGAAAAGGTTATTGAATATGAGGCTCCTGCAAAATGCAAGCTTGGAATAGCTATTTCAGTCAGTCGTAATGTTTGCCTTTATATAATGTTAGCTATATAAAGCTATATACAGTGAAGAACTATAACCTGTTCGATGACCCCTACCATTTTAATATGTGTATAGCTATTTCTTCCTTTCCTTTTTATCTTCTTTTCCCTTTCCATTTCTTCTCAATTATCCCATGAATATAATGTGTTTGTTCACACTTCATTTACCTTACTCTTGTGTAAATGATATACTGATAGCCTTGGTACAATTTAGGGAATCACAATTGCCCAAGGTCACTTGCAGCCAGAGCATATTTTGATTATGAAACTTATTTTCTCCATTTTAAACCACTTACTCATGAATCAGGCATATATTGAGTTAATGGTACAAATTCACATGATTTCATGTTAATCTCTGTTTTTTGAAAGCTTATTTAGAGTCAGTAATAAATCAAACCCATAACATTCTCTCTCCTATGATATCAATTCCAGTCACAAGAAAATCTGCTTGACACTTTGTAATGATACTAAAATCTATTTTCTAGGTTGTTTTGTTTTATTATTCTTTATTCCACCAGCCACCCACTGACTTGTTCTTGCAGTACCTTTTGCACAATTAAGGACATACATTATCAAAAGCAGATAAAATAGATCACATTTTATCCATAGTGAGTGAGTTTTGAAGTGCAACATGATTGAGAAATTTTTGCCAGAATTAAAAAACAGAAGCATTTCAGAGTAAATTTAAGTCATCCTCATGGAGGAAGAGAAAGGAAATTAAATCTTGTCATTATCTTTCTTGGTTTCGTGGAGAGGAATAAAATCTAATCTATTCCAATTATAACCAAGAGAGTCCCAACAAGTGGAGTTGATACACTGAGAACTACTCAAGAAGTAGCCTTCCAGTCAACCACTTCAATGCTTTTTAGACTTTAATTCCCCATTCGTCATTCAATATATTCTTCTTTAGCTTCTTTGTGCTTGATTTTCCAATATCAAGCAAGATTAAAAAATGAAACTCCTTGAGCCAACTAGTATTAAGTTCAGAACTTACAATAGTTTCACTCCCTCTCCAAATTCAAAGAAACAATTTTGGAATATATTACCCACATAATTATTCCCTGAAATACTCCTCTGCCTCTAGAGATCTGCCATAAGGCAATTATATTTATATTCAAAATCTATCCCGCCTTATGAGTACACTTAGCTACAATGCAAATTACAAGGGAATTTACAATGGAATTCCACATCTTCCTGTTTTCACAGTTACCAGACCTATGATTTCATCGCAGTTGGAAGCTCTTAATGAATTACATGTTTTCCCAACACACATCAGCAATTTTTTATGAAACTTATAGCTATAAAGAATTGCCTGGAACACTGAGATCTTACTTGATGATGTTAGCCCAAGAAGTATAAGAGAAAGATAAAATGTGAATCCAAGTCTTCCTGACTCTGAGTTCTATTCTTTATCCATTATGCCATACAATCTGTCATCCAAAAAGTGCTAATGGAATTTGCTTTGGTTGTGTTTAGAGAAATGAAAATAAAAACTCAAAAAATTTCCTTACATGCACATGTGGCTTATTTCATCTCCTAGAAATATATGCAGATTTTCAGGAAAATAACTCAAGTCTGGACAAAGGGTGAAAAATATTATTTTCTTAATGTTTGTATTCGAGAACTTTTTCTTCAAAGAGGAAACAGGGCAGAAGAGAAAATAAATTCATTCATATTACATATATACATACATATGTACGCATACACACAGAGAGTTATGTATAAGGTGTTCTTAAAATCTTAAAACCTATCAGAGCTATTAAAAGATATAAGTTATGAAAGCTTTAAACTGTATGCTGACTTCTGGGAAATTATATGAAATTGGACCCTGATAGGGACAGAGACACATAAGTCATAGGAACCAGAATACTTCACTTAAAATTAGAAAACAAGAACATTCTAAATTGTTTCTGTTATTTATTTGTCATGTCAACACTGCCTGCCTAGTTACTAATACTCTGTGTAGTTCAAGCCACTCCATTGGACTTATCTGTGAAGTTGTAGATGGGTCATGATCTGAGACAATGGAAAGTGTTGCCACATCAAGATGTTTTCCACACTGATGAAACTGTACATCTTTTACATAGCCATGTATATGAATGTGGACATTCATATAGATACATATGTCATCCTTTGGGAATTTGTGTAACAGTATATGAACAGGTCCATAAGATGGGAAAGCATACGTGACTACATTATGCAGTACAACAATGAAGTCATGAGTTATTTTATTTCTTGTTTGTTTTTGTATAAATTAATTTGTTTTCAGTTTTCTACAATCACTTCCATAGGTCTTAGACTTTCTCTCCCCCCTCCCCCTCCCCTCTTTCTCTGTCTCCCCCATTAGAATTCACATTTTCTTAATAATTCTACTTGAAGACAGCAACCTTATTTGCTTTTCTTTGTATCCCTTTGAGAATAGTGCAGAGGAGAGTAGGGAAGAGGATTTTGAGTTTCAAAGCTTTCTTCCTCTCTCTCCTCCCCCTACCCAAGATAGAATGCAATCTTATATAGACTACACATAAACAATCATATTAAACATATTTATAAATTAATAATATTATGATAGAAGAATCTGAACAAATGAGAAAAAAACATTCAAAGGGAAAACAGAAAAAATATGCTTCAATTTGCATAAAAACTTCATAGTTCTTTCTCTATATGGGGACATCATTTTCTATCACAAGTCCATTTTAATTGTCTTAGGTCACTGAACTGTTGAGGAGAGCTAAATCCATCAAAGTTGGTCCTTGCAGAATGTTGCTGTGTACGATGATCTCATGTAAGTCTTTCCAGGTTTTTTCTCAAATTTTCCTGCTCATCATTTATATACACAAGTGTATTCCATTACATTCATGTACCAAAACTTTATTTAGTCATTCCCCAATTGATGGATATCTCTTCAATTTTCAAATCTTTGCCATCACAAAAAAAGTTGCTATTAATAATTTCCGTACACATGGATCATTTTCCCTTTTTGAATGATCTCTTTGGAATGCAGACCTAGTATTGGTATTGATGGATAAAGTTATGCAGAAATTTATAGCCCTTTGATCATAATTCCATATTATTCTTCAAAATAGTTGGATAAATTCATAACTCCACCAACAACACATTAGTGTTCCAACTTTCCCACGTTTTCTTCAAAATTTATCATTTCCCTTTTTGCATCAATCTGATAAGTGTGAGGTAGTACCTCAGTGTTGACTTATTTACATTTCTCTAATCAACAGTAATTGAGAGTATTTTTATATAACTATAAGTAGCTTTAATTTCTTCATCTGAACACTTCCTGGCCACATTCCTTGACCATTTATCAATTGGGAAATGGATTATTATTTTCTTCTCACATTCTTTTATACTCATAATATTTCTTCTTTGAATAAGTAACTCCTTTTGCTCATTCATTTCACCCCTCACTTCTGTTTTTTCAAGTGATGTTTACCTTCTTTTTTGTCTTTCCTTTAAGTTATTCCAAGCATTTCCAGTTTTTTGAGATAAGAAAGGGAACTGGGCTTAAATTCAAGCATTTACTCAGCCTTCTTCCCAAAGTTCCTAGTCTGAACTTTTATGATATGACTTTTCATCTCTTATTTATCTCCACTTCCCTAAAACGTTTTATATCATGAGAATGATCTTATCACTTCTTTGTTCAAATGTCTTTAGAAAAATCTGTTGCCAACTCAATTTATTTTTCTTTTTCTTACAGAAAATGAAAAGTATGTATACATGAAATCAATGGCAATACTTTCATTATTTTAATGCAAATGTTTTACTCTTAGAAAATATTTTCATTTTATTATTTGGAAATTTCAAAATACAGTTATGAAAAGATTTAAGTAAAGCCCAAGCTGGAAAGAGGGGAATTAATTAGATGATCTCTTTAAAATGCCTCTGATCCCTATCAATATTCTCTATATATTTTAGGAAGATAATATCTTTATTTTTTTCTACTTGGCAAGCATTGTGTCAATAATATTCTTAATCTGTTACATCTTCTGATTGTATTGGTGAGTAGTTTCAGGTATTCTTATTTCAAACAGCAACAATGGTACAGATGCATAGGAGCTCTTTCTCTTGTCCAATATTAATGTAAAAATGAAAGTGGACCAGCACATTTTGATTTGAAGGACGAGTACTGTTTTTGTTTTTTTAACTTTGAAAAAAGTTTTTTTTTTCTGCAGTGACTTTGTTGTAACAAATCTCTTTCAAAATTCCTTGTTATTTAATCAAGTTTATGTTTGTTTCTTTGGTTTTTTTTTTTGCAAAATTAGCTCACATTATTCCATTTGAGCTTTCAAATTGAAATATTCCCTATAACAGACACTCTGCCTTTACTATTCCTGATTAAGTAAACTTCCCATACCTTTTAGTTTCAGAAGGTGGTCCAGGGCAAAGTATTTTAATTCTTCATCAGATTGCACTCCTGATTCATTACTACAGGACTTCCTTTAGCATGTTTTAGAAACCTCTTCACTTTGGCAGCTCACTGCACTCCTGGACTAATTCTTCCCCTAAAGGTATCTTGTACCTACAGTTGCTTCATCCTCTGATTAACTAGTTCCTCTCACAGCCTTTCACTCAAAACAAAGTCAAGTGCAAATCATGTCATCATTTCTCTGATGGCATGGTCTTCTTCAGCAACAAAGGACAAACACACATTAATTCCTCTCAGAACTTCCAGTTTAATCAAGACAACCTAACTTTGTTTTCATTATTTTCTAGATTGTATTATTTACTCACATTTACAGGGCTTTGTGTTACTCTCCCCAAACCTCTTTTAACCTCTTTTATGTTTTAAACTCTTTGATGGCAGGATTATAATCCTCTCTGTTTGTATTTGTATTCCCAGTACTCAGCATTATGCCTGGAACCTAGTAAGTAGTCAATAAATGTTTTCTGACTGCCTATTTCTTACACTTCTTCAATATTCTGGGCCAGGCTTGACTCAAGCTTGCTAGTTGTTTTGGTTTGGGATTATGACTAAATGAGTAACTTGTAGACACCTAACACTTTACAAAGAAGTTTACCTAACAATAGCATAGAAAGAATACTCAGAAGGGATACAGCATCTGGTCAAGGAGACCCACATACCCCCATCTTCATCTCCATCCAAAAATACATCTGGATAGAAGGGTGCATTGGGATAGAAGAGTATACTCATTTGTACAGTAATGACACATCTATAAACTTGGAGGCAGATTTTGTTATAGTGTAAAAGAAAACTTTCTAACAAAACTGAACTGTCCAGAAGGAAGATTTGTTACTTTTGAATGTCATTGGTCCCACACTATTAAATATCTTCCAGCTGAGACTAGATTACTCTTTCTTAGAAATATGGCAGAGGGAATTTTTATTCATGTCGGCATTGGACTAGATGATCTGTGAGTCACACTCCAATCCCCAAATTCTATGATAAATATTAATTGCTCAGTTAGACAAGTGGGCAGCAAAAGCATTACCTGAAATGCCTCATAGGTGTGAATCACAGTTTAATTTTAGGCACATTCCACCTACACTAAAGTGTTAACTGAAGGTTTCCCTCCTCAAGTAATTTGCATGTTAAAACGACATTAAAATGAACTATATATACTTTTGTGTTATCACCTGAAATAATTGCCCCAGTAATTTTGTGTCACAGAAAATGAAATTTTTGTTAGAATATCCAAGTTAAACACGTAAGAATGAGGATGATGAATTTACTTATATAAAGCTTGTAAGATATTAAAACTTCAGATGAGATGATAAAAATATGCAATGTTAAAAATAAAGAAAAAAGTAACTGAAAAGAATGAAAATAAAAAGTGTGTATTCTAGGATGTCATATTATTCTTTTCCCAGTTTCTCAAACTCTCTTTCTTAAAGAATATGTAGTGTCTCATGTTAAGACTCATTTGCACTCCAAGGCAATAACAGTCCATTAAGAGGTCACTATTCATCTAGCATTATGGGTTTTCTTAGAACATCACAGTCTACACCTTTACCCAGAGATTTAGTATATCATCATGGAGATAAAAGTAAAATGCAGCTTTACTTCTTTCCTCTACTTCAACAGCATGAACCCACCTCTCCAATATTGGCAACACTAGGAATCTTCCAGATTGTGAGAAAGATGAGAAACATTTACACCCAGTGCACAAAATGATAACTTATCAGACAAGCAGAGTGTGAATGTTAAAAGAACTTTACATTCACATATCTGTTAAACATTAATCCAGGTTAAGAGTCATTAAATTCAAGTCAATAAATGAAAAGATAAATGCAGTACTTTTATATCCATTCAATACTCATTTATTCAAGTCTCAGCATTGTGGTAGGTGTTGGGAAACACATCTCAAAAGTGTAAATAAGGCAAAATCCCTTCCCTCCTTGAGTTTATAGTTTATTGGCAATAATATAAACAAATTGCTTTTATACAGAATATTGTGATATGTTAAGAATATGATACAGAAGATTGTGATATGTTCATTAGGAGTACAGAAAAAAGTGCTCTGCTACAGCAGATCAGTAATGACAGATAATAGTTGGGTCAGCCTTGTGTTACAGTGCATAAGCATGGGTTGTAAAAGTAGTCAGCGAGGTTACTCAAATGTGAACTAATCTTACCTCAACACTGTCGTTTATGATGTATCTATAATTAATGTGTAATAGTAAATCACAGCAAAGTTTCCTGATTTTGCAGTGAGCCACTTATGTGACTAACACTAGAAATTACATGATCAAGCATTTGAGGAAGAAAATGGGTAGAAGAGAGTCAGGGCAAGAAAACACTAAAAAATTATATGCAAATGACAAGGTGGCAAAGGAAATAAACATGACATTTGTGCTTGTTATTTTTTATTTGTTTGTTTCTTTGCTGCAGTTGTTATGAAGCTTTGATTTTAATGCTATCAGGGATTCCTATATTCCTCAGGCAATGAAAGATAAAGAAAATTTGTACTTGGTTATATAGCAACCATGAGTTAGAAAAAGGAATTGAATCCAAGTAGCACAGAAGATAGAGTGACAGGCCTGAATGCAGGAAGACGAGTCTTCCTGAATTTAAATCCTGCTTCAGACACTTATTAGCTACATGACCCTGGAAAAATCACATCACCCTGTTTGCCTTAGTTTCTTCAAATGAATAATTCAAAATGAATTAGTGAAGGAAACAGCAGACCACTTTAGTAACTTTCCCAAGAAAGCTCAAATGAGATCAGAAAAAGTTGGACAGCACTGAAACAACTGAACAGCAACCACTTAATCCCAAAGTTTTCACTCTTCCAGCTATGAAGTGCTGGCTATAAACTTTTTTATATACTTCAAAAATTGCTTTCAAAAATATACTATCAACTATAAGTGTAATGTATACTTTTAGCATGAAATAATGAGAATACTGATATTTAATTATGAAGGCAAAGTCTGTCAATCTGTATATTTCAAACTAAAGTATTCAATTTTTATTTTGGGCTACTTGGAAAACCATATTTGTATAAAATAGAAGAAATTTCCTCAGCAAACATGCTTAGATTTTTTTACGAAAGCAAACAATATGTGCATGCTCTTGCTCTGAAGGTAAAATTATTCATTTATCATATTTTAAGAAGATATGGGAAAAGAATTTCAGTGTCTTCAAATTCATCTAGAAAAATACCATATGAATAATAAACACCACCAAAAATTCCACACGACCTACATAAATCACTTGGGTAAATTGTGTCCTTAAATATAATACATAATTTTCAAAATATCCTATTAGCCATTCTACAAATAAGTATCTGATTTTTCTTTCTAAGTACAGATTACATTTTTGTGTGGTGACTTTTATTTAAGCAAAATAGTCCATGATACTGAAAAATATTTTTAATGTGCTTTGTTTGGAGGTATTTTTAGTAAATGTTATTTTTGATATTTTAACGTGGAACATACCCAAGTAAAATGTATGTACTGTATTATATTTAAATACATGCTGTTTTCACCACAGCTTGAAACTGACATTTGAAAAATAAAGTGAATATCACTATTTCATTTTACTTAATACTGAAATAAACATTGGGAATACTTCCAGTTCTCTACAAATACTGCATTGTGTATATTCTTTCTTTGGCACGTATTTGATTACAAATATTAGCATGTAGGCTGGAAAATGACAGCATGTTCTCTCACTTGTGATTGAGAACTTTAATTACAAATTGAATGACAGCACAGAGTAGTGAATAAAGTACATGGCACAGGTTTAAGAAGACCAAGACTCAAGTGCTCTCTAAAGGACTCAGGAAATTCACTTAACTTCTGAATGCCTCCAGGCAACTTTATAAAATCATAAGTAAAAGAGAAGTTACCAAATGCCTTCAATGGTAGAGGAAGTTCTTTACTGGGACTTCCCTAAAATGATGAAATCACAAATCCAGTCAAAAAGAAAAAGAAAACCAACAGTAAAAAAAAATTTACTCCATACTCAAATCTAAATCAAACATCATAATATTTTAGTTTTATTGCATTTTAATTTTTGTTGGATAATTTATTTATTATATGTGTTGTGGTATTGACAACCACACAATTGATATTCCTTAAAATGATGACCTGGATTCTAAAAAGGTTAGCTTTTCTATGCAAGGAAACACTCTGAGGAACAGTTGATGTGTTTTGATGAAGTTGTTGTTATTTTTCATTCTAAAACGTTAATTATGTTGAGAAACTAAGCATGGATTTTATTTTAAACTCACTGTACTTCATTAAGGCTATTTTCTTCTCTCCTTTGCTCCTAAAAATCATTATTGTATTAAAATGCTCCCAGGAGGAGCCAATATGGCAGAGCCGAAAGATTCACATATGCTAGTTCCTAACCAACAGCCCATAAAAAACCTGTAAAAAAAGAACTCCCAACAAATTCTGGAGTAGCAGAAGCCACAGAACAACGGAGTGGAGGAGATATCTCTTCCAGAGAGCCCTGTAAAACTGACACCAAAGGTCCGTCACGCACTGACCCCGAGTACAGCCCAGCCCTGCCTTGGCCGCATGTCACCAAGAGGAGCAGATCTGAGCAGGCTTCAGGGAAATGGAATTTCCAGCGGCCAAGGAAGTCCCTCCATCCACAGGGGCCAAAGGTCAGTGAGAGAGCCTTTAGGGTTGGCCAAGAGGGGAGTATGGTATCTCCATAACTCAGGCCTCCTTGGGAGGCAGCAGCAGACAGGGGCTCCCAAAGGAGGCAGGAGCTCAGATCCATTATTGAAGGTCTCCCCATAAATGCCCTGAGGGAACTGAGCCCCTGGTGGCAGCCCTGCCCCACCTGAGCACCTGAATTTAATCTTACACTGAATAGCGCCCTGCCCCCACTGAAAACCCAGAGGCTGGGAAGCAGCATTTGAATCTCAGACCCCAAAAACTATCCGGAGGCAAGGTGGGGTGGAGAGGACTCTCAGAAGCCAAGTAACTGGCTGGGAAAATGCCCAGAAAAATGAATAAATAATAAGACCGTAGAAGGTTACTTTCTAGGTTAACAAATATCTCCTTCCTTCCTTTCAGATGAGGAAAAAAAATGCTCACTATCAGGGAAAGACATAGAAGTCAAGACTTCTGCATCCCAAACATGTGAAATAGATATCCATTGGGCTCAGGCCATGGAAGAGCTCAAAAAGAGTTTTGAAAATCAAGTTGGACAGGTGGAGGAAAAACTGGGAAGAGAAATGAGAAAGATGCAAGAAAACCATGGAAAGCAAGTCAACACCTTGCTAAAGGAGACCCAAAAAGATGCTGAAGAAAATAACACCTTGAAAAATAGGCTAACTCGATTGGCAAAAGAGGTTCAAAAAGTAAATGAAGAGAAGAATGCATTCAAAACCAGAATTAGCCAAGTGGAAAAAGAGGTGCAAAAGCTCACTGAAGAAAATAGTTCTCTCAAAATTAGAATGGAACAGATGGAGGCTAATGAGTTTCTGAGAAACCAAGAAATTACAAAACAAAACAAAAAGAATGAAAAAATGGAAGAGAATGTGAAATATCTCATTGGACAAACAACTGACCTAGAAAATAGATCTAGGAGAGACAATTTAAAAATTATGGGACTACCTGAAAGCCATGATCAAAAAAAGAGTCTAGAGATCATCTTTCATGAAATTATCAAGGAAAACTGCCCTGATATTCTAGAACCAGAGGGCAAAATAAGTATAAAAGCAATCCACTCATTACCACCAGAAGGAGATCCAAAAAGAGAAATGCCTAGGAACATTGTGGCCAAATTCCAGAATTCCCAAGTCAAGGAGAAAATATTGCAAACAGCTAGAAAGAAATAATTCAAGTATTGTGAAAATATAACCAGGATAACACAAGATCTAGCCACTTCTACATTAAGGGATCAAAGGGCATGAAATAGGATATTCCAGAAGTCAAAGGAACTAGGACTAAAACCAAGAAAGACCTAACAAGCAAAACTGAGTATAATACTTCAGGGGAAAAAATGGTCTTTCAACAAAATAGAGGACTTTCAAGCATTCTTGATGAAAAGACCAGAGCTGAAAAGAAAATTTGACTTTCAAACACAAGAATGAAAAGAAACATGAAAAGGTAAACAGCAAAAAGAAGTCATAAGGGACTTAGTAAAGTTGAACTCTTTACATTCCTACATGGAAAGACAATATTTGTAACTCTTGAAACTTTTCAGTATCTGTGTAGTTGGTAGGATTACACAGACACGCGCGCACACACACACACATGCGTGCACACACACACAAGACAGAGAGCACAGAGTGAATTGAATAGGATGGGATCACATCTTTAAAAAATGAAGATAAATGGTGAGAGAGAAATGTATTGGGAGGAGAGAGGGAGAAATGGAATGGGGCCAATTATCTCTCATAGAAGAGGCAGGCAGGAGACATTTTAGTGGAGGGAAAAAGAAGGGAGCTGAGAGAAAAACATGAAGTGTACTCTCATCACATTCGCCTAAAGGAAGGAATGAAATGCACACTCATTTTGGTATGAAAACCTATCTTACAATACAGGAAAGTGGGGGAGAAGGGGATAAGCATGGTAGGGGGGATGGTGGAAGGGAGGGCAATGGGAGGAGAGAGCAACTGTAATCAAAACTCTTGGGGAGGGACAGGATCAAAAGAGAGAATAGAAGCAATAGGGCAGGATAGGATGGAGGGAAATATAGTTAGTCTTGCACAATACCAATATTATCAAAGTCATTTGCAAAACTACACAAATATGGCCTATATTGAATTGCCTGCATTCCCAAAGGAAATGGGTGGTGAGGGAGGGATGGGGAGAGGTTGGAACTCAAAGTTTTAGGAACAACTGTTGAGTATTGTTCTTGCTACTAGGAAATAATAAATACAGGTAATGGGGAATAAAAATTGTCTGGCCCTACAGGACACAAGAGAAGATAGAGACAAGGGAAGGGAGGAATGAAAGAAGAGAGGGCAGATTGGTGAGAGGGGAAATTAGAATGCTTTGTGTATTGGAGTGGGGGGAGGAGACAAATGGGGAGAAAATTTGGAACCCAAAATTTTGTGAAAATGAATGTAAAAAGTTAAATAAATAAATTCATTTAAAAAATTTTTTTTAAAAATAAGATGTTCTTAGCCTGTGAATGCCTATAAAATACTTTATCCTTAATTTTTAAGAAGTTGAAAAGAAATGGAGTCTTCATCTTTGTCTTCCAAACATTAGAAGTACAAGTTCTGAGGCCTCCAAAATACTTCTTCCGTATGGGTTCATCAGATGCAAGAATTTCCTTGTCTTATTTCTAGTGAATATTCTGGCAGAGAATAGTTTGTCTCCTGCATTTGGCCCTGGGGATAAGGTGTCTTCAGGCAAAATATATTTGTCTGAAATGTCATTTACTCCTTGTTGAATAACAGCATATTCCTTTGCTTCTGAATTACTCCTTACTATGAGCTTCAGTGCCCAGACGTATCTAGTTTCCTTTATGAAAATGTTGGAAACTAAATATAGGTTAAAAGATGTACTGCCATATGCTCCAGTATCATAGCAACCAAAGTTCTAAAATAAAGTAATCAGAACTGCAAAATGATGTAATTGAAGAGAAATATATCAGAACAAACAAGTATAGCTGAAACAAACCACCATTTAACCTGTATAGTTCATATTCCATACAGAGATTTCCCCTTGAAAGCACAGCTCCCTTTCTCTAGACTGCAAATATATGCTTTTGTGGCTTCTGTGAGAGTGGATTTTCTCTTCAGAACTCCATAGATAACTTTCCATACTCCTTCATGCAATCTACATTTGAGATGAAGGGATTTGATTGACGTATTTCTGTCATAAAATGTTCATATCTGTTTCTGCTATAATGACCTGTTCTTATACTGAGAATTTTATAGAAGAAAAAAGTAACATCAAGTCATATAACACTGACTCCAAATAAAAGTGTTGAGGAAAAAATAATTAATCAGCATTCTGTATTTCAACATTTTAACAAGAAAACATTTTGCTTATTTTGGTTTAAAAGTTATACATATGTATGGTTTCTATATCTGTATATATTACAAATATACATACATATACATATGTATAGTATATAATTTTGAAAGCATACATACACAACCTTTCAATGTGTATATATTTGTATAGGTATCCATATGTATACACGCGTATATATATATACATGCATGTATAAAAATAAAGCTTTTAAAAAATATAATCATAGAGATAATTGGTCATGAGACACTATGAGCATTTCAGAAAATTTCATTGAGATAAAGGATCGAAAATTTGACTGGCTTCAAAAAGTACAGAAATACAATTTAACATTCTCACCAAGAATTTCAGCCCAAGTATTTCAAACTACTGGATTTATGAGGGACAGTAATATAACAAGAGTTATCTAGTTTTGAATTGGAAACATGCGGGAGGGGCGAAGTTGGTTTCCAAGAAGGAATATGAAACTTAGAATGTAACCAGGAAGAAATAAGAACTCAGTAACCAACATGGAAGTAAGCAATCTGCTGGGAAATAAACTATGAGAGCCTGCCCGAAAATGCAGTTTGAAATCATGCTGTCATATTTCAAAACAGCACTCTTTGAAGCATAGTTTGAACACTTGGCAAAGAGCACAGAACCCTTTCTGATGTGGGCATATCATGCTGAGCAGTCCTGTGCCAGTGTTTCCTATGTTGCACAGTCAAATCCAAGGTTCTTGAGAGAGAACTTGAGAGTGTCCTTGTATCATTTTTTCTGGTCACCATGTGATGGTCTGCCCCATGAGTTTTCTCCATAAAACAGTCTTTTTGGCAAGCATATATTTTGCATTTGAACAATGTGGCCAGCCAATCAGAGTTGTGCTCTTTGAAGCATAGTTTGAACACTTGGCAGTTCAGCTCCAGCAAGGACTTCAGTGTTGGGTACTTTATCCTGCCAGATGATCCTCAGAATCTTCCTAAGACAGTTCAATGGAATCAATTCAGTTTCTTGGCACGGTGCTTGTAGACTGTCCATGTTTCACGAGCATATAACAATGACATCTGCACGATGACTCTGAAGACCTTCAGTTTAATAGTCAGTCTAATATCTCTTCTTTCCAAACCTTTTCTTTGGAGCCTCCCAAAAACTGAGTTAACTCTGGTAATGCATGTATCAACCTCATTATCAATGTGTGCATCCCTGGAAAGGAAACTACCAAGGTAAGTGAAATTATCCGCAGCATTCAAAACTTCTCCATTTGTTTTCATCAGTGGTTCCACATATGAATGTTGTGGTGGTGACTGATGGAGCAACTGTGTTTTCTTGGTGTTAATTATGGGGCAAAATTAGCACAGACAGCAGAAAATTGACATCACCCATACCACTGGATTGCAGGGTGTGTTCAGGGAGAACAAGTATCTTTCGTGTGATGGATGCCAAGCCCTTTTCAGGCTCTTTCCACCTCTGGGGTCCACCTGTTCCACCTAACTCTCACCTGTAGCTCCAGGAAGCTGCAGCATACACAGTGGTCACACCCTGGTAAACCATTTTGGCAAACGGACCAAACCAGGTTGAAGGTAACGAAGGGTTTTCAAATCCATTTGTGAGTTGAGGGAATGTCTACCCCAAGCATGTGAAGACTTCCTCTGGTGGAATGGGCAGATGAGAAAAATGTGTTCCAATGGTCATGAAGGCAAATGAAGCAGCAGTGTGAAACACTTAGAGCTTAGTTAGGCACTGAAGAATCCAAGGTTATCCACTGCATCCTTAGCCATATCCAGCTGGGTCCAAGCTTCTTGAGCTATGATATGTTTACCCATTCACTTGATTCCCCTATCCCAGGACTTTTCCTCAGGGAAATATTCTCTGGGTTTTTCAAGGTCAACAAGGGGATGGGGAGAGCACTTACAGATCACTCCACCATCTTGACTCCCAGAGCTTCAAGCAGGTAACTTACAAACATTTACTTGGCAAACTCATAATCTCAGGAGTGACTGCAGCTATTACTGAGAATCTGCACTGCTTCTTCTGCTTCAGTCTGCCCCAGTATTTCTCTTTGTAATGGTTTGCACTGGTACAGTCTGTGTACTCAATGTTGTCCCAGCCCTGTGTAACAGATCCTTCCCATCAATCTTCCAGGCTTTCCTGGGCTGGAAATCTGCCATACTCTGTCTCCTAATGGATTTTGCCACTCTAAAATTTGTTTATATTCTCTTTGTAGAGGTATCTGAAGGCATTTGTTGTAGAGCTTACATGAGTACTTGCTCTCACACTGTCCTCTCAGCTCTTCCTCCCTCTAAAAATGTTTCAATCACAGTTTTCCCCTTCCTTCCTTATTTCTTGTGTGGCTTTGTTCATATAGATTCTGGATTTGTTTGGATAATTGAATTCCCAGGCATTTTATACTGTCTAGAATAATTTTAAATGGGATATCTCTAGCTTTCTCTTCCTGCATGATCCTGTCTATAATATTAAGTTTTTACTTGAGAAATAAGTCGAATTACTTGGCAATTTTCAAAATTTAAAGCAGAGGAAATGAAGAAGCAGTTAAAACTACATTAGATTGTGAACTCCTTGAGATAACTTTTTTGGTCTTTCCAGCACTTACCACAGTACCTGGTGAGAACATGCAAGGTACTTAATAAATGCTTGCTAACTGACATATTTATGCAATCTAATAGGTAATTAAGTGGATAGAATGTTGGACCTGGAGTCAGGAAAACCTGAGTTCAAATTCTACCTTAGATACTTACCAGCTATGAGACCCTGGTCTAATAATATAATTTCTGATTACTTCAGCTTCCTCATATGTAAAATGGGATGATACTAGCACCCATCACAAGAGGTTTTATGAGCATTAAGTAAAATGATAAATCCATATAGATATAAAGCTCTTGAAAATTTAAAAATATATAAATGCTATCTATTATCAATTAATTAATGAATTAATGTGAATGTGAATCTTTTCAAGATGTTCTCTCTTCAAATTGCCTGAGTAATGAGAGGACCATGGCTTTGGTTTGTTCTCTCAAAGTAAGGATCAAATGCCAGAAAAGGAGGTGGTTTTAGTTGTTTCCAGACATCTATAACTTTTTCTCTTAGTATTTTATATAAGAATGCTAGCTCATCAACTATGGGAGAGGAACAATAGTCTTCCTATATGCAAAGTTTCTAACAACAAGAGAAAGACTTTCAGTTTTTAATAAAGTTCATTTTTAATATACACATCAATGTATTCATTTTCTAGTAAGCTATGAGTTCTAGTAAGCTATCATTTAATTTGCATTCCTCAGAGTGGGTGAGTATGACACATGAAATTACAATACTCTAAGAAACAAACATATTTTACCCATATATTAAGAAGGGTCATAACCACAAGCCAGAGACTATGAAATGCCTCACAGCAATTATAGTTTAATAAGTCCTAAAACAGCAATATGTAGGATGGTTAGAGAGAGAAAAGAGTAATACTTAAATTTTTAGGAGGTTAGTGCAGTAGTCTCTGCCCCTGGTTAACAAGGGCCTCTATAAGGCAGTGCCAGTGAGAACAAAAAAGGAGAAAAATATATGAGAATTGTTGCAGGGATAAAGTAAATAGTAATTCTTTGGGTATGGAAATATCACAGAATCTCAGAGTTGGAGAGGAATTCAGATGTCATGCATTCCAATAATAACAATAGCTAACATTTAAGAGTACTTTATAAATATTAACTCATTTTATCATCACCTTAATCCTTTCAGGTAAATACTATTATTATATGTGACTTCCTCAAAGTCATGCAGCTCATAGGTGGCTGAAGAAGATACCTATTTATATCTTGACTCCAAAACAATTCTATCTACTTGGCTATCTAGAATTCAACCTGCACCTAAATTTAAAAAAAAAATAACTTTTCAATAACATGATCAGAAAGCTGTCTTACAGCCATTTCCTGAAGACCTCTAGAAAGGGGGAACCCATTACCCAAGACAACTAATTCTGTTTTTTGATTGTTATAATTCTCAGGTCAGGAAGCTTTTTCTTTACTTTGAGCCACATTCTTTTGTTTGTAACTTTTCCCTACTATTTCTATTTCTTCCCAGGAAGGTAGTTAGAAAAGATGAAAAAGTCAAAGAGAATCTGTAGTTTATGAGTATGGCAAACAATGAACAAGATGCAAAGATTTCTCTCCTGTGTGTTCCTTCCTCTATGCTCTAACCAAACCATACTTCTTATGATTCCTGTTTTATAACATTCTATCTTTTCTCTCTGTCTTTGCACTGCCTATCCTGTATGCTTGGAACACTCTCAACTGATTCAAGACAGTTCAAATTTGACTCCTATACATGTCAAGGGGAGTGGGGACCACTAAGGGAGAGGGCATCTGTAAAATGAGTTAAAAAAGGAAATGGCAAACCACTCTACTATCTTTGCCAGGAAAACACCAAATGAGGTCACAAAGTGACATGAGTGAAAATGACTGAACAACATTGGTTCCCAGCCTTCTCCACTCATATTTTGCAAGGTCTCTTAGCATTGACTTAGAATATAAACTATGTCTGTCTATGTACCCTATTTCTATCCATACACACATATATGAGTACATAGTTATATAAACAAAAATATACATATAAATATGTAGAGTATGGAGTGCCCTCCTGCCACCAATACATTATATGTACCTGGAGGACAAGGACTATTACATTATTTCCTTTGCATCCCCAGTACCAGGCACAGTAACTGGCTCATTAACTTATTAGCAACTTATGAATGTGTATGTGTTTTTTTAAATGAACTTAATTAAATTGAAGGCAGAAAAAAAGTTCATTTCAGAAAAAGAAATCATAAGGAACCTTGTTTTGGACTTATAGGGTATCTAAGAGATATTCTGTAGGTAGGTGGAGATGTAACCTCAGAGTTCAGAATACATCAGAAATGGAGATTTAGGAGACACGTAGAGGTGTTTGTTGAAGCTGTGGTTTGGAGAGTGACAAAGAACTGGATACAGGAAAGAGAAGAGGACTACGAATAAAACTTTATGGCACATCCATTAATAAGAATTAGTTAAAAGATGAGAAGCCTACAAAGGAAACAAAGAACACTTCGATCAGGCCTGCACAACATATGGCCCACTGGCCATTTGCATTCAGCAAAAGAATTTTCAGGTGGCCTCTGAAAAATGTAGGGGATGTTAAACTAGAGATGTAATTCATGCTTTGTCAGCCCAGCTTAATCCACCTTGCACTAGTCACTATTGTGCCTGTCATGTAACTTGGCACGGTGGCAGGTGTTCCACTGAGCACTCTCTCCTGCTTCTCACATGACTGATGGCAACCAACTATTATCAATCTGTCTCAATTCTGAGAGGAGTGAGAGACACATCTTTTTTATTGTGTGTTGGTTATCACTGGCATTGAACAGGGGCAATATGAATGCAGTGTAACCACAAGAACCCCAGCATACACAGGAGGATTTGCTCTACAGGTTCTTAGGTCTTCTTTTCTGAAAGGAAAGAAACTTTTGAGGGGTCAACAATCTACCTTATGCACATATATCATTCACTTAGTTCAGGGGGAAAAATCAGCACCCTGAACTCCAAGTAAAAAACAAACTGAAGTTACAAGCAGAAAGAACAACAGACAAGTCTTCCAACTGTCATCACAGATCAACAGATAGATCAACAGTATGACAATAAATATATAATTACTAGAGAGAGAAGCACCAGCATCTAAGTTTTCAAGGCCAAGGGGCTCCTTAGGAGCTTCCCAGTGTCTCATCTGGCTAAACACTTCCAGCGTGTAAGCCCCAAAGAAAAATCTCACATCAGAGTATTTATGTACTTTTCAGAGCCGGAGGGCATCACAATCCTTAAGAATCAGTGCCTCATTAGAATTTAACAAAAGGTGTGGGCCTCCCACAAAACAAATCTCCTCTAACTAAATTTCCCTTAATGGGAAGGTCCATTAATTGAGAGGGAAGATCTTTAACTCTAATAATTAACATTACATGCACCCATGCGCAAACACAGTTGACTCCCACTATGTGAAGAGCTGCAACACTGTGAGAACTTCTTCCTCTCTCTTGCTACACGGTGAAGCTCCAAGTTACATGAGTGTCTGGAATTCTATCCGTGGTCAGACACTCAGTTCAGTACTTCTTTGTACATGAACACTTGCTCTGGCGATTTTGTGGTTAAAATATTTATTTTTTTAAATTCTTCAAAGAAAAGGACAAGGGAGGAGGAGTGCAAAATGCAAATTCTTGTTGAAGGCATTATAGATTGATTCAGTAAGCATGATGTCAATGAATGACCTTAGATCTGTTTTGACTTTCATGGAAACTAGAAAAAGAAGGGCATTTAGTATATAAAGGAAAATGAAAGGGAGAAATAAACAACCAAAGAGAGAAAATGAAACAAATTGGAGATGGAGGATGTTAAAAACAAAATTTACTGAACTTTCTAGATGTTTTTTTTTCCAATATTGTTTACCTTAGTTTGTGTGTGTGCCAACAGAAACTGTACTGAGATGTGTTTTTGTCTTGCTTCAGAGCAAATGTATATGCATCGTTTTATTGTTTTTGTTTTAAATAGTATTTCTTTTTTTCCACAATTGCATATCAAGAAAATTTTTAGCATTTAGTTTTATAAGATTTTGAGTACCAAATTTTTCTCCCTCCCTTCTTCTCCTTCCTGAAAATGGTAGGAAGTTTAATAAAGTTTATACATATGTTATCATGTAATTTTTTCCCCACATTTGTCACAGTTGTAGAATAAGAAACATATCAAAAGGGAAAACTGCCATAAGGAAGAATGAAGTGGAAAAATATGCTTTTAACTCCATTGCAGAGTCCCACCAGTTCTTTATCTGGATATAGATACCATTTTCCTTCCTGAATCCTTTATACCTCTCTTGGATCATTGTGCTGCTGAGAAAAGTTGAGTCATTCAAACTTGTTCATCACATGATGTTGCTGAGATTGTATACAGTGTTTTCCTGGTTCTGCTCATTCTACTTCATATCAGTTTGTATAATTCTTTCTAGTTTTCTTTTTCTGAAATATCCATATTTTATATTTTATATCATTTCTTATTGCACAATGATATTCTATTACATCCATATACCACAGCTGGTTCAGCCATTCCCCAATTGATGGTCATGCTCTCAATTTCTAATGTTTTGTCACCATGAATAGGGCTGCTAAAAATATTTTTGTGTATATATATATATATATCATTTCACCCTTTTGAGGATCTCTTTGGGATACACACCTAGTATTGCTATATGTGGATCAAAGGGTAAGCAAAGTTTGATTTCCCTTTGAACATAGTTCCAAATTGCTCTCCAGAATGTTGGCATCAGTTCTCAACTCTGCCAATAGTGTATTAGTATTCAAATTAGCCCATATTCTCCCCAACATTTATAATTTTCCTTTTCTGTCATAATAGCCAATATGATTGGTGTGAGGTGGTATTTCAGAGTTGCTTTAATTTGCATTTCTCTAATCGAAATTGATATAGAGCATTTCTTTATATGCCTATAGAGATCCTTGATTTCTTCATTTAAAACTGCCTCTTCATATCCTTTGAATATTTCTCATAAATTTTACTCACTATTCTATATATTTGAGAAGTGAGACTTTCATCAGAGACACTCGCTGCAAAGATCGTTTCCCTACTTTCTGGTTTCCTTCTAAACTTGGTTGTATTAATTTTGTTTGTACAAAACCTTTTTAAATTTAATATGATCAAAATTTTCTGTTCTACATTTCATACATCTCGTTTCATCATGAATTCTCCTCCCCATTTATCTGATAGGTAGACAATTCCTTGTTCTTTCAATTTGATTGCTTCTTTTTCTGTGGTACCTTTCAGCAAGATGTAGTTTCCTTCTTTATCTCTTTCAATAAGTCTATGTTTGCTTTTACTTTGTCTATGATCAGGATTGCTACACTTATTTGTTTTTTACTTCAACTGAAGCATAAGAGATTCTGCTCCAGCCCATTACTTCTACTCTTTGTATATCTCTCTGCTTGAAGTGTGTGCCCTGTAAGCAAGATAGTGTTGGATTTCAGGTTTTGATGCCTTCTGCTATTGCCTTTCATTTGATAGGAGAGTTCATTCCATTCACATTACAGTTATGAATACTAAAGTGCATTTCTCTCCAACCTATTCTTTCTTCATTTTATCCTGTTTCTCCTTTCATCCTTTCCCATATCAATAGTGTTTTGCTTCTGCTACCACTTCCTCTGGGATTCCCTTTCTTCTGTCTGTCCCAACCCCTTTCACCTCTACTTAGTTTCTTCCCCCTCTTACTTCTCTGTCAGATAGGCTGAATATATATATATATATATATATATATATATATATATATATATATATATGTATATGTATATGTATATACCCTTTTTTGAGCCCAAACTGATGAGAGTAAGTTTCAAACAATGACAACAGAACAACCCCACCCCCTTTTCCCTCCAGTGTAATCAGTCTTTCTTGTGAGTTTATGTGAGATAATTTAATCCATTCTGTGCCTCCTTTACTATTCTGTCCCCATTGTATTCCTCCTTCTTATCCCTTAATTTTTTTTGTTATGTTAAATTCACCTTAGACACATACCCTCTCTCTACCTCTGTGTATCCATACTTTTCTTCTATCTGTACTGAGAGACAGTTTTAAGAGTTATAAACATGGGAGTGGAGCCAAGATGGCAGAGTAGAAAGACTCACATATGCTAGCTCTGAACCCACAGCCCATAGACTTCCTCTAAAAAGAAGGACCCGGGGGGCGGAGCCAAGATGGCGGAGTGAGAGCAACGACTCACCTAAGCTCTCCGACAAACTCCTTCAGGTACCTCCGAAGGGAGAGTCTGACCAAGGTTCGGAGGTGCGGAATCCAGTGGGAGGCAGAGGGTGACAATTTCGGAGCTCACGTTAGACTGGAGGATCCACGGGAAAGGTGTGTTCTGCGGGGGTGAGCCCACATCGCACAGCGCAGCGTGGCCAGCGCAGCGGAGCAGAAGGGACCCGAGAAACCTGAGCTGCGGGCAGAACCAGAGGAGCGGCACCGAGGGTGGGAGACAAGCCGAACTTACTCAGTGAGAGCCTCGGAGATCCAGATATCAGCGCAGCAGCTCCTGAGACCTTCAGCCCGAGGACCAAACTTCGGTAAGTCACCTGCTTGAACTTCCGGGAGCCAGGATGGCGGAGTGATCAGTGAATGCTCTCTCCTCCCCCCTTGATGACCTTGAAAGAACCATAGAATATTTCCTCGGAGAAATCCCAGATCAGCAGAAGCAGTGGAGGGAGGCCAGTTGTCTCATAGCGCCTGAGATGAGGAGGGTAGCTAGGGGGGATTCCTCCTGCGGTGGCAGAGGCAAAACAGAAGGACAGTGGACCAGAAGGACAGAGGACCCAGGGCAGGGAAAACTTGCACTAGGACCCAGGCAAGCCTCAGCGCCAGGAGAGGAGCCCCAGGAGGGGTGGGAACAGGCATTAGCATCTAGGAGTGCCTCAGCTGTCCAGGGGAATCAGAAAGACAATAGGGCAGCTGGGATTACTAGCCCTTGAGATTGCCTTTGCCTCAGGTCAGCTGAGAAGATATCTCCTGTTACTAGACCACTCCACCCTGGTAATTAACAAGCTAAACCTAAGGCTGATTGGGGAAACACCAAACAAAAACCTGCTTTTAGCTTTTTTCACACATCAGCTCAGCAAAAACTTTTCTACCTTTAGACTGAAAGAACCAGAAGCCACAACACTCAATCAACATCATGAAGAAAAAGCAGAGGGCCGAAAGAACCATAGAATCTTTCTATGGGGATAAGGACCAAACACAAACAGCAAAGAGGTCAGAGCTGAGACTGTACTGCCATCTGAATCTTCAGAAGGGACTATGAATTGCTCGCAAACACAAGCACCTTTCATGGAACAGCTGAAGAAGGAAATAGAAGATAAGCTGGCCAATGATCTTAAAATCAT
>CM053771.1:388163485-388176501 GCA_028658325.1 Potorous gilbertii
ATTTAGATTGTCGAATTTATGCGCATAAAGTTGTGTAAAGCAATTTCTAAGTATCGTTTTAAGTTCCTCCTTATTGAAGGATATTTCACCCTTTTCATTTTTGATATTGATAATTTGGTTTCATTCTTTCTTTTGGTTATTCAAATTGACCAAAGGTTTATCAATTTTATTGTTTTTTTCATAAAAACAAAATTTTAATTTTATTTATCAGTTCAAAAATTTTCTTAATTTCAATTTTACTAATCTCTCTTTTGATTTTGAGTATTTCTAATTTGATACTTACTTGGGGATTTTCAATTTGTTCTTTTTCTAGCTTTTTCAGCTGCATGCCCAATTCATTAACTGCCTCTTTCTCTATGTTAATCATGTAGGCATTCAAAGATATAAAATTTCTCCTAAGAACTGCTTTTGCAATATGCCATAATATTTTGTAGGTTGTCTCTTTATTTTCTTGAATGAAATTGTTGATTTTTGTTGTTTAACCCACTCATTCTTTAGGATTTGATTATTTAGTTGCCAATTAATTTTTGTTTATCTTTTTTTGTGGCCTTTTACTATATATAATTTTTATTGCATTATGATCTGAGAAGGATGCATTGAGTATCTCTGCCTTTCTGCATTGGACTGTGAAGTTTTTATGCCCTAGTAAATAGTTAATTTTTTTATATGTGCCATGCTCAGCTGATAAAAAGTTATATGCCTTTCGATATCAATTCAATTTCATCCATAGACCTATGATATCTACCTTTTCCAGACTTTTATTCACTTCTTTAACATCTTTGTTGTTTATTTTGAGGTTAGATTTATCAAGTTCGGAGAGGAGGAGGTTGAGTTCCCCCACTAGTATAGTTTTGTTATTTCTTCCTGCAACTCCATTACCTTCTTCTCCAAGAATTTTTGTGCTATATCAATTAGAGCATATAGGTTTATCGACGATATTACTCAGTTTTCTATGGTGCCTTTTTGAATGATATAGTTTCTCTCCTTACATCTTTTGATGAAATCTATTTCTGGTTTTGCTTTGTCCAGTACTAGGACTGCTACCCCTACTGTTTTTTACATCACCTGAAGCACACTATGTTCTTCTCCAACTTTTTGCCTCACTGTGTGTATCTCCATGTTTCCAATGTGTTTTTTTTTAAAGTAACATATTTTTGAATTATGGTTTTTAATGCATTCTGCTGTCCATCTGTTTTACAGAAGAATTCATCCCATTCACAGATATGATTATCTGTGTTTTTCCCTCCATTTACATTACTAGTTCTCCCTTCTCCCTTCCCCTCCACAATAGACTTTTAATTTTTTACCACTGACTCTCTCAGTCTTGTCTCCCTTCTTTCAGCCTCCTCCCATTTACTCTCCTTTTCCTTTATTACTTCTTCCTTCCCTTTTAGCCTCGCCTCCTTTTTCTTTCCCCCTTCCCCTCCTACTGCCTTTAGAGCTAGTTACATGTCTATTCTTAACTGAGTTTGTTGTTCTCTTCTTGAAGCAAATCAGATGAGAGTAAAGCTCAAAAAATGCTCACCTCCCTCCCCTCTTTCCCTGTACTAAAATGTATTTTGTGTCTCTTCCAATGATGTAATTTACCTTTTCCTCCTGCCTTCCTACCTTTTCACATCTCCCAGTACGATCTCTTCTCGGCTTTAAATCACATTTTTATCATCACATCATTTACTTTATACCTACTCCCACTATCTATGTATATCCCTTTCATGTATCATAATAAATCCGCAATTCTCAAGATTAACAAGGATCATCTTCCCTTATAAATATGCAAACTATTTACCCATATTGAATAACAAGTCCCCCACCCCTTTTTTTTAACCTTTTTATGCCTCTCTTGCGTCTTCTGTTTGAGCATCAAATTTTCCATTGATCTCTGGTCTTCTCATCAGGATGTCTAGAAATTCCTTATTTCATCAAAAGTCCAGCTCCTTGCATGAAGTAGTATGCTCAACTTTGCTACGTATTTGATCCTTGGTTTTAGTCCCAGCTCCTTTACCTTATGGAATGTCATATTCCAGTCCCTTCAGTCTTTTAATGTAGAAGCTGCAAGGTCCTGTGTGTTCCTGACTGTAGCTCCTCGATATTTGTACTGTTTCTTTCTGGCTGCCAGCAGTATTTTACCCTCACTTGATGGTTCTCTAATTTGGCAACTGTATTCCTTGATATTTTTAGTTTGGATCCCTTTCAAGAATTAAACAATGGATTATTTAGATGATTATTTTGCCCTCTGCATCTTCGACTCCTGGACAGTTTTTTGAAAGATTTTGTCCAAGAATCTTTTGCTCATCTTGGCTTTCTGGTAAACCGTTAATGCTCTCCTGGATCTATTTTCCAGGTCAATTGTTTTTCCAATTACATATTTTACATTTTCTTCTATCTTTTCATCCTTTAGCTTCTGTTTGACTGATTCTTGATGTCTCGTGGATTTATTACCTTCTTCTTGCCTGATTATAATTTTTATCAAATTGTTTTATTTAGTTAAATTTTGCATCTCCTTTTCCATATGCCCAATTGTTTCTTTTAAGGACTTATTTCTCCAGTTAGTTTTTGTACTTCCTTTTCCATTTTTCTAGGTATATTTTGGTGCTTTCTTTTCCATTAGTGCAATGATCCCTTTTAATTTGCCGTGATTTCTTTTCTCATATTTTTAACATAATTCTCCAATTTTTCTTCTCCTTCCTTGATTTGATTTTTAAATCCCTTTTTGTGCTCTTCCAAGAATGATCTTTGGACTTGAGGCCAGTTCATATTCCCTTCTCAAGTTTCAGGTGGGAATATAGTCTCAATGTTCCCTTCTTTGTTATTGGTGTTTTTGTCCTTGTCCTCTTGGAAAGATTGTATGTTCTTAACTTTTCTGGGTTGCTTCTTGCTGATGATGATTTCACTTTTCCTGCCTTTTAATGTGTATCTCTGCTTCTGGGGCACAGGGGACTCTGACCCACAATTCATGCGCTTAGAACTTGAGACTGTGTGTATTGTGGCCTCTGATTCTTTCAGGTAGAAGCTAGAATACTACAGCTCATCTGGTGTTGAGCTGGGTAATGTGCCATAGCAGAGTCCAGGTGAAGTCTTTCTGAGTTTCCCAGGAGTTAACCTGGATCTAGCTGCCTTAAGTGTGGGGGAGGAGTGGTTTCACCACAGAAAGTCTCCTCTTTTGAGCACAGGCAGGCTTAGTAGTTGGTGAAACTGTTTGCACTAGTGTCTTCCCTATTCCCCTACTGTGCTGAGGCAGGGCAGGGTCCTAGTGTTGATGATTGTGGGCTCCAACCCCCTGGAGCTTAGGATCTTGTCCCAGGTCTCTGAGGTGAGGTTGTCTGGGACAGCCCTGGTCCTGCACTGGTTCTTTTTAGACATAGCAAGAGAGATTGCCTTTTGCGATATTCCTAGCCTCATGGGCTAAGAGACTGTTTCCCTCTTCAGCTGATCCCACTGTTTCAGGAATTTTCCTCAGGAAATATTTTATAGGTTTTTAAAGTCAACAAGTGGAGAGGTACAACATTTACTGATCACTCTGCCATCCTGGCTCCTAGATGTTCAAGTAGATGACTACAGACATTTAACCTGCAGGCTGATAATCTCAGGAGCACCTGCTGCCGATACGTGGAACTCAGAGCCTCTGTCACGTTGGGTTCCATTGGACACCCATCCTGGTTGATATGCCCGAGATTCTGTAATGCTTCTGCTGCCTCACACTGCCTAGGGCTTCCTTCTCAGTGCTGCTTTGGTGGGATCCACGCCAGCCTGTGCACTGTGCGCTATGTGGTCCTCCAGTCCCAAGCAACATATCCTTCCCTTCAACCTTCCGGTCTGTCGTGGCCAGGAAATCTGCCACAGTCTGTCTCCTATTAAATTTTGCCATTCTGAAATCTGTTTATATTCTCTTTTTAGACATATCTGAAGGAATTTGTCTTAGAGCACAGGTGAGTAGTTGCTCTCACTCTGTCATCTTGGCTCTGCCCACCCCATAAACATTGTGAAGCATTGAGTTAAGCACTGAGGATTCAAAAAGAAGTGATAGTCAAATGAAGACAAAGTGACTACTTCTCAGGAATTACGCTAAAAAATTCATTTACAGGGACTAGATGACCTGTTGGAGTCTTTCCAACAGTAAAACTCTGTTAGTGTGTGATTCAACTAAACTGGATTAGCTCCAAAATATTTTTAGAAAAAGAAGAGAATAATAAGTATATGCAAAATTGAACAGATTTGCTAAGATTTCTTTTGTGCTTTGTTTTTGTTATTGAGGACATTAAAATCAATACATTTGGACTTTAATACTCCAAGGAATTACTACACATTAAAAAATAGAACAGGAAATTAGGAAAATGAAGTTATACTACATGATCTAGATTAATCAGATACACAGAAAAAAATAATACATGCTAGGGCAAACCAGCTTTGAAAGTATTCAGTAATTATCAAAATATTTCCAGGAAGAAACATACTTTCGAAAATTTAAAAACAAATCATTTTATTCTAACACTTCTAAAAGGATATCAATTATTTATCAACAACTACCTACTTTCCTATCTTCATGTAATCTTTAAGA
The DNA here is from genome assembly GCA_028658325.1 of Potorous gilbertii. Taxonomy (NCBI): domain Eukaryota; kingdom Metazoa; phylum Chordata; class Mammalia; order Diprotodontia; family Potoroidae; genus Potorous; species Potorous gilbertii. Next base: position 388,168,041 of record CM053771.1, read on the forward strand.
GAATGAAGCTGTGAATATGGGAAGGGTTTCTTTGATAAAATTATGAGAACTGAAGAGGTAGATTTTTTTATAGATAGATTTTCCTGAAGCTAAATACATCTTCATAATACCAATAAAAGGCATCAGAAAAATCAGATCTTTCTCTGTTGCTGGTTTGATTATTAAAAGGAAAATTCAGTAAACAGGAGTCTTGAAAACTGTCCTCTTAAAAATGTGCATCCCCTGTGTTAATAACATTTACAAAAAATGGTTATATTGCCAACAACATAGAAAATTAGTGACTCTTGAAACCATTTCAACTCTTCATTCCTCCAAAATAAGAATTTTGTATATTATGGACATTAATTGTAGATAAACACACAGGGAAATAAAAGAAGAAAGAATACTGCCAAGATTAATTATGAATTAACAATGGAGAACTCTTTTCTTAAAATGTACACTCAACACTTTGGTTCAGTCAGTTTCTACATATGCATAAAAAATGCTCAAGGGGTTTCATAGACAAGTTCACAAGTTCATCTTTGGATTCTCATTTACTGAAAATTTTTGTCAGAACACTATTTCTATCTTTCTCCCTCTTCTCAAAGATCAGCAGATATTAATTCTACTAAGCCATGAGCAGATCAAGTGTTACCTATTAACTGTGATCCACATCTAGTTTGGCTATGCTGTAGACCAGAGATTCTGAACAAAATACTCTACCCATCATCCTCCAATATCATAGAAAGTGGCAGACCACAATTTAAGTACATGAAGTAAGAAGACAACGAGATAAAGCAAGTGAAATTTAGAATGGGATGGCAACATGGGCAGTAGGACTTGGCCCAAAAGAAAGGGGACTGAAACCCATCTAATAAAAGTTGTATTCTTCACAGAATACTTAAGGCAGGAACTCAGGGTAGTCATAAATCCTCTCACTGTGGAAACACTGGTGAAACTTTGCAGCACAGTGTGGTAGTCTAGAATGATTTTTTTTTACATTGAAACACCAATTATTCCAAGAGAAAAGATGTCAATAAAACACACCCCAAAAAAGAAATAAATCAACCAAGGATCCTAAAGCCTGAATCTCAGAGAATTCAAAGCACTTATAACAAATATTTCAAGACAAAAGAATGTCAACCCATACATGATGAAATACCCCATGGACTCCAAAGAGAAAACAGAATGACAATATTTAGAATGACTCAAAAGAGAAATTAAATCTACAATAGAAGAAATTAGAGATTTAAAGAAATGTTGATCAAATTGCCTAATTGATACTTTATGAAGCTTGATAGTATAATAAAAATAGATAAAGAAGCAAAAACTTCCAGACTAGCAAAGGTAGCAATGTGGGGAAAAAATTAGAAAGGAAGAAATAATGCATCTCCAGATCTAAAACTGTATTAAATAATCACAAAAATTAAATGGTACTTGATAAAAATAGATAAATGGTTTGTGGGTGTTCATATAGTATATGTTCATATAATATAACAACATGATAACTTAATGAAAAGGAAGATAATTAAGGTGGAATTCTGTGGAAATATAATTATTAAAATTAGTATAGAAAAGGAATGAGAAATGTCTGATTCCTAGCTTTTTTGAATATGGGAGGAATGTTGTTGTTATTCAGTCCTTTTTTTGGTAATCTCACTTTTTGTAATGCTATTTCAAGTTTTCCTGCTAAAGATAGTGGAGTGGTTTGTCATTTCCTTCTCCTACTAATTTTGCAGAAGAGGTTCATTTCACTCCAGCTAATTTTACAAATGAAGATATGTCAAATATGGTTAAGTGGCTTTCCCAGGACCAAACATTAGTAAAAGACCGAGACCAAATTTGAACTCTTGAAGAAGAGTCTTCTTGACTGTAAGCATGGCACTCTAACCATTGCACCGCCAAGTTGTACCAAAAGTTGATTTATTTTTTCATACATTGTTTAGTTTTGTTCAATTGCCTTTTCTCTTCTTTTTTATACTTTGTCATATGGTATTGTTTGCTAGGAGTAGTATGACAAAGATACACTGGAAATGTATATAAGAATAAAAATAAATACCAATTTAATTTAAATAACAAGGCATATTTAAAAAGTTGTCATAATTTAATATAGTTTCACAGTGCTATCTTTCCTGTATCCAAGTCTGTCTTAGATTTCTCCACAGTATTAATTCATATATGTATAGATATATATGCATATTGTGTAAACTCATATATAAACATGAATCATATATATGTATGATGTATGTATATATACATACACATATGTATATGTAAATGTGTGCATGTGAATATATTTCACACACTATATTTACATGTAATTTGTCTTGTGTATTTCACCTATAATATTTCATAAAGGCTTTACAAATTTGGTTATTAATTTGCCCCCATCTAGAATTTAATCAAAGGAAATTTCCAAAAAGATATAATTCATTTTTCAGTTCTCATTTAGAATCTTATCTCATTGCTCAGTTAATTTGACCCACAAGGAAGTACACATTAACGTACAAAATGCCTTTGCACTAGGTATTCATCATTTAAAAAACACAAAAATAAAAATTCATTTGTGGAATGGCTTTTAAATAAAATGTCATGCATCTTTATGATCAGCAGTAAACACAATTCCATTAATTGCTTAAATCCACTCATTAACTTTTCTGGAAGGAAGATACCCAGAAGATTTTGGCATTTGAGAGGTACTTTTTAACTATATCTTCCCTCCTTTCCATCTTAGTTCAATAAACAGTTAATCAGAGGATAGTCAAGAGCCACCTCAGTCTTCTTCAGCATCTTCATACAAGAATATCCTACATCTTCTTTGTTTCCATTCTATCTACTCTCTTTTGCAATATTCAGAATCTTCACAACCATTGCCTCCCAACTCAAGATGACTAAGAGAGTTATTTGTCAAGCAGTAGTTATCCTGGTAGACTTCTTTATGTGAGGTACATATGACATTTGACCCTGAAAAATAGGGCAATATTTTTTTTACCTCTTTGGATATTTCTGGTGGCAAGATGGCAGGATCCTTCTGAAGTCTCTCTTCCCCACAATTCCCCTCAAAATAACTAGAAAACTGCCTCAGAATTTATCTAGGAGCAAGGAAGCAGCTTACCTGCCCAGTTGTAAATTTCTGTCTCACTAGGGTGAGTGGAGAGTGGGGTCCAAGAGCAGGATCCAAGACCCGGAGCAGCAGCAGTACCTATCAGCACCAGAGAAGGTGGCCTGCAGTAGTCCTCTAAGTCTGGGACAGTGTACCACAAAGGCCTCACCCTCCTGCATACTTGTAGAACCTTGGACAAGTGAGCAGCAGCACCACAGGCCATGAACTAGGCCTTGGCCCCATTGCTGACCAGTGGTGGGGCCCCACTCTGGATATAATAGAGAAGAACATCCACCCCTGAGGGTCTACCAGCAGAAAGACCCTGTTTCCATAGTAACACAGCAGCAGCTCCTACCCCTAGGTCAGGCCAGTAACAAGATCACTCTTCCAGGGTCAGCCACCAAAAAGACTGTCTTAGGAAGGCATCAGCAAGTCCTCACATTTGGAGAAGGCCAGCAACTAACCCCCATATCCAAAGGAGAGTGACAGGGAGGTCCCAACACCAGCATAAGCCAGAAGGGAAGCCTACCCTGTAGAAAAAGCAAACAAGTAAGTCCTAAAGCCCAGTGAAAGCCACCAATAAGCCTCAGAGCCCCAGACTAAGATGCTTGGGACAGTGCAGTAGCAAGTCCCAACTCTCACATCAAAACATCAAGTCACAAATTAGGCAGAAAAAATGAGCAAACAATAACAACAAAAGACCTTGACTATAGAAAGTTACTATGATGATTAGAAGGTGTACAGCCAATGTGATATTCAGAACATCTATGGTGACCATGAATATTTTGACTCAATTCTGAATCAAGAAATACAGCAGATTCCCCACATGGAAGATAAAACCAAAATGTTTGTTTAGGCCCCAGAATGCCAAATCCACCACACTAATAAAAATCTATACGCAATAACAACGTGGAGGACAACACTATCCCCAAACCTTCCCCACTGCTAGGCCTCTCACAAACCAGCTCCATTAATCAAATCACAAGTAGGCACTCTTAAACAAAATCACAAAAAAGCCCTTTTACTCACACTAGTCAGCAACCTGCTTGCCTGCATCCTTCCTACCTCTGACTGCTCTCTGATTCTCTTCCTCAGCTCTGCTATAGCTCCACCTCCTCCTGTTTCATGTGACTTAAACTTGAGGCAAGATGGTGCATAGAAAGACACACAAATGCAGGCCCTCCCCACATACTCCATAAAATACCTGTAGAAAAGAACTGTCAAAAAATTCTGGAACAGCAGAAGTGGAGAACAACAGAGTGGAGGAGATTTTCAGCCCAGAGTAGAGAAAGGCCCACAGGAAACATCTGTTGCACCAGATGCAGAGTGGAGCCCAGCCTTGTCCTCATGGCCCATGACTGGGGAACAGCCCTTAGGGGCAGAATCTCCAGTCATGGAATTCTCAGTCTCAGCAGCAACAGATTCAGAGATCCCTCAACCCACAGGGGTCAAAGGTCAGTGACATGGTTTTTTTCAGCTGGCTGGGAAGGGAGGAGGACTTTGCCATAGCTCCGGCCTCAGGAAACAGCATCAGAGGCCACATCCAGCAGGCAGCAGCAGTTCCCACCTCAGCTCCTACAGCAGTCTGCATCCATTGTTGGATCGTAAAACCCTTGGGGGCACTGAAGAACTAATTATTACCTCCACTCTGTGTAGAGGCCCTACATCAGCTGATCTTTATCTCACACTGAATGGCAGCCCTGCTACCACAGCTTGACGGAATACCATCCCTCCAGTGATGGCTTGGCAGAAGGAGGCCAGGTGTCTGTGGACAGGAAGCTCTGCTAAGTTTCTGGGCAGTGTACACACTTGATTGTGCCACCTTGGAGGAACTGAGATCTTAGAGATTCCCAGAGTATATCCTACTCTTGACAAAGGAACAAAAAATCAAGTAACTGGTTGGGAAAATTCCCAAAAAAGCGAAAAAAAATAAGACCATAGAAGGTTACTTTCTTGGTGAACATATATCTCCTCCCATCCTTTCAGATGAGGAATAATAATGCTTACCATCAGGAAAAGACATAAAAGTCAAGTCTTCTGTACCCCAAATCTCCAAAATGAATATTCAATGGTCTCAGGCCATGGAAGAGCTCAAAAAGGATTTTGAAAATCAAGTAAGAGAGGTGAAGGAAAAACTGGGAAGAGAAATGAGAGAGATGCAAGGAAAGCATGACAAGCAGGTCAACACCTTGCTAAAGGAGACCAAAAAAAAAATGCTGAAGAAAATAGCACTTTTAAAAATAGGCTAACTCAATTGGCAGAAGAGGTTCAAAAAGCCAATGAAGAGAAGAATGCTTTAAAAGCAATAATGAATATATTTAGACAGAGATGTGGACATAAGATGACTTTGATAGAATGATACCCCCCAAAATAGTAAAGAGGTAAGAAAGGCAATTTCACTGGAAGAAGTAGGGGGAAATTGAATGGAGTAAATTATCCAACATAAAAGAGGCATGAAAAAGCTATTTTAATTGCGGGAAAGCTGGGCAGTGTGTGCAACCCCTACTGTAATAAAATGTTGCTCAAAAAGGGAGTAACATACGTATTCATTTTATACAGAAATCTATCTTAACCTATAAGTAAAAAGGGATTGAGATAATAGAAGCTGAAGGAGGGACTAACAAAAGGGCAATTTACTGGGGAAGGTGGAGATTAGAAGTTAAACAGCTGTGAGGAGGGAACAGTTACGACGAGCAAGAGGCAGATAAAGAAATGAAAAATAGAATGGGGGGAAATATATAGTTATTTATCAAGACTATAGATGTGAATGGGGTAAACTTACCCACAATGATGCAACATACTATGCCTCCAGATGAAGAACTGAGTTTGAAAGAATACAGACTGAGGTATGCTACTTTCACTTTCTTCATTTTTTTTTGCTTTTATTCTAATCTTCTTGCACAAATAACCAAAATGGAAATGTTTTACATTATTTTTCATGTATAGCCTACTTCTTTTTGCTTACTATCTGAGGGAGGGAAAAGGAAAGTGAGAGGGATAGAATTTAGATGTTAAGATGTTTATCTTAAATAAAGATGTTAAAAAGTTTAAAAATCTTCTTTCAGCAAAACAATTAATTACAATTTCAGAGAGCACAACTCCGATGGGCTGGCTATGTTGTTAGAATGCAAAATGTGTGCTTGCCAAAAAGACTATTTTATGGAGAGCTCACATAGGGAAAATGATCACACAATTGTCAGAAGAAGTGATACAAGGACACTCTCAAAGTCTCTTTCAAGGACTTTAGATTTGACTGTGTGACATGGGACACACTAACACAGGACCACGAAGTATGAACTGCCCACATCAGAAAAGGTGCTGTGCTCTATGAGCAAAGCACAATTGAGACAGCACAAAGGAAATGTAGGATGCAAATTTGGAGTAGTCATTCCAAATATTCACATGGACTATCTGTGCCCAATCTGTGGTAGAGCATTCCCGAGCTTGTATTGGTCCGATCAGCCACAGTCGAACACACTGAAACTTCACTTTGTCATGGGGATGCCATTTTGGTCCTCTTCAAGAATGAAGGATAACAACTAACCCATAACTTTTTGTTGCAGCTGTTTTGTCTCAACCCACAATTACCACCACCTTGATTGTACAGGTCTAAGTGTCAATGAGAGAAATATGAAAGTTTCTTTTAAAGTCTTTCAAAATCTTTTAAAGATTTCATGATATATGCAAACATAGAGATATATTTTTCTAGCTATTTCTGTAACTATAAAGCCCCCTAAAAGGAAACACTCAAAATAAGATATTTAATAATTTCTGCAAAGTTACTTTTAAAAAGAGTAAATGAAATGTATTTCTTCCAGAAAGTGATGTCCTTTAGATATTGTCAATTTCAGATGCAACTTTTTTTAATTGCATCAAGCCCCATAATACCACTGGTTTCATGAATGATATCTATGGTCATTCAAAAGAGAACAGCACAGAACGGAGAAGAAAGTCAAGAATGGAAGGGTGCCTTTAAACTCAGGAAGACCCAAGAACAAGTCCTACTTAATACCCATACTAGTTATGTGTGTGGCTATCAGAAAGTTATTTAAATAACTTCTCTGTGCTTTAAGAACACTCTAAAACCAAGTTGTAAAATGGCATTGTAGAGAGAATTTCATTCTCATGAAGTTATTAGTTTGAACCAAACAAAAAAAAAATCTCCCAGTAACTGATGCAATGTTCCTGGTAATGATAAAATCAAGACAGTCAAGGAATCACTCTAGATAACCGAGAGGTCAATGGAAATATAGATATAAACAGCTGTGATTTTAATGTGGTGATTTAATGATTTGATGATCATGATGTTATATCTTTAAGTTTTGCAAAAACACTTTAAATATGTTGCATAATATTTAATTCTCAAAATAAGTCTGTTAAGTAGATGCTATTATTATCTGGAAATTACAGATGAAGAAAATGAAGTGCAGAGAGGTTATGTCTAGGGTCACTCAGCTAGAAAGGAAGAGTCTTAGACAGGATTCAAATTTGGATCTTTTGACTCAAATACAGGCTCCATTCAATGTCACATCAAGCTATAACTAATAAAATAGATGTACGTGCATGAAAGTATACATGTAAGTATGATCAACAAACTATATGTGTAAAAATAGTGGTATTGTACTAAATGAAAGAAATAACATATGGAATAATTGAGTCCTAAACTAGTTCCCATGTAATGCTAGGAGTCTTTCAGAAGGTCTTCAAAAAAAATGTTGCAGAACTAAGATTTCAATCAAGATCTTTTGATTCCAATTCATTAACAAACTGCATTATACTGCATCTTGTAGTTATTTTATCAGGTCATGAAAATCATGACTTGCAATATAAGGGAAATAATGAAGAACGAGGATGAAGTCTTAGGGAAAAAGTGTTAGGGGCCAAGCTCTGGACTGTGGCCTCCTGAGGGCGATGTTAGGGGCCAAGCTCTGGACCGTGGCCCCCTGAGGAGCCTGGAAGACGCTCCGGGTGTGAACCTGCCTTCGGGTGCTGGGACCGCCCATACGGGAGCTGGCTACGCCCTCAGGGAGGAACATGGGAGGAGCTCTGGCTGGGTATAAGAGGGCATGTTGGGGCCAGTCCGGGGAGACGCCATTAATAAAGTGAAGTGCACTGGCCATCTCGGGTGAACTGTGTGATCATTTCCCCTCCGTGGAGGAGGGGATAGCCCTATCACGTGCCGCAGCGTGGTAGGGGTCGGAGACGTCCAAAGACCCCGGGAAAGGGTAAGTGACCAGGTGTGTATCTGGGGTAAAGGCCCCGAAGGGTAGAGGCCCGTGTATCTGGGGTAGAGGCCTCGAAGGGTAGAAGCCCGTGTATCTGGGGTAGAGGCCCCGAAGGGTGGAGGCCCATGTATCTGGGGTAGAGGCTCCGAAGGGT
>CM053771.1:388177001-388195652 GCA_028658325.1 Potorous gilbertii
GATGGAGGGAAATATATTCTTACACAACACGACTATTATGGAAGTCATTTGCAAAACTACACAGATATGGCCTACATTGAATTGCCTGCCTTCCCAAAGGGAATGGGTGGGGAGGGAAGGATGGGGGAAAAACTGGAACGTAAAGTTTTAGGATCAACTGTTGAGTATCGTTCTTGTTACTGGGAAATAAGAAATACAGGTAATGGGGAATAGAAAGTTATCTTGCCCTACAGGACAAAAGAGAAGATGGGGTAAGGGAAAGGAGGGATGATAGAAGAGAGGGCAGATTGGTGATATGGGTAATTAGAATATCCAGTGTATTGGGGAGGGGGGAGGGGAGAAATGGGGAGAAAATTTTGGAACCCAAAATCTTGTGAAAATGAATGTAAAAAGTTAAATAAATTTATTAAAATAAAATTAAAAAAAAGAAAAAGAAAAATGAGAGAGATAGAAGAAAACTTTCAAAAGCGAGTCAACACCTTTCTAAAAGAGCCTCCAAAAAAATGCTGAATAAAATAATAACTTTAAAAATAGGCTAACTCAATTGGCAAAAGAGATTCAAAAAGTCAATGAGGAGAAGAATGTTTTTAAAAGAAGAAATAGTTAAATGGAAAAGAAAGTTCAAAAGCTCGCTGAAGAAAATAGTTCTTTAAAAATTAGAATGTAACAGGTGGAGGTTAATGACTTTATGAGAAACCAAGAAAACACAAAACAAAACCACAAGTATGAAAGTATGGAAGACAATGTGATACCTATCACTGGAAAACAAATGACCTGAAAAATTGGTTCAGGAGAGAAAACTTAAAATTTATGTGAAAACCTGAAAGCTATGATCAAAAAAAGAACCTATACATCACCTTTCATGAAATTATTGGGGCGGAGCCAAGATGACGGAGTAGAAAGACTCACATTTGCTAGCTCCGAACCCACAGCTCATGGATTTCCTCTAAAAAGAACTCCTGACAAATTCTGGAACAGTGGAAGCTGCACAGCAACACAGTGAAGGAGATTTCCGTTCGAGAGAGCCCTGAAAAACCGATCCCAAGGGTGTATCGCGCCCCAGAAGAGAGCAGAGCCCTACCCTGCCCTGGCAGCGCGGCACCGAGAGGAACGAGCAGAGCCCAGCAGGCTTCAGAGACAGACTCTCCAGTGGCCGCAAAGGTCCCTCAACCCAGGCACGCACAGGTCAGTGAGAGAGACGGGCTGAGAGGGGAGCATGTGTCTCCGGGACACAGGCCCCCTCTGGAGGCAGCAGCAGAGGCAGCACTCAGAGGGAGCAGGCGGCCAGAGGCTCCCGGAGCAGGCAGGAACTCAGCAGCAGGTCCATTACAAAAGGTCTCTGCTTAAACCCCGTGAGGGAACTGAGCTTGGGAAGGGGCCCTGCTCCAACCTGCCGCCAAAAGCCCTGAGGCTGGGGAACAGAATTTGAATCTCAGACCCCAAGAACTAGGTGGGCAGATCTAGGCAGGGGTGGAGAGGAATCTCAGAAGTCAAGTAACTGGTTGGGAAAATGCCCAGAAAAGGGAAAAATACTAAGACCATAGAAGGTCATTTTCTTGAGAAGATGATTCCCCATTCCTCTCTGACGAGGAAGAGAACTGCTTACCATCAGGTAAAGACATAGGAGTCAAAGCCTCTGTATCCCAAACATCTGAAATAGATATCCCATGGGCTCAGGCCATGGAGGAGACCAAAAAGGATTTTGAAAATCAAGTTAGACAGGTGGAGGAAACACTGGGAAGAGAAATGAGACAGATGCAAGAAAAGCATGAAAAACAGGTGAGTATCTTAATAAAGGAGACCCAAAAAAATGCTGAAGAAAATAACACCTTGAAAAATAGGCTCACTCAATTGGCAAAAGAGGTTCAAAAACCTAATGAGGAGAAGAATGCTTTCAAAAGAAGAATTAGCCAAGTAGAAAAATAGGTGCAAAAGCTCATTGAAGAAAATAGTTTTCTCAAAATTAGAATGGAACAGATGGAGGCTAATGACTTTCTGAGAAACCAAGAAATCACAAAAGAAAACAAAAGAATGAAAAAATGGAAGAGAATGTGAACTATCTCATTGGAACTACAACTGACCTGGAAAATAGATCCAGGAGAGACAATTTAAAAATTATGGGACTACCTGAAAGCCATGATCAAAAAAAGAGGATAGACATCATCCTTCATGAAATGATCAAGGAGAACTGCTCTGATATTCTAGAACCATAGGGCAAAATAAGTATTCAAGGAATCTATCGATCATTGCCTGAAGGAGATCTAAAAAGAGAAACTCCTAGGAACATTTTGGCCAAATTCCAGAGTTCCCAAGTCAAGGAAAAAATATGGCAAGCAGCTAGAAAGAAACAATTCCAGTATTGTGGAAATACAATCAGGATAACACAAGATCTAGCAGCTTCTACATTAAGGGATAGAAGGGTGTGGAATAAAATATTCCAGAAGTCAAAGGAACTAGTTCTAAAACCAAGAATCACCTACCTAGCAAAACTGAATATACTTATTCAGGGGAAAATATGGTCTTTCAATAAAATTGAGGATTTTCAAGCATTCTTAATGAAAAGACCAGAGCTGAAAAGATAATTTGACTTTCAAACACAAGAATGAGGAAAAGCATGATAAAGTAAACAGCAAGGAGAAGTCACAAGGCACTCACCAAAGTTGAACTGTTTACATTCCTATATGGAAAGACAATATTTGTAACTCCTGAGATTTTTCAGGATCTGGGTCGTTGGTGGTATTACACACACACACATACACACACACACATACACACACACGTACACACACACATGTATAGGTGTGCACGCACACACATACGCACCTGCACGCACACACAGAGACAGAGAGCACAGAGTGAATTGAATAGGATGCGATCATATCTTAAAAGAAATCAAGGTAAACAGTGAGAGAGAAATGTAGTGGGAGAAGAGAGTGTGAAATGGAATGGGATAAATTATCTCTCATAGAAGAGACAGGCAGGAGTCTTCTTAGTGGACGGAAAAAGAGGAGAGCTGAGAAAAAACAACATGAAATTTACTGTCATCACATTTGACTAAAGGAAGGAATAAAATGCACACCCATTTTGGTATGAAAACCTGCCTTACAATACAGGAAAATGGGGGAGAAGGAGATAAGCAGGGTGGAGGGGGATGATGGAAGGGAGGGCAATGGAAGAAGGGAGCAATTTGAAGTCAACACTCGGGAAGGTACAGGATTAAAAGAGAGAATAGCAGCAATGGAGGGCAGGATAGGATGGAGGGAAATATAGTTAGTCTTACACAACAAGACTATTATGGAAGTCATTTGCAAAACCACAGATATGGCCTATATTGAATTACCTGCCTTCCCAAAGGGAATGGATGGGGAGGGATTGATGGGGAGAAGTTGGAACTCAAAGTTTCAGGACCAATTGTTGAGTATTGTTCTTGTTACTAGGAAATAAGAAATACAGGTAATGGGGAATAGAAAGTTATCTGGCCCTACAGGACAGAAGAGAAGATGGGTTAAGGGAAGAGAGGGATGATAGAAGAGAGGGCAGATTGGTGATATGGGTAAGTAGAATGTTCAGTGTATTGGGGAGGGGGGAGGGGACAAATGGGGAGAAAATTTTGGAACCCAAAATCCTGTGAAAATAAATGTAAAAAGTTAAATAAATAAATTTATTTTAAAAAAAGAAATTATCAAGGAGAGCTGCCCTGATATTCTAGAAGAAGAAGTCAAAATGAGTATTGAAATAATCCAGCCATTACTTCCTGAAGGAGAACCAGAAAGAAAAGTCAGAAATATTTTAGACGACTTTGAGAGTTCCCAGGTCAAGGAGAAAATATTGCTAGCAGTTAGAAAGAAACAATTTGAGTACTGTGGAAGTACAATCAATATAACAAAAGTTCCAGCAGCTTCTACATTAATGGATCAAAGGGTATGGAAAATGATATTCTATAAGTCAAAGGAACTAGGACTTAAAGCAAGAATCACCTAACCAGTAAAACTGAATATAATACTTGAGGGGAAAAATTGTCTTTCAATGATATGGATGACTTTTAAGCATTTTTGATCACAATACCAGAGGTGAAAAGAACATTGCCCTTCCCAAATCAGGAATCAACAGAAGCCTGAAGAGGTAAACAGGAAAGACAAATCATAAAGTACTTACTAAAGTTGAACTGTTTCCATTCTTATATGGAAAGACAGAATTGGTAACTCTTGAAATTTTTTTCAGTATCTGGGTGGTTGGTGGGATTGCACACAGACACACAAACACACACACATATGCACACGCACACACATATATATAAGCATATACCTATGTCTGCATATATAGATATTTCTATATCTACCTATGTATCTATAATCTATCTGTCTATCTGTATATCCTCAAGGATATCTACACATATGTGTATGGCGACAGAGGCAGAGAGACAGAGGTAGAGACAGAGAGAGAGAGAGAGAGAAAGCACAGGGTGAGTTGAATGGGAAAGAATCCTATCAAAAAAAAATTAAAGAGTGAGAGAGGAATACGTTGGGAGGAGAAAGGGAGAAAAGGAATCAGGGAAATTATCTTTCATAAAGGAGACAAGAAAAAGATATTGAAATGGAGAGAAAAAGGGGAGAGGTAAGTGGGATAACGTGAAATGTGCTCTCATCACATCTGACCCAAGGAAGGAATAAAATGCACACTCATTTTGCTATGAAAACCTATCTTATAATGCAAGAAAGTGAGGGACAAGGGGATAGGAACGGTGTTGTGGACAATGAAGGGTTAGGGCAATGCAAAGAGGGAGTAATTAGAAGAAAACACTCTTGGGGAGGGACAAGGTCAAAAGAGAGAATAGAAGAAATGGGGGGCTGGATAGGATGGAGAGAAATACAGCCTTACACCACATGACTATTAGGGAAGTCTTTTTCAAAATGACACATATGTAGCCTATAATGAATTTCTTGCCTTCCCATTGTGGATGGGTGAGGAGGGAGGATAGAAGAGAAGTTGAAATTCAAAGTTTTAAGAACAACTCTTTGGTATTGTTCTTGCATACACCTGTGAGTATAGTTATTTATCTTTCCCTAAAGGACAAAAGAGAAGATGAGGACAGGGGAAGGGAAAGATTTTGGAAGAGAAGGCAGATTGATAGTAGGGGTAATTACAATGGTCGGCATTTTGGGGTGGGGAAAGGGGAGAGATGGGGAGAAAATTTGGGACTCCAAGTTTTGGGGAAATGAGTGTTGAAAATTTAAAATAAATAAATCAAAAAAGAAAAAGAATATCGCAAACAATCTTGAGAATAGTACATTATGATCAGGTAGCTTATATATGGGGAATGAAGGACTGGTTCATTATTAAGAAAAGCATTGGAATTATTGATAAAATCACCAAAAAACGTAACAGAAGCTATACGATTATCTCAATAGCAGCAGGAGTTGCTTTTCATAAAATAAAACACCCATTCTCACTGAAAACACTGGAGACCATAGGAATAAATGGAGCTTTCCATGAAATAATAAGCAGTATCTACTTATAATAATCAGCAAGAATTATATGCAATGGGGATAAGCTACTTATATTTCCAATAAGATCAGGGGTGAAACAAAGATGTCCATTTTCACTGATCTTATTTCTTGTTGTATTAGAAGTTATAGTTTTAGCAAAAACAGAAAAAAATAAATTGAAGGAATTACAATAGACAAAGATGGAACTAAGTTATCACTCTTCACAGATGGTATTATGATATATGTGGAGAATCTTAGAGAATCAAATACAAAACTACATGAAATAATGAGGAACTTTAGCAAACTTACAGGTTACATAAAAACCCACATACATCATCTGTACTTGTATATATTACCAACAAAGCCCAACAACAAGAGATTGAAATAGAAATCTCCTTGAAAGCAATGATAGACACTATAAAATATCATAGTGGTAATTAAATTTGGATCTTATCTTTCTTTTACTAAAAGTGCCTCTGATTGATTAATTTTATTGGGTAGGATCTTTCCCATCCGTTGATGCAAACACCCATTGTGTGAAGCAAGATTAGGGGCTCTGTTTTGTGGAAGGGTCCCAAGTACCTTTTCCTTTCTCTATTGAGGCACTGGGTCAGAGGGTTATGTCCTCTGGCTCTAAAAAATATATGAATACTCTGAGTGTGAGGTTTTACCTTGGGGGCCTAGTTTTTGGAAGAAGTTCTCTGTTGCAGATGAGATACTTGGAAGTCGAGAAAGAAACATCCCCACCTACACCCCTATCCCGTTTTTTAGAACCCGGATGATGGTGCTTCACTCTTTGGTAAAGACCAATGTATGCATGTTAGTAGTGGTCAGACAGTTTGGAAGCACTATCTGTTGATTTTTTTTTACTTTTCTGAAATTTTGACTGATTTTTTCTGATACCTCTGCTTGATTAAAATTATCTTTAACCTATTGAAAGTTGCTTTCATTTTATGAATGCAGATCTAAGAACCTGTTGTAGTAGGCTGTCCTGTGTATGTTGGGGTACTTGCTAATACAATATGCCATTGTGAGATAGGATATACACAAAAGAAAAGGAAAGCAAGGGGACTGGGATAGCTATCTCTTGTGTCCCCGTTTGGGTGGTTATGATTCTGTTATGCCCTGGGAGGAGGGAGTAGCAAGAGCTAAGGCTCAAGTGGATTAGTCTGGTTCTGGACCATACTGGAGGAGTAAAGTCTTGCAAATGCATTGTGTTCATAAACCAGATCA
Source organism: Potorous gilbertii (assembly GCA_028658325.1). Classification (NCBI taxonomy): domain Eukaryota; kingdom Metazoa; phylum Chordata; class Mammalia; order Diprotodontia; family Potoroidae; genus Potorous; species Potorous gilbertii. The sequence goes on from CM053771.1 coordinate 388,183,721, forward strand.
GAGCTGTGAGAATTTGGAATGGGACCCTGGAATTCCACTGAAGGGCTGCAGGATGAACTACCAAGCAGAATCTAAGAACAGCCACTATGCCAAATTTAGTGACAGCCATGGAACAGAACAAGAGATCTTCCTGTCAAATGACCCAGCACACTGAGGTGAAATGAGTGGAACTGCAAAGCAGCAGAATGCTTTCCCACAGAAGAAAGAGGGAGTTGGGAGAAGTTGAGTCCTGCTGGAGGAGGAGGAACCCAGGAGCTAGGAGTTCATTCGTGGTGCAAGATTAGGACTCCTCAGTAAAGCCTGTGTATGATATTTTGGAGCATTCTGCTGAGACAGTTTGAGACCTAGGGGTGGATTTGCCCATGGTAGGTGGGGGGGAAGTGCCATATAATCCAAGGACCCCCAACCTGATGGCTTTGTTGAGCAACCACACCTATGGTCTTGGAAGTGTGGCCTGGAGCATTGTCATGGAGCATGCACTTGAGAGTGCAGGGTGGGGAAGACCTATCCATACTCCCAGGAGGACTTTGCTTGATCATTTCTGCGTGGGATTGAAGAAAGAGCTGGTTACTCTCTTCTCCAAGAATAATGTTATGTTATGCCTATATCTTTGTGTTTTTTTAAAGCCATATAGCCACCCTGGTAATAAGTTGCTATGTTATGTATTCTGAAAATACGAATTATGTTGTACTTACTAAATAAATATCTATACCTATTGAGTTACAAATTGCCAGTGTACCCATGGTAAATCACCTGAATTTGTTATTGCAAGGTATAGTGCCTTTTTTCTCAGGATACATGGCCATTCAAATTTGTAAGGCTAAGGATCCTGGAGGGTATAATGAATGGCAATCAAATTATTATCTCTTGCTGTTTTTGTTTTTACTGAAAGTGACTCTGATTGAATAATGTGATTGGGGAGAATCTTTCCCAACCATGGACTGGCCTGCCCATTGTGGGAAGCTGAATTATGGGAGTTGATTTGTAGGAGGATCCCAAATATCTTTTGTTTTTCCTAATGAGCCAGAGAGTTACGTCCTCTGGGTCTGAAAAGAGTATAAATACTCTGAGGGTGAGGTTTTTCCTTGGGGGCTTAATTTTTGGAAGAAGATCAATGTTCTAGTTGAGACTCTAGAAAGCTGCTATAGCAGCCCCCACTCCTCCACGAGCCCCTGACTTTTTGAAAACACAGATGTTGGTTTTTCCCTCTCTGGTAAAGATGTATGGATATATGTTAGTGGTCAGATAGTTTGGAAGCACTGTCTCTTGATTTTTTTCTTGATTTCTCTGGAGATTTGACTTTGATTTTTTCTGATACCTGAGCTAGAATAAAGTGATTATTAACCCTTAGAAAATTGTTGTACTTTCATGAGTGCAGATCTAAGAACCTGTGGTAGTAGGCCCCACTATGTATATTGGGGTGTTTAATGATACAAGTATCTGGGAGTCTACCTTCCAAAACAAATCCAGGGAGTATATGAACACAATTACAGAACACTTTTCAAACAAACAAAGTCAGATGTAAATTAATTTAAAATCATCAGCTGCTCATGGGTAGGCCAAGCTAATATAATAAAAATGAGAATGGTACCTGAAAAAAAATTTACTCCATCAGTGCCATAGCAATAAAAGTACCAGATTTTTTTTCTAGATGTAGAACAAAATTATAAGCAAAATTAATCTAGAAGAATAAAAGTCCAGAATATCAGGGAAATCAATGAAAAAATGTGTGGAAAGTTGACTTACCACTACCAGATCTCAAATTGTGTTATAAAACAGTAATCATCACAACCACTTGGTACTTGCTCAGAAATAGAAGGGTATACCAGTGAAAAAGTTAGGTATTCAAGAGACAGTAGTCAATGATTATAGCAACCTACTGTTTGATAAACCCAAGAGCCCCAGCTTCTAGAATAGGAAATCACTTTTTGACTAAAACTGACAGAAAAATTGAGTAACTGTGGTAGAACCTGGGAATGTAGACCAATTCCTGGTAACATAAACAAGAATAAAGTGCAAATAGATACATGATATAGGTAAACAGGCTGATACCACAAACCAATAAGGGGAGCAAGGAATAGTGTATTTGTCAGATTTGTGGAGAATGGAGAAATTGATGACAAAAGAAGAAATAGAGAACATTATGAAGTGAAAACTTAAAGTAAACAAGATAAGGAGGCAACCAGAAACCTGTGAAAGAGTTGTTGCAACTACTGCCTGTGATAAAGGTCTCATTTCTTTCTTTTTTTTAACTTTGCACACGGTAACAGCAATACTGTCAAATGTGAAAATTTAATTACTCTGATGAAAACTGACAGTTCCAGCGACAGTCAAAATAATTCCAAAGGATCATGATAAAAAGGGCTATCCAGCTTCTGAAACATGACCTCTGTAGATTGATGGACATTTTTTTATTATTTATTTTTAACACAGTTTGTAAATGATTAAGCACTTCAAAGTTTGGGTCAGGTGATATTTCTTTTTAAAGCATTTACAACATGTACCACAAAAAAATTTCTTTTTTAAACATTAACTAGCTGAGACACAAATAATATTTTTGTTGTTAACTTCAGAAGCTCTTGACCTCATTGTCTCCACAGTATTACTAAGAATTGAAGGACCCTACCTTATTGTTGTTAGTCTAAAGTCCTATGCCTAACACCTTAATTTTAGACAACCCTTTAATGTGACTAAACTAATTATATGACAAAACTAATGAAATTCATGAACATTTGGTCAATTTGGTCTCAGAAAAGAAAGAAGAAAGCCAAATTACTAACATAAAAGTTGAAAGTGTGAAATCACCTCCTAGGAGGAAATTAAAACAATAGCTGGAAACTACTTTGGCAAATCTATGCCCATAAATTTGACAGTATAAATTAGATGGATGAATATTAATTTTAAAAAAGCGTAAATTGCCCAGATTAACTGAAGAGGAAGCACAATACTTAATTAAATCCATCTCAGAAAAATAAATTGAACAAGCCATCAATGATCTTCCTTGGAAAATGTCTCTAGGTACAGATGGATACAAAAGCAAGTTCTACCAATCTTTTAATTAACAGATAATTCCAAACTATATAGATTATTTTGGAAAATTGGCAAAGAATGAGGCCTATTAAATTCCTTTTATGATACAATTCATAATTTTTCTTGAAAGATTTGGATACAGTAGCTTTGGATTTGTTGTCTTCTACTAGTTGTGTGTTTTGATCTTCCTCATCACCAATGATGAGGAAACTGGTGATGAGATATCTCTTCAATAAGAAAGCAAGAATTTATCATCTGTTTCTCCTCTCCCCCCCTGCACCCAACCCTGCCCCACATTTGCTCATTTCCCCAATCACTTTACTTTTGAGATCTTTGCTAAGTCGAGCGGCCTCAGTTTCAGCAGTGGCTGCCAAAACCTTGGGGCTGTGTCCTGGGCTGGGGCTGGATTTGACCTGAGGCTGGGAATGGAACACTCACTCCTCTCAGTCAAGTGAGAGATCTCTCCAACTAACCTTCCAAGCTATCTTTGGAATATGTAAGATGACAAATCAGGATACTGAAGCAGCCATTACCATCTCAGTCCCCAAAGGCTTATTTCATCTCCATCCTTGCTGGAACACACCATGTTGAACAGTGCTCTACTCCCAGCCTGTTGGGGTAGACTGTCTTCCAAGATGCATAATTATTTCTCAGTGACCAAGACACTCCAACTTAATTCCTCGACATTCATCCCACATATACAGTCTTTTTCTAATTGTTGTCATTTCTATCTTCTCAAATAAAATAACAAAATGCTAAGCACAGTCCCTGAACATGACAATTAATAAAAATGTTTTATTTCCTTCTTTTATGCTGTAACATTTCTTTGAAAATATGGTCCCTTTGTACTCTTAAAATGTTTTCCCAATTTGGTTTCATCCTCATACTTTATGATTTATTTACACTAGCCTTTTTTGCTTTTTATTTAATCACAGCAAATAATTTCATGTCTTTTTAAAATTTTTATTAATTTTCTTGTATGACTGGAATTTTCCACCTCTTCCTGGCTTCCTTGAAGAGTAAGCTCACAACCTCCCTTCTAGAGAAAGGCTTTGCTGCCCCTCACACAATGTTACTGCCTTCATGTCGAAACAAATTTCCATTTACACTGTGTATTTTATGTAAAAAATATGTATGTATATGTGTGTGTTGTTTTATCCACAAGACTAATGTTTTAAAGGCGAGTATCATGTTTGAATTTATTTTTGGCCCTCCCAATGCTTAAGAGAGTATCTTACATATAGTTAATATTTAATAAAGATTTAAAAAATGAATTATTCAATTCGTTATAAAATGTATATACTTTCACACAATTTGTACTTACAGAAATGTTTGTTATACACAGAAGTACATTGAAAGAATAAACTTTGTTCTTTGACATATAATTGATAAATAAAGCAATATCAAAATATTTTGAATGTATTAGGAATATTAACCTTGAAGATGAAGAGTTAAAATCCTTAGTTGAAAATGACATGATATCAAAGCTAGAAGAGCAAAGTTTTTCAACAAAATGAAGACAATAAGAGTATTCCTGAAAGGGAAAAATTAGAAGAATACATACACACACATACACACACATACGTACCTCTATAACTAATTGTGTGCATTTACGTTCTTATTCTAATTGTGCTATCTTTTAAAATATTTTCTGTACTTAATATTTCCAATTAAAAAGGCATACATATAAATATGTGTGCAATATGTGTATGTTCATATAAACCTGTTCATATGTATATACATATATATATATATCCACATACAAGTAAATTTATATATATGTGTGTGTGTGTGTGTGTGCATGTAAATGCATTCCCATTAAATAATAAAAGAGTTCAAAAATATAAAACATTTTAAAAAGCAATCCATTTTACAATAAGAACTATCAACTACTACATATTTGAGAACTTATACATGCCTACACTTTCTCCTAAAGAAAGAGAAAAGGGAAACTATAAAAAACAATGGATGAAAGAAAGGAAAACTAATAGATATAGTTAATCCAAACGTCATGCAAGGGTCAGATTTATCTAGGCACAAAAATACATCTCCCCAAACCATGCTACATATTGCATTCAATTCCAACAAACTTTTCTTGACTTTACATATTCATAGTAGATAGATGGACAAGTATTGGGATATACAGTTAGATATGAATAGATTATGGATTGTATATATATATATATATATATATATATATATATATATGTGTGTGTGTGTGTGTGTGTGTATGTGTGTGTAACGCACACACACACACACACATCATTTATTTATTTGCCTAGTGTTGCTTCTCATTAAGAGCTGACAATCTCAGTGAGGAGAAAAGCACAAGAAGATATGAGTAGTGATAGAAGGCAGTTGTCAAGTGAGTAGAGTGATAAATACGGGACCAAGAAGACCTGAATTAAAATATAACCTCAGATACTTAATAGCTATCTGACCCACGGCAATTCGTCTAGTCTCTTTCTGTCTCAGGTCCATTATCTGTGAAATGAGGATTATAATAACACCTATTTTACAGGACTATTGTGAGGTTAAAATGAGATTATGTGTGCATAACACGTTGCAAAGTCACATTCCTAAGTAAATGGAATCAATTATTAGATAGTGATATAAAGACCCACAAATCTTGAGATATATCTACCCCTTTAAAAAGGAAGGATCCCAGTTACTGGATTATACCACTTGCTGTATGATTAAATAAACTGGTAAAGTCAAAATATACAAACAAAATTTAATGCCAAATGAAATCACTTGCAATTCACATTATTCAGCATTTGGAGAGGCTTAGTAGCGTGAAGTCTGAAAGAGAGAAAACTAGAATTCACTTTGTAGTCTCATGAAAACCAACTGTATGTCCTTGAGAAAGTCCCTTAGCTAATACTCACTCTTGTTTCTCATTAGTAAGATTAATGCGGTAAACTCTATGAACTCTAAATTCTCTTCCACACTACATCTCATGCCAATACATTTATGTGTGTATATGTGCGTGTGCGTGCGTGTGCGCGCGTGCGCGCGCGTGTGTGTGTTTGTGTGTGTGTATACGCTAAACCTAACGCTAAATGCCACGGAGAACCTCTAGTACACCTCTGCTGAATGACTTGGTACTTAGTCATTACATCAACAGCTATTGAGGAAGGCACAGATGCCTTTAGTATACTTGTTTTCTTCCATTTTATAAGTTTCTGTTCCACACTTTCTTCGAGGCATTTTTCATTTCTGAATTCTTCAAAGTGTAGATCAAAAGATTGCACATGGGAGCAATGATCGTGTAACAGAGAGCCAAAATTTTATCCTCCTGGAACGTGGTGACTGGTCTTATAGAAGTGAAAGGTAAAGACCCAAAGAATAGAACAACAGTGATATGGGAACCTCAAGCAGAAAGAGTTTTTTGACAGATCTCAAAAGAATGTAACCAAAGAGTACATAAGACCACAGCATATGAAACCATAAAAACCATGAAAACCACCAATGCAATCAACCCTGAAGTGACTCTAGCTAAAAGATGAAACTCATGAGTAGCACTGCAGGCAAGTTTTAGCACTGGGTACATGTCACAGAAATAGTGATTGGGGCCACAGAAAGGTAAGAGGACAGCAAGGATCAACTGTGCAAATGAATGCAGAAAGCCCCCACCACAAGCAGTGAAGACCAGGGCATTGCACCTGTCCCTTGTCATGATAACCATGTAATGTAGAGTTGTGCGAATGGACACATGTGAGTAATAGGCCATCCTAGTGAGTAGGAAGTCCTCCACCCCTCCAAAGAAATGCACAGTGAATAGCTGAATCAGGTAATTAGTATCGGAAGTACTCTTCTTTTTAGCTAAGAAGTCACTGATGAGTTTATGAGTCCCTGTAGAGGTATAGCAAACATCCATAAAGGACAAGTACATCAGGAAGAAGTACCTGGGTTGTTCAATGAGCTAGTTACATGTGATAGACAACATGACAATGAAATGGCCCATCAGAATAACCATAAAACAAAATAAAAAAAAATTACAAAGCAGAGAATCTGAACCTGATTATTCTGAGAAAGACCCAAGAGAATAAATACAGTGACATTACTCGTATTGTTCGTCATGTTGTTTTTAACACTAGAAGGTGACCACTAGGTATCTGAAAGAAATAACATAAAGCAACGTGAGAAAGGCTGTATCAGTCGTGCATCAGTTACCTTATGGGGGAAATATTCACAAATAGAACATTGATGTCTACAGAATTCGTAATTTGATGTATCACTTAAGCATTCTATGTGAAGGCATTTAGGAGCTTAATGAAATAGTGCTGATTTTTGATGATTCAGTTCATAAACTCTTTGAATGTCAGAGTTGGAAGGGGTGATTGATATCAAATCCAGACCACAACTGTGGAAGAATCAGTTAGATTCTCACGTGACTTCATAGTTGCCTCTTAGATGCCTCTTGTGGCAGGAAACATGCAACCTTCTGAGTCAGATCAAGTCAGTTCTTAGAATTACTGATAATATTTAAATGTCACAAAATTCATCAGAAAAAATTATTTATATGTGATAAAAAATTGCTGTTAGAAAGGTAAGTGTCTAAAAGTGGAGAATGAAGTTACTTGTTCTTTGTTTTTTACACAAAGGAGGAATTTGTTTCACTTCACTTTATATATTTTTAATTCATTTTGTGTTTTTATTTTCTCAATGAGGATTGAATAGGGGAGAGTAGAGTAAGAGAATGAAGATCAAAAAATATAATAAATTCAGGATGAAAAAAGTAAAATAAAACCATTAAATTCTTGTTTTACTTACTACTTAAATCAGTCAAGCAAGTGGTGTTATATATAATGTATACATACGTGCATATGCATGTAGATGTATGTATGTAATTTCCTGTCTCTAACATTTTTTTTTCGGTTCAGGTAAATGAGAATGTCATACAAAGGGACAACACATCTGTTTCCACATCTTCAAAATGAGGTAAACAAGAACTGCTGTACCTATGTCAACTGGTCATTCTGAGTCTCAAATAAAGTAATAGGTGAATCACAGACGTCAATTTCTTTTCATTTCATAAAATATTTCAGTTTGCAAGACTTTATCAAGTTTGTACTCTTTTTGAGTAAGAACTATTCATAGGTCTGTGATCAATGCTTATCCAGTCCGTTCTTAAAGTTGTCCAATTGCAGGGACCTCACCACCTTCAGAAACATATCAAATTCATTGTTATTCAAGTTAATGATTATGAATTATATGAGTTATATGAAAATGAGTTATATGAAAATGAGTTATATGAAAATGAGTTATATGAAATATATGAGTTATATGAAATAAAGGAGTAAAACCAATTGACTAAGTATTATAATTGCTATTTTGGATATTTCTTGGGTGTTTATATATGTTCAATTTCATAATGTTGCTCAAATCCAAAGGAGATAGTAAAATATAAAAGTATAAACAAAGTTCCTGCCTATGAATCAGATATGCCGCATATTCTGTACAGAGTGGAAGTGGGGTACATTTAACACTATATAAAACAGTGGAAAAGATAAGACAAACAATTTATTATTTAATGTCTAAATCAAAAGGTTTCACTATCATTTATATGACAGATATTCTACCTTTGCTGTAGTCTACTGTGGGCAGCTAGTTGGTTCAGTGGACAGAGTGCCAGTTTAGAAGTCAGGAAGACAAATCTTCCTGAGCTCTAATCTGGCCTCAGACACCTACCAGTAGCATGACCCCAGGAATGTCATTTAACCATGTTTGCTTCAGTTTCATAATTTGTTAAATGAACTGGACGAGGCAATGACAAATCACTCCAGTACCTTGCCTAGGAAAATTCCAGATGGAGTGAGAGTTGTATTTGACTGAAATGAATGAACAACAATTTACTCCACTTGAGTCTATCTTAAAGAATGTCTGTTTTTTTAAAAGTTTTATTTATTCCTTTATTTATTGATTTGTCTATTTATTTTGCTTTCATTTTTCATTAGGATAGCAAGTCCCTCCTCCATCATGCTGTGACTTTATCTGCCTGGCATGTCATTTATGCTATAAGTACTTGGTGGTCAATTTCTTAGATTGAGAGAATATTCTTATCTCAGAGTTTGCTGCATTAGTGAAATCATAGGTCCAGTCTCTCTCTCTCTCTCTCTCTCTCTCTCTCTCTCTCTCTCTCTCTCTCTCTCTCTTTCTCTCCATATAAGTTTGTGTATGTACACATATATACGTATGGAATATACATATATAACATACATACATATACTTTTATACATAAAAACATTCTTTATGCATATAAATAAATGCATACGTATACATCTACATATATCTTTGTGGAGAGATAGAGGAAGCACTCATAAAACTTATTCTGTAAATTTTAATTTCATTCATAAAGCCATCATATATATTTATCATGTAGTAAACTTTAGAATGGAGAACAATCCATTTTTCAAAGTTGGTTAAAGCCCTCACTGATCTCCTAAACCAGGTGGTATATAAAAAAAATAAATCTCTACAACATACTTGACAATTTTTCTTCTAGTTTTTACTTAATGGCTTTGCTTAAGGGAGAACTCATTTCCTTCCAAAGTAATCCATTTTCATACAATTCTGTTTATTAGGACATAATTATTTTCCTCCCAACGTAGAATTTAGCTTTGCGTCTTGCAGTTGCCCCTTCGTTACTCTTACTTCTGTGATCTGAGTCCAAACAAATTCAATTTAATCTCTTCCAGGCAATGCCATTTTAAATATTTTAAAATACAGAACTAAAAGGGTTTTGATTCAACCTTGTATTTTCTGCTTCTCCAATCTAGAAATTCCTACAGGTAACTTTGCATTTTCAGTTTTTTTCCTATGCAATGAAGTTCACCTTTATTAATTCACAGATTCAGATGGCCAAACTAACCTTCAGTGGGATTAGGTGGAGACAAGTACAACTTTATTTTCTCTAACATAAATGACAATTATCATTTTCTTCGATTTTGAAAGTAAGCAAATATATGTGATGGCTGTATGGGATTAATAGGTTTTCAGACAACAAATTTGGTCCAGGACAAAAATGATCAGGTGCTTCTGCAATAATTGAAATTCTTTATTTTATAAAAGAAAGGGTAGAATCTGAAGGAAATGACTTTTTTTCAAATTTATGTAGTGGTAGAAGATACTTTACATCCTATCTTGCTGGTCAGTGTTCTTTTCTGTCCATTAAACTTTATTATTAAATGCTAGGTTATCATCTTCCTAGCAATCCTTAAAATATTTCTACGTGAGCCTTTATGACATAATGAAATGGGCATTATATGCAGAGCTTAAATACTACTATTAGAAGACTAATTCTGCTATTTACTACAAGTATGGCTTTTGGAAATTTGTTTAACCTATTTGAGGCTCGATTTACCGATCTTAAAGGAAGTGAGTGAATCAAACATTCTTTATGGCACATTCCAGTTCAAAATCCTTCTATTTTAACAATGACTATCTTCATCTCTATCCAAAAAAAGAAATCATATTCCATTCCATTAATGAAAATCATTGTACCAATTTACAATCAAGCAATGCAGTTCGCTATTGTGGGAAAGAAAAAGAAAATGCATTAAATAAAAATAGAAAAAAATTTATATTTTTAAATTTGTATATCTCATAACCATCCAACATATCTTTCAGTTGTCATTTCCTATGAAATTACTCAGCACAATCTCAATTATTAATCTCATTCATCAGTTCCTCACAATGTACTTTTCAAATGACAAAACTATTTCTACCTGCCAACCAATCTAAGAAGAAAGGCCACGTTGTGTCAAAATGTTACTGGAATCAAATATTCCAAACTCTGAACTAATTGAGTATTTGTGGGAGTTACTAGTGTCCTCAAATGCTATTGCTTCTTTCCCATCAGTGTGTCGGTTGGACCAGCAACAAAGTGGAGTTTCCAGTTTTCCTGCTATCCTGAACTCTTACTAAGATTTACAGAGAGGGAGAATGTAGGGAATAATTATTCGTGAAATGAGCCAATCTCTAATCTGAAAGCATTTGAGGAATTGGGAAATTCTTCTCCTAACAGTCTTAGTTACGTCGTGGTGCAATTTGGAACACTTAATTAAAATTTAAATCTTCTAAATATCATTTTATGTTGACCATTCATAAAGGACACAAACAAGTAATGAAAAATAACTAAAACAAGCTAAAATCAAATGCTCCCTATTTTAATGCAGAGGAAACAGAGCCTCAGAGAAATACAAAAAAACGTTCCAAACCAGCTAGCAGGATACTGATGAACCACCTAGGAGAACACTGATGTGATCTGAGTCATCAAGTCTGTTGTTGCTGTTGTTGGTTTGACATTTAGGAATTTGTGGATAATCTCAAAGGAATTTTGAGGCTATGTCTTTGAATTGTGCTCTGTTAAATCATAAGTATAAAAAATGAAGTTCATTTGAGGAAAATATTTTGAATGGTGCTCTGTTAAATCATAAGTATAAAAAATGAAGTTCATTTGAGGAAAATATTTTAGAATGGAGAGAAAAAATGAATTGAATGCCTTGAACTATTGATTATTGGTGATATGTATATAGACTCTACCAAGAAAGAATTAGATAAGTACTTTTATCACCTTGCCTAGGAGGAGACAGCATTAAGTGCTATATTTACTAGTAGGTTGTAAACATCTGAAGGAAAGGAATGAAGCTAGTTTTGTTTTTGTCCCATCAATGAATGGAACAGAATTTTATGCAAATAAACCTTCAATAATTTCTGACCACGTGAGATGATGCTTTTTCTTCTCCCTAACACACATTAAATAGTTGACAGTACTTTTTTTTTTTTTTTTTTTTTTTTATTTTTTTTTTTTATTAAATAAATTTATTTAACTTTTTACATTCATTTTCACAAGATTTTGGGTTCCAAAATTTTCTCCCCATTTGTCCCCTCCCCCCTC
>CM053771.1:388196152-388225803 GCA_028658325.1 Potorous gilbertii
ATTTCAGAAAAACCTGGGAAGACTTACATGAAGTGATGCTGAGTGAAATGTGCAGAACAAGGAGATTATTATACACAGTAATAGCCACAGTGTGCGAGGACTGTTTCTGAAACACAGCCCTTCAAAACAATGCCAGGAACTAAACATTGCCAAAGGACTCGAGGCAAAATGGCATCCACATCCAGAGAAATGTAATATATGTAATTTTTCTCATTTTTTTTCTTCTACTCAACACAACTAATGTGAAAATGTGTTTCATAACTATGTATGTATAGAACCTATATAAGATTGCAAACCATCTCAAAGGCAGGGGAGGAAGAAAGGGAAAAAGTCTAAAAGTTATCGCAGTGATGAAAAACGAAAATAAAAAAATTAAACTTTAAATGAAGAAGAAAAAGAAAAAAATGCCCAGCAGAGAAACCCACCTCTAATAACACAAATTGACAACTTCTTTGAACAGTATACTCCAGAATTGCCTAGGGCACTGAAAGATTCAGTGATTTGCCCAGGATCAGACAGTCAGTAGCAGTCAGAAGCTGGACTTGAAACTGCATCTTCTTGATTTAATGACTAGATCTCTATTTCACCTTGTTACTTTTTTGACGATTTTTATTTGTGGTCACGTTCTTTCTTGTATCCTATTTCTTATATATTTCCTAGGTAGTGGGAGAGTGCTGAAGCTAGGACTAAGAAGATATGAGTTCTAATGCTACCTCAAATACTGTCCATGTACCGTAATCACTTATACTCCACCACATCTGTATCTCTCACATTTGTTGTGAAGGTCAAGGGTGACTTTAAAAGTTAAAACACTATATGCCTGCTAATCATTGTTATATTATCTGTAATTTTGCTTTAATCTAAGTCATTAAAAAATGTTAAAAAAAAACACACAATAAAATGAAGGTACCTGGACGGCTCAATAAAGTCTATTCTTCAAGTTTATAACAATGTATTAATTCCTTGTTTTATAACATAGAGATTTAATAATATTTAATCCATGTACAGCTATCGCCATCTAGTTTATATCTATCCAACTTATCCAGAGAGTCACTAGTCAGTCATCGATCACTGCACTGATCTCCTCTCCAAAGATTTCTTCACTTGTCTTTGTCTCCAAAGTCCCTGTCTCCAACTTTGCATCTGAGTGCTCTGAAACTTGCATAAGCCTTGTCTTCTTGCATAGAAATCTGTTTACCTTAGATCATATTCCCTTTCCTTCTTCCACAGGCAAGAATTGATCACTCACAGTATCAGGTCCCTATAATTGGAGCTCATAGCGGTTTTATTGTTCTTTGTCTATTGTCAGCCAGTAAGGAATTCTAGTAAGATTCAGAATGCCTGAATTAGATTCAAAACTCCTACAACATCAATTACTACTGTGAAGCAAAGCGTTAGACCTGGGATAGTTTGAGTTAACTTGGCTCCAAGATGTATTGACTTGGGAAGTTTATCTTTAGGTTTCTTAGCCAATACCAAGTGGTTTTCATAATTGCTGCTCTATAATAGAGTTTGAGAACTGGTATAACTAGGCCACCTTCCCTTGAGTTTCTTATCATTAGTGCCACTGATATTCTGGACATTTTGTTCTTCCAAATGAATTCTGATATTGTTTTTTCCAGCTCTGGAATGTAATTATCTGATAGATTGATTGTTATGGCTCTAAGTAAGTAAATTAATTTAGGCAGCATTGTCAATTTTATTATATTGGCTCGATCTACCCACAAGCAATTGATATTTTTCCACTTACTTAGATCTGACTTTATTTGTGCTGAAAGTATTATGTAATTGTGTTCATGTACTACCTGGATTTGTTTTGGTAGGTAGACTCCCAAATATTTTACAGTTTCTACTCTAGTTTTTCATGGGATTTCTCTTTCTATCTCTTGCTGTTGGGCTTTGTTAGTAATATATAGAAATGCAAATTTGTGTGGCTTTATTTTGTAACTTGTAACTTTCCTAAAGTTGTTTCTTATTTCAAATAGTGTTTTACTTGAATCTCTGGCATTCTCTGAGTATAACATCATATCATCTGCAAAGAGTGATAACTTAATTTCTTCTTTGCCTATTCTAATTCTTTCAAGTCCTTGTTCTTCTATTTTTTCCACATCTACCACTTCTAGTACCATATTCGATAATAGTGGTGATAATGAACATCCTGGTTTCACCCCTGATCCTATTGAAAATGCATCTAGGTTATCTCCATTGCATATAAAGTTTGCTGAAGGTTTTCGGTAGATGATGTTTATCGTTTTATGGAAAGTTCCCTTTATTTCTATTCTATTCAGTGTTTTTAATAGGAATGTGTGTAGTATTTTGTCCAAAGCCTTTTCTGAATGTATTGAGATAATCATGGGGTTTCTGTTAGGTTTGTTGTTGATATGATCAATAATGCTAATGGTTTTCCTAATATTGAATCAGCCCTGCATTCCTGGTATGAATCTTACCAGATCATAATGCATTATATATTATTATATTTTAAATTATATATTAGTATACATATTTATTATGTATTATATATTATTTTTTTATTGCTAAAATCTTTTGAAAAAATATTTGAATCTATATCCATTAGAAAAAATTGTCTATAATTTTATTTTTCTGTTTTAAGTCTTCCTGGTTTAGTTATCAAAAACCATATTTGTATCATAGAAAAATTTGGGAGGACTCCTTCCTCCCCAATTTTCCAAAATAGTCTATATGTTATTGGAATAAACTGTTTCTTAAATATTTCATAGAATTCACTTGTAAATCCTTCCGGTCCTGAAGATTATTTCCTAGGGAATTCGTTGATGACTTGTTCAAATTATTTTTCTGAGATGGGGTAATGTAAGTATTCACCTTCCTTTTCTGTTAATCTGGGCAATTTGTATATTTTAAAATAATAATCCATCACATTTATATTGTAGGTTTTATGGGCATAAATTTGGGCAAAGTAATTTCTAATTATTGATTTAATTTCCTCCACATTGAAGGTGTTCATTCTTTTCATTTTTGATATTGGTAATTTGGTTTGCTTCTTTTTTTTTTAAATTAAATTGACCAAAGTTTTATAAATTTTGTTTTTTTTCATAAAATCAACTCTTTATTTCAGTACAGCGGTTTTCTTAATTTGAATTTTTATTAATTTCTACTTTGGTTTTAAGTATTTCTAACTTGGTATTTACTTGGGAATTTACAATTTGTTCTTTCTCGACGTTTTTCAGCTACATGCCCAATTCATTAATCTCCTCTTTCTCTATTTTATTCATGTGAGCAAAGAAATAAAGATTCTCCTAAGAACTGCTTTTGCAGTATCTTATAAGATTTGATTGGTTGTCTCATTATTGCCATTTTCTTGAATTTTTGATTGTTTCTACGATTCCTTTAGGATCAGATTATTTAGTTTCCAATTAATTTTTGGACTAACCTTGTTCTTTTTTACATGTAATTTGTATTGCTTTATGACCTGAGAAGGATGAATTGACTATCTCTCCCTTTCTGCCCTGGGTTGTGAAGGTTTCATGCTCTAGTACATGATAAATTTTTGTATATGTGCCATCTGCCACTGAGAAAAAGATCTATCCCTTTCTATTCCTATCTGGTTTTCTCGAGAGATCAATCACATCTACCTTATCCAGAGTTTTATTCACCTCCTTACCTTCTTCTTGATTGTTTTAAAATTAGATATATCAAGTTCAGAGAAGGGGTGTTTGACGTTACTAACTATTATACTCTATTTCTTCCTGTAACTCCCTTAACTTCTCCTCTAAGAATTTGGATACTATACGACTTGGAGCATATGTGTTCAGTAATGATGCTGCTTTGTTATTTGTGTTGTGTTTAACTGGATATTGTTTCCTTCCTTATCTCTTTCGATTAGATCTATTTCTGCTTTTGCTTTGTCTGAGATTAGGATGGCTACCCCTGCTTTTCTTACATCAGCTGAAGCACAATATATTCTGCTTCAATCTTTTACTTTGACCCTTGGTGTATCCCCCCAGTTTCAAATATGTTTCTTGTAAGCAACATGTTGTTGGATTATGACTTTTATTCCATTCTGCTATCCTTCTTCCTTTTATGGGGAGAATTCATCCCATTCACATTCACAGTTTTGATTACAGCTTGTGTCTTTTCCTCCATCCCCTTTCCCACTGTTTGTGTTTTCACTTCTCCCTTCTCCCCTCCCCTCCACAATAGTATTAGTTTTTGACCACCACCTCCCACAGTCTTCCTGTCCTTCCTTCAGCCCTCTTTTAGTCCCCTTTGATGTTACTACTTCTTCCCTCCCTTTTAGCCTCCCCTTCTTTCCTGTTCCCCTCCTACTACTTATAGAGCTAGTGAGATTTATATACTTAATTAAATTTGTTGCTCCCTCCTTGAACAAAATCATATGAGAGTACCTCTCAAACAATGTTCATCTCCTTCTCAGCTTTCCCTCTACTGTATCATAATTTTATACTTCTTCCTGTGATGTAATTTACCATTTTCTGCTTTCTGCTTTTTGCATCTCCTATTACAATCACTTCTAATGCTTAAATCATATTTTTATCAACAAATCATTTACTTTATACCTGCTCCCTCCATTTATGTATATCCCTTTAATATATCATAATGCATATACAATTCTCAGAACTTATATGTATCATCTTGCCTTATAGGCAGGTAAACAATTTGCCCATATTGATTAGTAAGTTTTTCTTTTCCCCTGTTTACCTCTTTGTGCCTCTCTTAAGACCTGCATTTGGAGATAAAATTCTCCACTTTGTTCTGGCGTTTTTATCAAGAAGTTCTAGAAATCTCTTGTTTCATTGAATATCCATCTCCTTACCTGAAAAGTTATGCTGAACTTTGCTGGGTAATTGATCCTTGGTTGTAGTCCTAGCTCCTTTGCTTTACAGAATATCATATTCCAGTTCCTTTGATCTTTTAATGTAGAGGTCTCAAAGTCCTGTGTGATCCTGACTGTACCTCCTCGATTCTTGAGCAATTTCTTTCTTGCTGCCCGTGTGTATTATTTTGTACTTTACTTGAAATTTGACAACAATATTTCTTGGTAATTTTTTATTTGGGATCGCTTTTTGGAGGTGAAAAGGGGATTCTTTCAGTGATTGTTTTGCCCTGTGGATCCCGCACTTCTGGAGAGTTTTCCTTGGTACTTTCTTGGATGATGTTGTCCAGGCTTTTTTTTTCTTCATCGTTGCTCCTAGTAGGCCAATAATTCTTAAATTTTCTCTCCAGGAACTCTTTTACAATCAATTGTTTTTCCAATTAGATATTTTACGTTTTCTACTGTCTTTTCATTCTTTAGATGTTGTTTAATGATACTTGATGTCTCATAGAGTCATTAGTTTCTAGTTGCTTAATTCTAATTTCTATCAAATTATTTTCCTCATTTAAGTTTTGCATTTCCTTTTAAATCTGTTCAGTTATTCCTTTCAAGGAATTATTGTCTGCAGTTAGTTTTTGTACTTCCTTTGCCATTTGTCCAGTTTTCTCAGTTAGGTTTTGTGCTTCTTTTTAAAGAGCTGTTCTCTTCGGTTAATTCTTTTTTCATTCTTTCAATATCGTTGATCAGTTTTTTTTCCTATTTCCTTCTTCAGCTCTTCCAAGATTGCTCTTTGTGCTTGTGACCAATTCATAGTACTTTCTGAATTTCAGATGGGAGTAGAGTCTCAATACTGACCTATTTGGTATACATGCTTTGCTTCTTATCCCCATAGAAAGATTCTATGGTCTTTTTTGTCCCCGCTTTTGTTCTTACACATGATGATGTTTTGTGAATTGTGGCCTCTGGTTCTTTCAACTAGAAGCAAAAGAACCTGGTGATGAACTGACTGGTGTAAAAAGCAGAGGCCAGGTGAATTCCTTCTTTATGTGTTTCCCTGAATTAGCCCTGGAGCTAACTGGTTAAGTGTGAGGGATGGGTGGTCTGGTCATAGGAGATCTCCTCAACTAGCTAGAGCAAAGGTAAGCTCACAGGTTGGTGATATTGATTGTTTTAGTGTGGTCCCATTTCCCCTGGAGTGCTGAGGCATTCCCAGGGTCCTGGTATTGGTGGTTGCCAGACTCCACCCCCATGGATCTCTGAATTTCCTTCTTGTTCAATGAGATGGGGCTGTCTGGGACAGTTCCTGTCCTTGGCCACCCTAAGAGCAATACTTAGCGATTTTCCCAGCCTCACGTGCTAATAGACTTTTCACTCCTTCTGCTGATACCACTGATCCAGGATTTTTTTGGAGAAATATTTTATGGTTCTTTCAAGGTCCTCAAGGGGAGGAGGAGAAAGAAATTACCAATCACTCCGCCATTTTGACTCCCACAAGTTTAAGTAGGTGACTTACAGACATTTAATCTGCAGGCCGATTCTGATACCTGGGGCACCTTGGCTCTCACTCGCTCAGCTCCACTGGACTTTAGAGCTAGGCTTCTATTCCACCATATTGTTGCTGCCTCAGACTGCCCTGGGACTTTCCTCCTTGGACCTGAAGCAGTGGGAAGTGCTGTGCTGTGCACTGTATGCTCCTCCACCCTAACGGAACAGATCTGTCCTGTCGACCTTCCAGTCTCTCCTGGGCGGTGAATCTGTCACAGTCTATTTCTTATTGTATTCTGCATCTCCAATATTTAGTGAGATTTTCTTTTTAGAGGTATCTGAAGGAGTTTGTCCAAGGGCTTAAGTGAGTAGTTGCTCTCATTCTGTCATCTTGGCTCTGCTGGATGTCAGATTTAGATGACATTAAATAGCAACCTTAACTACATACATTTATATAATATGTGTAAAATATGTACACACACAGAGAGATAAGTATATGTAATAGCAATTAAAATGAAAAGGTCTTTCTCATTCATTAACAGGCCCATGTAACCTGCTTGAATAATCTGGAGGCCTAAGACACATGTAGTGGGAGAAGTCTGCTGAAAAGACTGAACAGGAAGGGTGGAGCAAAACCAGGAGGAAGTGAGTAAGTGAGGTCAGGGCAAAGGGGAGAGGATTCAGGCAGGCAGGCATGGCAGAATAAGACTTAGGCTTGTGAATATTTGCTTGTGAGAAAGCCGCAGCAGAGGAGGGGAGGCTTGGGAATGGCTTTGCCCCCTGCAGTGATCATGTTTATTAACTTCTTAATCACTATGACAGATTTTCCTTTCTGGTTGTAAAATTTGGTTTACTGGCTTCTAAATAAATGTTTTTCTTCTGCCTTCTATACAGAGAGTCTTTTATACCTTGCAACGGAGAACTACTCTAGAATATTCAGTCACCACCAGTGCCGTCAATATTGCCTTGGTGATACAGTATATGTACTCAAGCATGCATATGTACGCACCTATGTGCAAATGTATTTGTGTTTTCTGTGTGTGTTACTCATCACCCACAGAATTATTTTTGTTTTTCAGTATCCTCAAAATTTTACAGCCAAGATCATTTTATTTTTTTGTGCCCATTAGAAACACATTTCTTTGTTGTCAATTACATACATATGAGAAATACTTCCTAAAAGATTCTAATTTGTATTCAAATATAATTCAAAGGGACAAGACATAGAGTTTCAAAATATCATATAAGCCTTTTAGGGAAAGTAAAATTTTTATGTATCAGAGTACTGAAAATTCAATTTTGAAAGAAGTATCGAAAGTAAACACTTGGTTCAATATCCAGAACTCATGAAGTCATAGCTATGGGTACTTTAATGAAGAACAATGGAATAGTAACGGCCATTATATATAGTTCAGAGAATCAATCAGAGCAATGAGATCAACATCACTAATAGTTGTGTTTTGTGATAAGAAAAAAACCGTAATTCTGTATGAATAGATTTGAAATAATATAAGCTTAGTTCAACAAAAGAATGTTGAAAGAGTTAAATTCATTCATCGGCATTCAAGGAAAACTAGGCAGTGTAAAAAAGAAATTTTTGAGATCACCTCTCCATTATATTGTTTATCCTGATGTCAGATTTATAATTTTACTGTTAGCCACAAGAAGTGACCTTTCTATGCTTAAGAATAAAGTAAAATTAGCAATTTTAGGAAGAATAGGAGATGATCAATTGGTC
This sequence comes from Potorous gilbertii, assembly GCA_028658325.1. Lineage (NCBI taxonomy): Eukaryota > Metazoa > Chordata > Mammalia > Diprotodontia > Potoroidae > Potorous > Potorous gilbertii. The sequence continues at coordinate 388,204,186 of CM053771.1, forward strand.
CCTCTCTTCAGAGAGAGAATTGCACATTTTTTCTATTGTCGTTTATTTTTTCTGTTTTTCATTTTAACACAGTTCATACCATATAAAACAATTTTAACTTTTTTTCAGGTGATACTACTTTTAAAACATTTAAAATATAGGCAGCAAACGATTTTTTTTAACATTAACCAACTGAGACACAAATAACAACTAAGTGAGCTAACTTCACAAGTCCTTGAACTAAATGTCTCCACACTATTACTAAGAATTAAAGGACGCTAACTTATTGGTGTTGGTCTAAAGTCCTAAGCCTAATAGCTTAATTTTAGACTTAATCTCCAGTGTTTCCTTACCAACCAATTATAATTTAATAGAGTTGGTATTAAGCTTACAAACTTTTGGACTATAAGAAATTTCCATTAAGAATAGGGATATTGCAGGGAAAAAAATATCTCCACAACATCATGTAAATTCCAGGCAGAAGTAAATTGTCAACCTGCAATCAGTCAGACTTAAAATTTGCCAGGTGTCAGTGGGGAAACTGAGTCAGGAGAATCCTACCTTAGCCCAGGCTGAAAAGCCACTCTCTCACCCCTCCCATGAGATCACTTTTTGCAGTTCATACCTACATCTCACAGGCTTACTGGCACCATGAGTTGGAGGCTCAGACTGCCTTTTTGCTATCCATACCTGGAGACAGACTCAGAAGAACAGTCAGTTAATAGGCCCACAGAATCTTAAAATAGCAAATTCCAATAATCAGGTTTCAGATATAATTTCACATTGGCTAAGGAACATCTTTTGAGGAAAATCTTAAGTGGCTTACATGCCTTTCCTTTCTATAAATGTTCTAGTTCCTGATTAAATAACAATCATAAAATCAAATTTACCATTAAAACCTTATTTTTTCCATCAATGCCAAATTTTACCCGAGTTTCCCTGCCTCTAGGAAACATAGGCTAAAATTCTTTTCCCCAAACTAAAGATGTCTCTGACTTTGTCTCAGTAATTAATTGGGTCAATTGTTTTAATTGGGTTAATTGTTTTAATAACAATTGCTTTTACATCACATTGTAACGTCCAATTTTTCTCCTCGTTTCTCCCATCCCCTCACCCCCTAATACCTTGCATTCTGATTACCTCATCCCTCGATGTACCCTCCCGTCTTTCATAACCCACCGTTCCCTTATCCTCAAGGAAAGATAACTTTCTATACCCCATTACTTGTGTTTCTTATTTCCTTGTTATGTGCAATAATAATTCTCAAAATTCGTTTCTGATACTTTGAATTCCAAATTCTCTCCATCTCTCCTTCCCTCTCTCCCTCCCTACCCATCCCCACTGAGAAGGCAAATACTTCAATACAGACTAAATATGTGTCGTTTTGCAAAAGATTCTATTAATAATCATATTGTTTAATACTAACTACATTGCCATCTATCCTACTCTCTCCATCCTTATATTTTTTATTCTCTTATTTGACCCTGTTGCTTCCCAAAAGTATTTATTCCTAGTTACTTCCTTCTCCCATTTGCCCTCCCTTGTATCATTCTCCTCACCTAACTTGTTGCCTCCTCTCCTACTTTCCTGTGGTGTAAGATAAATTTTCATACCCCATTTAGTAAGCATGTTATTCCCTCCTTAAAACACATGTGGAGAGAGTAGCTTTACTTTTGCCCTTTCCTCTTTTCCCTTTTCTCCTCCATTGAAAGACATTTTCCTTATCTTTTTTATGAGTTGTAGCCTGCCCCATTCGCTCCCCAGTATTTTCCTCCCTCACCCCTTGTTTTTAATTTCATTTAATTTTGCATGTGGATATCATCTCTTCTCATTCAACACAACCTGTACTCTGCGTGTGCGTGTGTATGTACAATCCCTCCACCTACCCCCACACTGAGAAAAGTCTCAAAAGTTAGAAATATTTTCTTTCTGTGTACGGATGCAAATAGTTCAGCTTTAGAAAGTCTTTTATGATTTCTCTTTTCTGTTTACCTTTTCATGCTTCTCTTGATTCTTGTGGTTGAAACTCAAATTTTCTCTTCATTTCTGGTCTTTTCATCATTAATGCTTGAAAGTCCTCTATATCATTGAATGACCATTTATTCCCTTGAAGTATTGTGCTCAATTTTGGTAGGTATGTGATTCTTGGTTTTAATCCCAGTTCCTCTAACTTCTGGAATATTCTATTCCAAACCCTTTGATGCCTTACTATTGAAGCTGCCATATCCTGTGTTATCCCCATTGTATTTCCACAATACTCGAATTGTTTCTTTCTAGCTCATTGCAGTATTTTCTCCATGATCTACGTGCTCTGAAATTTAGCCACAGTATTCCTAGGAGTTTCTCTGTTCGAGTGTCTTTCAGGAGGCAATCAGTGGATTCTTTCAGTATGGATTTTGCCCTCTGGTTCTAGAATATCAGGACAGGCTTTCTTGACAATTTCATGGAAGTTAACGTCTAGGTTCTTTTTCTGATCATGACTTTTAGGTAGTCCCGTAATTTTTAAATTGTCTCACCTGGATCTCTTTTCCAGGACAATTGTTTTTCCAATGAGATGTTTCATATTATCTTCTATTTTGACAAACTTTTGGTTTTTTTTTTTTTAACAGCTTGGTTTATCTCATAGTCATTAGCTTCTCTGAACTCAGTTCTCTCTTTCAAAGAACTATTTTGTTCAGTGAGTTTTTGAACCTTGTCCTCTATTTGGTTAATTCTGTTTTTTAAAACTTTCTTCTCCTCTTTGACTTTTTTAACCTCTTTTTCCAACTGGGTTAGCCTCTTTTTAAAGGTGTTCTTTTCCTCAGCATTTTTTTGTTCTCCTTTAGCAATCTACTAACTCACTTTTCAAGCTCTTCTATTGCCTGAGCCTAATTTAAGTTCACTTTGGAGGCACTAGATTCAGTGGTCTTGACTTCCTGTGACAGTATGCCTTGTTCTTCCTCATCCAAAAGGATGGGAGGAGACACCTGTTCAGCAAGAAACTAACCTTTTACAGTTTTATATTTTCCCTTTTTTGGGGGGCATTTTTCCAGCCAGTTACGGAACTTCTGAATCCTTTGTCAAGAGAATGATCCTGTTGCCCTTCTTCTTCCTTGAATCATGCTCAAGGACAAGATTCAACTCAGCTCCTGGGTTGCTAGACTTTGGTTGGGGTGGGACTGTCACTGAGGTTTAGATTAACTACTCCCTACCACCAGAAAATTTCAGCTGAGCTGACTGGACAATGGACTCAGGTTGCTTTCTGGCCACCATAGCTGCTTTAAGTCTGCTGCTGCTCTTGCTCCCATCGCCTGGGGCTATTGCTGGAGAAATGCCATTTCCCTCTTGCCCAGCTGAGAAAGCCCTCCCACACGGACCTTTGGAACTTTCTTTCTCGCTTTCGGGTTGATGGATCAGGGACCCTCCCTGCTGGATATTCTGCTCCAGAGGTCTGTTCAGGTCCTGTTCCTCCCCGTTCTGCATGGCCAGAGTTGAGCTCCACTCTACACAGTGTCCCATGAGATATGCCTTTCCTATCAGCCTTCCAGGTTACCCTTCTCTGGAAACCTATTTTGCTCTGTTTTTCTGTGTCTTCTGCTGCTTTAGAATTTTTTGAGAGTCATTTTTTATATGTATTTTGTGGGCTGTCCAGGAAGTGTTAGAATATATGTGTCTTTCTACTCCACCATCTTGGTTCTTTCCACGAGATTTGGACATTTCAAAAAGAAATTATTGATAATTTATATTAATATTATTAATAACATTAATTTACTATTAATATGGTATAAAATATATCTACATAAAATGTCAAATTAATTAAAACCATCAAATGAATCAATTAATTAAAGGGTGAGGGATATCAAAAGAGAGGAAAAAGATTCAAAATTGAACATCTTCACAGAAAAGTATAAAAGAAATGTAGTTTAAGAGCAGAAAACAAAATCTACACACAACATGCACTCCATACAGGGAAGAGAAATTTTCAAAGTGCCAATGTAAAAAAGAAAATTCCAATTATCCAGGTATGATTACTTAAGGCACATAGGACTGTTCATCATCACAGTCCTCTGTCCCCCTCTGCCATAGTCAGGATTCCAGAAAAAAGAAACAGGTAGATATGTGCAGGGACTAGTACATAGTTAACAAAACGAAGTCTACAAAGCATCACATCATTTCCAACATCATTGCATGTAAATATTATTAAATAGAAAAAACCCTTTAATACACAAAAGCATTTTAGAAAGATAGAATTAGGCATAGCCTTTGGATACACATAGGAGATTTTAAGCAAATATTGTCTAAGGTTAATTTAATCCTAGACAGACAACATGTCATTGATGATAGAGTTTTATCCTCACAATAAAAAATGACATGATATTAACCTTCTTATTCACCAGATACTATCAGTGTGGTTTTGTCACATTTTTTTCTTTAAAATTAACCAAATAGTATAGCATCCAGATTCTTGAATGAATATTCAATGATGTACAGGAACATATACACAGTAAAATCTCATTAGTGGGAAGTTTCAACTTGCTCTTTCCAGAACTAGATAAATATAATAAAATAGTAAACATGAAATTAAAAAGATGAATAGAATTTCAGAAAAAATAGATAGGATTATATTCAGGAGGAAATTGAATGGGAGTAGAAGGTTATTTTCTTCAGTATTTCTTTTTTTTCCCTTTCTAAGCTGTTGATTTATTTTTTTCATGATTTTCTTGTATTTCTCTCATTTCTCTTATTTTTTTCTGCTTCTCTTACATGATCTTCAAAATCCTTTTTTTTTTAGCTTTTCCGTGATCTGTAATTAATGAATGCTTTTTCTTTTGCTTTGCATGTAGGAGCTATGACTTTTTTCTCCTCTTAGGGTTGCACGTTTTAATCTTGTCACCAAAGTGAGATTCTGTACTCTAATTTTGACTTTTTAGGTCTTTGTTAGGTAGCACTCTGATTCCAGGGTGAAAGGCATGCTGTCCCAAACTTCAGGAGATTTTGGGCAGCTGCTTTCAGAAGTACTTATTGCAGTCTTTAAGTTGTCAATTTTCTCAGGGTGGTATGATCTAAAAAGAGGTGTTTTCTCCTCTCCTGGCCTGTTTGTGAGTGATCACAAGCACTCCTTTCTGCCCTGGAACTTTCCTTGTCACAATTTGTTGCATTTCAGGAGACAGGAAGTTTCAAATCTAATGTTGCATCATTTTCACTTTAGGTCTGGTGTTAGGGGCTAGGGAGTCTGGGCCTGATCTCTCAGGCCCACAGGCCTTATCTGACCAGCAGGGGCCTGCAGGCCTTGGTGCAGTGAGCTGTAAGCAATGAGCGAGGCGGGAGACAAGATAGTGAAGAACTCCATTTATTGTAGCAGCAAGCAGTGCTTTTATCTCTTTCCTGACACCAGAGCCCTAAGTGGACCTATCAGCAAATAGTTTGCCCTAATAAGGAAATACCATACCTATGACCAGGACTGCCCAGGATTGCCACGTAGCCCCTAGAAAGGAAAAACATATTGGGCCTTCCTTGTTCTCCCAGGGCACAGGAAATAGCCTTGAGCAAAACAGGGACAGAACACTTCTTCCCAGCGCCATCTTGTTCATGCCTTACCAGTTTTCCCTCAGTTTACCTGCGTCGTGATCAGTGAATGCCATCCAAGAGGCTGGGGGTGGGCAATTCCCTTACAGTCTGGTACACCCTCATTTTTTTTTAAATCATGAAATTCATAATTCAATGCTCCCTTACTTCATTTACAACATACATCATGTTCAAGTTGGATTTATACTAGCGAGAAGATTTATGATTATGGTAGTGACATCGAACTAGTTTTTGTCAGTGTTTGTTTCTTAGTTTGTGATTTAGCTATGGTGGTTATATTAACGTAATGAAAGGATTTTGATAATGTATTTCTCCATCTTTGAGAATATTTCTTGTAATTGCGTTATTACATTCTCTTTACTAGTTTGACAGAATAAACACATTAATTTATCTGGACTTCAGGTATTTTTTAGAAGTTCATTTACAGATACTTAAATTCATTTTATGAAATTTGATTAATCTCTGTCCCTTCTTTGTTGATAATCAAGTATCTCTTTCAAAATATGTTTTAGTGCCATATAGTAGGTTCCTATGATTCTTGTTTTTTTCTTACTCATTTTTTTGATAGTGGATATACTTTCTAGAAAATATTTCTAAGAATATATCAATGTTTAGATTAGCATTAATTCATCATCTGTGCCCCCTGCACAAACTTATCTATTTTTTCTCATAAATTTTAAGAATTTTTCATTACACACCTTTATCAAATCACTTTTCTGGATCTGTCTTTCAAAAAAAATCAGCAAATTTTACTGAACTCGCTGAAAAAATGGGAAATGATGTATATATTTATCTTGGCATAAGATAAAGATTCAATCACTAAACGTATTATGTTTTGAGATGTTTAAATGGAATGAAAGGAAAGAAAATAAACACCAAATAAAGTGTTAAAATAATAAATAAAATCACTACATTTTGAAGTAGGACGAATCAATAATTTCGTTACACAACAAATTAAAGGGGAAAATGGGATAAAGTGTTAGGTAGTGATTACCCAAGTTTCAGCCTGTTTTGTGAAATTTATACAGTTAAAATTCTATAAAATATATTATCCAGTAAAATATTGGCTCATCTTGTCATGCGTATTTTTGGTCAAAGAAAGAATTTGATCACTAATAATAGTAAGCATTAAGTCTATTTCATTTTTTTAAACTAAAATTCTAAGCAAACTAATTTAAAATTATTTTAGTTTCTGGAATTTTGTAGTGATTTACTAAGATTTATTGACATCTTTCATTTTCATTTGTGCCCAGGACACCTCATTCTAAATTAAGCCAAGGATAAAATCCTGGACATGGAGATGAGAAGTAAAACCATTTCTGCACATTTCAGCTGCAACTAGACATTTTATCTATTTACTCTTTGATGAAAACGGGACAATACCTGCATTCTCAGGTCAAGGTGCTTGACTGATGGAACAATTGCTATATATGATCTCATGACACAATGAAATAATGTAACTCCTCTGATATTAATGATTTCTTCATGTTATAATTATACAACTACTGAATTTTATCCCTTTCTCAACCATCTCAATGAAAGGAGCAACACAGCATTGGAATAATCTCTCTATGACCTGGAGTAACAACCAGTTTTTGCTGATCCTACTGTTCTTTCTCCATGGATTGAGAAGGAAGTATAGGCATAATCATTGTAAATCCACAAAAAGGCTTCGTTGGAGCTTGCTTCATGAAAGAAAAGTCAATTTGGCTTATTAAGAAATATAATAATTTTCAAGTAAACATTGTCAGACTTTTGTAACCAGAAGGAGAGCATATTATTAATCAGACGGAATAGGCCTTCAAACACTTAAATAATTGTAAGCAAATTGAATTATTTCATTCAGACGCGTAATTATGCTTTTCATTTCCCTTGGAATGTTCTCAAAACCAAGATGACAACAGAGTGTCTTGAGGTAAACTCTGATGAACTTCTTTCAGTATGTTCCCTTTCCTCTAATCATTCTATTCTTAATAGAGAACAATTTCACCCTCAAACTTCCTAAGCATTTAGCTTTCATTCGATTCTAATTTTGTGATGAAAGCATTATTCAAATTTATCCAATTTCTTTTAAATTTAATCTTCACAGTACAGTGTAAGCAATGTCATAATTTGATGTTGTAAGCCTCAGGAATCTTCCCACTTCTACATCCACACCAAAAAGTTACAGAAAAAAACTTATAGATATTTGCTGCTTTCTATTCACTAAAGCTATTATTTTAGCAAATGAGCAGAAATTTCTCCCCACATGCCAAAAAAAGATAGATTTTTAACTACCTCTGGTTTTCTTTGAATGAAACATCTCTAAATAGATGTAATGAAATAGCTGCTACTTATGTTAAAAAGTAGTTTCACTATTTTTAAAGATTATGTTTGTCATTCCTAATCAATAAAGAAAAAAGGTTAGAAATGATTAGATCAAAATCTAGGAAAAATCCAAAGGTATAAATTTGAGTGTATCCATTTACCTATTGATGTGAGGATCTGAATACTATACTGAAAAAAGCATGTTTGATTTAGATTCTAACACTTTTGTTCAAATTCCATAGTTATTCATTGTGTGACCTTGAGATTAACCTGTGTTGGAACCTACTTCATCTGTTAAAACAGGAGTTTAACCTAAAATATATTAGGCACAAATTCTTTTCCTGTTAATATTTTGCTGTTGTCAGAATCTGCCAGATTGCTATAGATATAACATTTAAGATAAAAAGTTATTCTTCACCAAATTTGTATATCTTAGGTATGTGACGAACATAGATCTTATCAGTATTAAATTGGTTGCTAACCACATAGCTTTATCAATACCTATGTAACACACGAAAGATTAACAGTTAGTGTTTTCTTGGAGATGAAAAATATCTGCATAGTACAAGAACAATAAACCAGTTCCTGGTGCTGTTTTAACAACTGTTTAATAGCTTTCAGGTCATCATTTCCATTGTCATGGAAGTATCCTCTCTTTTTCATTGTCCCTACTGTAAGATTTGTTCATGACATTTTATATTTGAGTTTGGTGGTAGTTAGTCACCAAACTGCATAAGTTCATAAGCTGATTAATATTTGTCTGTGGAAATAAAATGGATAGGCTATGCTTTTGTTAGTATATGAGACAACAGAAAATCTGAAGCGTTTGTAAATCAGAATATATAGTTTTTTCATTCAACTTCTATTTCTCAGTACATTCTCCCCAAAGTTATACTTTTCTCATAAACTCTTGTGGCTCCTTCAGTTCCAGCTCTGTGGCAACCTTCAGATAACTTTTCTATCTTGAAATTGTGGAAATTTCCATCTTTGGGCAGTTTTTATTTTTTTCTCTTCTGTCTAACCTTACTTCTTCATTTGTTCTATTCTTTTTCAGTCTTGTAACATTAATAGTTTGCTAAGAAACAAACAAAAAATTCAATAATTATGTATTTTTAAGGTTTGCTTACAATTTTTAGAATGAAGAACTCATGGAGGTAAAGGAATAATGAATTTTTGATTGTAATATTTTAGTCCCTGTGTAAGAACACTGCTAACATTATTTTGGGGAGCAGAAATATGTTCCAGTAGCAACTCTAAAACCATATACATGAAGTAGTGCTTACTTTATGACTGCCCTCCTCTGATCTTTATTTATACGCTTAATTTCAAGACATTCATCATAATATGTATCATGAAAATTGTGTTTCTTTGGTTTAAATATTGTCAATTTTATGTATGTTTATTATATTATTTACAGATATCATTGATAGCTTTTGCACCATATATGTCCCATTTATCTAATACAGTCAAATATATATATATATATATATATATATATATATATATATATATATATGTGTGTGTGTGTGTGTGTGTATTATATATATATGTATGTGTTTGTGTGTACTCACAAAACCATACACACAATAAAAATAATGTATGCAGAACTTTAGAAGAAACTCATATCCACCTTCTCATTTCTAGGAGCATTACCTTTACTTGAAACACTGTGTCAAAAATGGAAATCAGTGTCTGTACCTCATCCAGATTTCCCTCTTTTTGTAGAGAACACGGATAATCTGCAAATCACCTAGGATCCTAGCTTTCTAGTCAATTCATCTGCCAATTTACTATTTACTACTAATTCATAAATAGCAAATTTATATATTTTTTATATTGTGCTACGTGTTATATAGTAAAATGAAGACAAAAATTAAATAGTCCTTGCCCTTAAGGAGACTATAGCGGATTGTGAACATGGGAACATAGTATATACATCGGTGAGGAAACACAAAATATCCACACTATAAATAGAAGGAATTTCTGAGTTTGAGATCAAGAACAGCACTAGCACATGATGGATATGGAGAGATAGAAGTCAGGAGAAGTTTCATGAAGATGGTGGAATTTGAGATGGGTTTTGGATGGGGCTGATGACTTCAAGAGGCCAGAGTGAAGTAGTAGAATATGATAGTAACGAAAACAGCCTGGTAAGCTTCCTTTCGAATCATTTTCTTTTTTCAATTAATTTCATTACTTTTCTGACTCACCATGTAGTAGCAAATCACGTACCTGGTTTTGTCAAGTCTACTTTAGTAAGATATTATGCACCCATATCCTTTTTGCTCCTTTACTTAGATACCACTCTCATTCAAGTATGACTATATATGTATGTGTGCAGGTAAACATATTTGTGCATGAATTCATTCATGTATCACATATATGTAGGTACATTCACAAATATATGTGGGCACATACGTGATATATGTGTATGTACACATACACAACCATGTACTCACATATATACATATACACTCATATAGACATGCATATACACATTTATTCACATACATACATAAATACACATACTTACCTATTTATATGTCCTTTGAGTTCTCTTTCAGCTATGAAAATTTGTGATACTTTTATGAAAAGGAGAGGAGAACAAGGCTGAGAAATTCTAAGGAATTACAGTTTATCCATCTCATGTTTAATGTCTTCAATCTCAGTGAAGTAAGAAGCAAATTTAAATGATATGCATGGAAGAACCAGATTGAGAGAACATAAGAGAGAAGAGGAAGGGAATATTTCATTTTTTCCTGGATCCAGACCTTAGTATCAAGACCTGGTACCTAGGAAATGCTTAATAAAACCTTGATGAATTGAATTTAATTGAACTGAATTTGGAAAAGATGCATAGAGAGTGAGCTAAGGAATTTATACAGGCAGAGTAGGAACTTTAAGCAAATTCATATGTAAGATTAAATAATAAATTTGTCCCAATAAAGTTCAAATTATTTTGTGTGACTTTCTTCCCTGGGTCTAGACTAATGAAATGGTGATAAAGGTCTACAGATTATAAGTAGTATAATATCAAGACGGCAAAAAGAGGTATTTGGCATTAGCTAATAAAACACCAAATCTACATAATATGTGGATGAATTTAGATATAACTATGTATAGAAGAACACACCCAAGGGGGTAAGATAGAAAAAAATAATAGGGACAGGTGAAAGGACAAGAATTCATGACAAGGAAATTGTCTTCTATGAATGAACAGTATAGTGTCAACATTCCTTGTCATTCCAAATAGAAATTATCAATCTTCCAAGAATCTCTAATTCTGAAAAAAAAAGATTTGAATTTAGGAACTGTGAGATGAAGTGGTGGTTTACTCTCAATTTGAAGTAGGAGAGATAAGTCTCAATGAGACACACGTTATATTCATGTCTCTAGGATAGAGTTCATCAAATTTTGTAGTATAGGAGCAAAAAGATTTTTAAAAAATCCTGCACTTTGTAAGTGCTGTTTTCAGCAAACAGATACAGTGTAGCATTCCTTCAAGGAGTACTGAAATAATCTAATTGTAAGAGGCCTTATGGTATTCCACTTACATTTATCTATTGCTTCATGAAAAGGGAATCAACAGCTTGCTAAAGGAGTTCCCAAAAAATGCAGAAGAAATTAACACCTTTAAAAATAGACTAACTCAAATGGCAAAAATGGCCCAAAACCCAAGGAGAAGAATGCTTTAAAAAGCAGAATTAGCCAAATGGAAAAAGAGGTTCAAAAACTCACTGAAGAAAAATAACTCTTTAAAAATTAAAATTGAGCAGATGGAAGCTAAAGACTTTCAGAGAAATCAAGAAATTATAAAACAAAATCAAAAGAAAGAAAAAAAATAGAAGACAGCATGAAATGTCTCACTGGAGAAACAACTGACTTGGAGAATAGATCCAGGGAGACAATTAAAAGATTATGGGACTGCCTGAAAGCCATGATGAAGAAAAGAACCTCAACATCATCTTTCATGAAACTATCAAGGAAAACTACTATGATATTCTAGAAACAGAAGGCAAAAATAAATATTGAAAGGATCCACTGATCACCTGCTGAATGAGATCCCAAAAGGAAAACCTTAGGAATATTGTAGCCAAATTCCAGAGTTCCTAGGTTAAGGAGAAAATATTACAAGCAGCCAGGAAGAAACAATTCGAGTATTGTGGACACAGACCCACTTCCTTTATTACCATACAAGCCCCAGACAATACCAGAGTTCTTCTTCCTGTCCAAATTTTCTTCTGTATGCAATGCAAGCCCTCCACAACCCACCCCCCAACTCTGCCTCCTTTGTTGGACTGTCCTCCACTTTCTCCTTCCCTCTCTCTTGCCCACTAAGCCGTGAGGTTTTGGTGTAAACTCAAAAGTTCCCATCATTTTCAGGGATGGGACAGACATTACATTGAGTCTTCCCACCCTCTGAAAGTGGTAACAGTTAACAAAATTACTTTCTGCAAAAAAGAAAAAAAAGTTTAAAAATACAAACCAAAAATCCCACATATTTTAATATAAAAAAACAAAGATTTTTCTCCACCTGACCAAAATAAATAAGAGGAAAATATCACTCTTTACACGATGTGTTTTGTTGTGACATGGGAAAATAAGCAAGCAAAATGTGACATTCAATCCTTTTAAAAAATACATTTTTAAAAAATATTTATTTTATCTGTTCCATGATTTGTGCCCATTCTTCAAATCCCTCATCTTTCAGTGAGGGGAGGAAATTCTGTCAAAAGACAGAGTCCTTTGTCAAGCAGATGGTATACTACCCTAGGTTTCAGAGATTTTGTGCTGCTGTTCTCTTAGGTATCTCTAGGGACCTTTTAGTTCTCAGTTCCTCCAAGGTGTCAAAATCAAGGCAGAGGTGTTTACTCTTATCTCAGCCTGCCCTCCTGTCTGTGAGCAACCACTAGCACTCTTTTGTGCTGTGCAAGTACAAATAGAATTCCTTCTCCACAGGTGCAACCAGTTCCACAATGCCAGCGCTCCTCCTCTCCCTAGGACTGCCACTCCGGACTGAGACCCAGGTGAGTCATTCAATTTCCTCAGGGTATTTAGATAATCTAAATTATTAGACTACCTGAAAGTCGTGATTAAAAAAAAAGAGCCTAGACGTCATCTTTCAAGAAATTATCCAGGAAAACTGCCTTGATATTCTATAATCAGAGGATTAAATAGAAATTGAAAGAAGCCACGGATTGTCTCTTGAAAGAAATACAAAAAGGAAAACTCCTAGGAATACTGTAGTCGAACTCCAGAGTTTCCAGTGCAAAGAGAAAAGATTACAACCATCCAGAAGCAACAATCCGAGTATTGTGGAAATAAAATCAGGACAATAAAAGCTTCTACATGAAGGGATGGGAAGTTTTGGAATAAGATATTTCGGAGGTCAGAGGGTCTAGGATTTAAACCAATAATCACCTATACAGCAAAACTAAGTATAATACTTCAGGGAAAATAATGGAAATTCAATGAAATAAAGGATTTCCAAATATTCTTGATGAAAAGACCAGTGCTGAAGAGAAAATTTGACTTTAAAATGTGAGAATCAAATGAAGCATGACATTGAAAACAGGAAAGAGAAATCATAAGGGACTTATTAAAGTTAAAATATTCTCATTCTTATATGGAAAGATGATTTTTGTAACTCATGAGAACTTTCTCAGTATTAGAATATTTGGAGGAAATAGACAGACAGGTAGGTAAATAGGTAGGTAGGTAGGTAGACAGACAGACAGATAGATAGATAGATAGATAGATAGATAGATAGATAGATAGATTGGATAGGTAGATAGACGGCATAGGGTAAGTTGAATATGAAGGGATTTTATGTTAAAGTAAAATTAAGGGGTGAGGAATATATTGAGAGAAGGGCAAAGGGAGAGATAGAAAGGGGCAAATTATCTCCCATAAAAAAGGGAAAAAATGTTTTCACAATGGAGGGAAAGAAGGGGAGGTGAGAAGAAATGGCTGAACTTTACTCTCATTGGATTTGGCTTAAGGAGGGAATAACATACACACTCAATTGGGTCTCTTGCCCTACATGACTACTATGGAGTGCATAAATACACATGGACAAACTGTTTTGAATTGCTTGCCTTCTCAATGAAGTGGATGGGAAAAGAAGAAAGGACAGAATGTGAAACTCCAAGTTTTCAAAACAAATCTTTAAAGAAGTCTTTCCATGCAACTGAAAAATAAGATATACATGCAGTGAGGTATAGAAATCTATCTTTCCCTTCAAAAAAATACAAGGGAAAAAGATAAGTGGGGGAATGATAAAAGGGAGGGCAGGCTGAAGGAAGATATAATCACAATGCATGCCATGCAAGGATGGGGGGAGGGGAATGATGAGGAGAAAATTGGTATTCAAATCTTGTGGAAGTGAATATTGAAAAGTGTAAGTAAATAAATAATTTAAATCTTAAATAAAGGAAATTCTCCTACTCTAGAATATTTGTTATTCCCTTCCTCATAGAAATGATATTTAGATGTAATGAGCGTACTATTTTATTCATTTTTAACCCCAGTGATTTTTCCCCCCATTTTATACATTATAAAGAACATTTTGTTCATCTCTACTCATTGAAACTGCTCTATCATGTGAGTCTTCCTTTATGTAAAAACAACCAGAAAATTTCTGAGATTGCTAAAGCAAAAACAAAATAATCTGTTACCACTCTGCAAATATCTTTAGGTTGAATCATAAAAGAAAATTTAAATATTATTTAAGCACTGTCAATGGAGCACCACCATCATAAGAGTAGAAAATGTATTCTCCCATCTTTTCTCTATTCCATTTTGCAATTAATAGTAATAGCATTGTATCTAGGCTATTTGTCAAGGAAATAGTGATGGGATTAGCAACAAATTTCTACACTATGTAAGACAAATGGTCATAAATTGATTCTCCTTATACTATTCACTGACTTTGTCTTTAAGTTCTTTAATCAAATGTTCTTGTTCTGCAAATCACTCTGGCAATTATAAAGGAATTCAATAAAATTGAAATAACTGTATCACAACTTCCGGGAATAGACCCTGCTGAATTTAAAAGTATACTTGTACTGTCCCACTGTTCAACACATGAATAACTTAACTGTTTTCTCATTAATCAACAGAGGAGTAACTCCAGTCAAAAAAGATGAATTTTATTCTGTTTTCTTGGAGAAATTTTCCCTTACACCAAATCTCCAGGTGATAGACTTTGTCTCCAAACCTCAGATGATCCTCTTTTCTTTTCCCTCTTATTTATGGCACAGTTATTTGGACTCAACAGCGAACTTCAGCAGAGCTTGTGGCAGACTTTCAAAATGAGGTCCTTGCTCAGTGAGATAGTTTGAATATCACATTTCTTGAATTATGACTTGGAATATGTCCTAGTTTCATCTCAGAAAGCAGGTGGGATGGGAAAAATATGTAACAATGAAATCTGTTGAGAAGAATTTTTTTAACTGTTTTGATTTCTCTTAGATAGAAGTCATTGGCACATCTATGTTCCTATCCTACCATACCCAAACAAAAAATAAGTGCTTGGCTCTTAGTTGTTGAGCTGCATCACATCACCTGAAGTTACTACTGTGTGGATAAAATACATCATATATATGAATATGCACACATATATATGTATAAGTATTTACAGTGCCAGAAAAAGAAATCAGCACCATTTGTCATGTTTTTATATAAACTGAAAAATAGTCAAAAAGGAATCTTTTGAAATTGTCAAGAGATTGCATAGGAAATAAGAACCATCCAAAATTTAATTCCTTAATTTTAAATATTAAAAAATAATTTTAAATATTTATTCTTGGATTTTGATTCATTTCCATTTTGTAGAGTTACCTGTTAAAAATAAAACTGGCACATATAGATTGTCTAAATACTTATACATCACAATTGGATTGAACAATTTTTCTAGATGAGTCAGTGAGATAACTCTTGCTTATTTTGCATTAGGGTCACAGTTTTAGAGACAGTTGATTATTTTACATATTCTCCATCAAATATATCAAAACATTAAGAAATTATTAAAGTGTACTCAGAATGACCAAAATTAGTAAATTTTAAAATTTGGAATGATTAAAATTGATAATAAAATTGTGATTAGAAAAATGTATATTATTCTAAGAATACATTGCTATCATCTTCATGGTTCCATGCCACTTAAAGAATTTGAACTGTGCGTATGTGTATGTACGTGTTTGTAGATAATAAACATGCTTACCCATTGTTTTTGTTTCTCTTTTGCTTCATAATAAACTCCTTTCCTTTATTGCTTTATTATGTGACACTGAAAATTTTATCAGGATAACATCTTGATTTTAAATAGAAACGAATACTGAGTGCTTGCTTTTTATTAGCAAGTTGTGCACATTTTAGAGGCTGGTGTTTAAAGTATAACTTCAATTATATGACCTTAATTTACTTTTAATAATATTTCCTGAAAATATTAAAAAAAACTTTAAAAATATGTTCCTGTCAATTTCACAAACTAATATGACTCAATTTATCAGTAGTGTATTTAAAATCAAAAGGATAGTTACATTACTAAGTGAAACATTCCATTTTAAATAAATTTTATGTATACAAAATATGTTTTTCTTATAATAGGACACTACCTTGTTTCTAACTTTCATATTCCGTTGTTAAATATAATGTGATCATTGTGTCCTGATATAAAAATGTCATAGTTGACCAAATGTTCGATAATTTCTAGATAACCTTCCAAAACTTTTCACATTTATTTCATTTTAGTCCTAGAGTTTGAAATATTTACATTTAAAGCATTTGCAATTTAGTAGATGCGGAGAAAGGTGCAGAGGAAGGAAAAAAGCATTTCTCAGGAGTGCACTTTCATTTAAAACTATACTTTAGAAACAATATCATTTCATGAATCAACTCTTTCATATTTCTGATATGTAGAGAGACTTATTTTCAATGAATAGCTTTTTTTCTCTTATCTGTAAAAAGACAGATGTTCCCGATTTAATACGTATGTCACTGGAGATTTAGATTTTGGTGTGAAAGGAAATTTATCTTATCCCCTAAAGCATTAGGGAAGAAAAGTTGTGTAGAAATTAATATTTACTATTATTTAGAAAATAGAATGCGAAAGACAAGAATTGATTCCAAATTAAGTATTTTTGATGAATATTTTAAAAAGACAAATGCTCATGAACATTTGAAATTATATTCAGTTATAAATTCATATAATTACTGAATAAACATATATTTATAGTTGTGTGTATGTACTTATTACAGATATATGTGTATATGTACACACATATAATTTATTTCGTATATAAATCAGTCTCCATGGAATAAAAGTAGCAGAAAGAGTAGAAAGAGTCCTGAATTCATCTTAGTTTGAAAACATTCAATCTGAAGTTTAAAAAGTAAACCTTTAAGTAAAAGAAAAAAACAAAAACAAACAAAAAAAAATACATGGGAGCCAAGGCCAGTGTCAGTTAAGCAAATATATTTATTTGCAAAATGAAGGCATAAAATGGAAAATTTTGAATGACTGTACTTTATTTAATAACAAAACAACAAAACCACCTCAAGAAAAATTAATCTGTAGAAAGCTTGACATAAAACTTAGCTAAGTAAGAAAATCTGTGAACAACTTATAGATGAAACTCAAAGGGAAAGAACAACAATAAAAGATAGTTAATACAGCAGATCTGTTTGATTTTCTATGGTGACTTATTTTCATCAGCTGATAGAACTACTATATTGGGATTCAATTACCTATGTAGGAAGTGGAAATGCAATTTTTAAAAAGTTAAAACATTATATAGTATTATTGGGACTGAATAAGCTCATGGAAAATAAATCCATATTTGAGACAATACAATTTTTAGGACATTCTGTAACTACTTTTCATGATGCCTCAAAAAAGGGAAGACTAAAAATGAATAGACAAAAGATCATAGTAGATACATTTAATAAATCAAGTTCAATGAAACTACATCACCAACTACCAACTCATACCTATATCCTTTATGTATTTTAATAAAACATAAAAAGAGGGCTAAGCTGTCACCCACACACCATATGAAGTATGAATGGGGTATTACATGGACACAGGAAGATGGACTAGATGATTTCATGCAATACCTTCAAGCCCAATGATTTTGTGTTGAATGTAAGTCACTCTACATTTGACTACAGCAATCAGACTTTATTATTATATAGTGAATGATGGGTTAGGCAGCAGTCCACAATTTCAAAGTGAACTGCTTCTGCAATAAGTATACATACCCACTTGCTGCTCAAACTCCATATTTTATGTACTTGGACACATAATCTCCAGTTCTGTCAATTAAGCACTTTTTATTAGCACTAACATTGTTCTAGATCCTAGAATCACAGATGGAAGTAATGGTTACATTGTCTGATTGAAAGTATTGTCCCCCATGTGCCTGCTTTTCACTCCAAGTTTGCAGATGTTAGGATATTATTTGTAAGAATGCAAATAGATAAAGATTTTGGAGATGCTATTTTTTCATGCCCCAGAAATTAGAGAGGGCATACTGAAAAGGTATACTTCTAGGTCAATCTTACAGCGCAGAATGAAATGTTAAAATGTCAGCTGTGATAATTATAAGATAAATTATGATTAAATAAACTTTCATTTTGGAGCTTATGCAGAAGAACTAGGCCTTGAGAAATTATGTCTCCATAAAAATAATTCAAGAGCTTCATGGTACTTGGGAGTAACAAACCCATGAATACACAAGATTGGTTATATAGTAATATTTAGATTGACAGTTGCTACCCAAAGGGCACATAGTGAAGAAAGGGTAGAAAAAGAAAGTAGAGTTTAATTAATTGCATGAGTACATAGGAACTCCAGCCCAAACACAGAGTTTAGAGCTTTCTCTTTATTAAATGACTTATAGTACATGGTTTCCCCATTCTCTGTTTTAGCCAGTCTCAATCTTATTATAATTATTCACACAAAAATCATTTAACCATATTAAATGACACTTAAACTATCTAGCATTTATTTCCCCAAATTAATACTAGTTGTTTTCCCTGCATGTTGATGACACAAACTGAAAACAGTTTTGCTCTTTTTTACATCATCAGCGTTAAAATGGGAAGATCATTGGATTGGGGATGAAAATACTTGGATACTAGTTTTGATTGACATTAAGTCACCATATAACCCTAGACAAGTAAGCTAAGCTTCTTTGACTTTCATTGTCCTAGAAAGTTTAGTGAAATGGTTGAACTAGGAAATTGCAAAATTTTCGACCAGATCAATGTTTCCATAAACACTGTAAGTCATTATGCATTACAACTATCTGTTGAAGTATATACATATTCAGTCAGATAATATGTTTTCCTGAACATGTATTATGTGTTAAATATTATGCTAAATAATATATATCAATATTTCAAAATAGCTCTGATTTAGTATGTATTGATATTCCTGCCATAAATGTAGATTGAGAGCTCTACATTCCTTCCTTGCCAGTTGCTTCTTCTCAGTTGATATAGACCCATCACCGAGTATCCAAATTTCTGATGATGAACCTCAGAAATTAGGTTGTTTGTTTTTTTTTTTTAAACAAACACATAATCTATCAGTGGGTTTATATACAAGCCTTTCCAGATTGGCAAGATCTGTGTTCCACTGGCATAGACATGTTTTTGACCACTATCTCCCCCAATTTGACTGTCCTTCTATCAATACCTCTTCTTTCCCCTTCCTTCTTACTTCCTGGAAAGGTGAGATAGATTTATAGTACCAAGTGAGGGTCTATATTATTCTCTTTGAGGCAATTCCAATGAGAGTAAGTTTTCGCCATTGCCTGCCACCACCCATTTTCTCTTCCACTCTAAAAGTTTTTTTTATTTTTTTGGTATAATGTTTATTCCATTCCTCTTTTCATCTTCTTCCAGTGAATTTTTTTCCTTATCCCTTAATTTTATTTTTTCTTGGATATCATCCCATAATTGTCAACTTATACCCAAACTCTCTACATATATTTACTCTTTCTAACTGCCCTAATAAGTATAAAGTTTTAGGAGTTACAAGTATCATCTTCCCAGTGCAGGGTAGAAAAGAGTTTAATTTTATTGAAGTCCTCATGGTTTTTTTTCTCTTTATTTTTTCATATTTCTCTTGAGTTTTGTATTTGAAAGTCATATTTTATTATCAGCCGTTAAATTCTCATAAGAAATGCTTGAAAGTCCTTGATTTCATTAAATGTTTATTTTTACCCTGGAAGGATTATGCTCGGTTCTGTTGGGTAGATGAATATTGGTTGTAACCCTAGTTTCTTCATCCTTTGGAATACATATTCCAAGGCTTCCAAATATTTACTGTAAAACCTTATAAATCTTGTACTATCATGACTACTGCTCCATGATATTTGAATGATTTTTTTTGGATACTTGCAATATTTTTTTTCCTTTTGCTGCAAACTCTTGTATTTGACCATAATATTCTTCGAAGTTCACACTTAGGGATCTCTTTCAGGAGGTGAGTACTGTATTCTTTCAACTTCTATTTTGCCTTCTGGTTCAAGGATATTAGAACAGCTTTCCTTAATAATGTCTTGAGAGATAATGTCTAGTCTTTTTTTTTATTAACATGGATTTTGGTAGTCCAAAAACTCTTAAATTATCTCTTTTCAAATGATTGCCCATTTCAGTTATTTTTCTAATGAGATATTTCACATCTTAAACTATTTTTTCATCCTTTTGATTTTGAGTTATTGCTTCTTCATGTTTTCATGAGTCATTAGTTTTCACTTGCCAATTCTAATTTTAAAATAATCCTTTTTTAGTCAGTGAACTTTTGTGTCTCCTTTTTCCCCATTTTGCCAATTTTACTTCTTCAGGGGTTATTTTCTTCACTTAATTTTTGTGCCTCCTTTTCTAATTGATCAATTCTGCTTTTTAGTTTTTTTTAATTTTCTTATCTTTACCTTGCACTGAGCAAATATTATGTTTTAATTACTCCTGTTTCTTTCCCTCTTGTTTTAAAACTGGAGGTGTTTACATTGTGACAGTTTACTGGAAATGGAGAGCATATCAATAGAAACTTAGTCATAACTGACCATTTGAACCTAGGCAAGTCACTTATTCCTCTATTCCCCCAGTTCTAGAGAATGTACTATTGGTGAATGTTGTTTCATCACTAGGAAATCCCTATGTGCTTGGAAGTGTAGATTTTGTCATGAAAAAGTAATAATCGGCAAATTGGGAAGATTGAAAATTTAGATTTGCATATTTAAATTTTTTATGTATCATAATAATCCTAAAAGTGAATCAAGAGGTCACATTTTTCCAGGAAAATTGAACATATGCACATTATGTGTATAAATACATTGTGTTTGTGTATGTACGTTTATATATATATATATATGTATGTCTATGGTTGTGTATGTATATATTTAATATTAATATTGAATACATTTAAAGTGACATACCAATTATCACCTCTGGAGAATTTGCTCCCTTTTGATATGCCTTTGCTCCTATTTGAAATTCAGACCCCTGCGGTTGCACAGTTTTGAGCAAATGGTAAGGGAAGCAATAAGCAGTCTGAGAACTCAGTAGTGTTTGGCCACTAGCATTTTTGGAACAGAAGGAGACACTTTTTACCTCCAAAATAATCCCCGGATATTTTTTTTTCAATAGTAAAGATGGTGAGAATGACTTCTGTTCTTGAATTGTTAACTTGTCAGTTGTTCTTGAGACATCTAGTAATTGCTTAAAATGGCTATCTTTCTGGTCTTGCCTTTTTTG
>CM053771.1:388226303-388243943 GCA_028658325.1 Potorous gilbertii
TTTCTTTCAGGTCCAAATTGCTGCAGGCCTGTTATCAGGGGTGATAGGGTGGTGCTAAGGCACACTGATTACAAGGCTATGGTAAACAATCCTTTTAAACGCTGTTGCTGAATGGAAATGCACACACAACAGTCATCAGTTGGACTCAAATAGATTCATAAAGGGGAAGAGATTGGCCAGTCCTCTGTTGCTTTAATTCCCTTTGCAAACCCCTAAGTGATCTCATCCCAGGTTCCTTTTTTTTAAACACTGGTTCTTAGTCCTGCATAATCAATGTTGACTTGTGTGTAGTCTTAATTGGGATTGTGTGTGTGTGTGTGTGTGTGTGTGTGTGTGTGTGTAAGGGGTGGGGCGTGGGAGAAGCAGAAATCAATGAATTTTGTCTTGTGGGTATGACGGATTATCATGCGTTCACCTTAAAGGGAAAGGAAAAGATGTTTGATTGGGGAGACAGGATTCCCGGCAGAAGGTAACAAGGGATTCTGAGAGCAAAGATCCGAATTTACCAGCTCCTCAAGACTTCCTCTTTGTTCTTGGTGTACTAATATTAATAGTATTTTCCATGTCTAGAGAATTTTAAGAATGGCCAAACATTTACTTGACAGTAACCCTGTGAGGTAGTATTGCAAGATAATTTTTTAGCTCTAACCTGTGATGTCATGGGTGTAGGGCATTCCTTGTATGGAATTTCCCTCTCTCAATGTAGGTCTTTAACTGTTCTGTGACTCATAGTCTTTGATGACACATAACCTCCTTTACATCTGGGACTGTTTAAGTTTATATTGTTGGTGCCCAGAGGAGCACCTGTACCCAGCAGGCTCAAAATAAAAGTTTGTTCATTGAGAGAACTAGTGAAGTGTTCTGATTTGCTCAGAGAAACACAGGCAATATTTGTCAGAGGTAGGGCTTGAAACAAGGCCTTCCTGACTTTGAGATCCTCTCTCCCACTAAGTTAGGTTGCCATTACAAGTTTTGATATATAGATGTAGAAACTGAGGTTTTGAGTCAGTCACCTTTTATCACACAGCTAATATGTACCTGAAGAAGACTGCTCTCCCTTCTCCGTAATGTATCCTCTTTTTCGCCCACTGTCTGATATTTAGGTTAGATCTCAGTTGACACATCTTTAAAAAGATGACTATTAAGCAAGCAAATAGCTTACCTTCTGGTCGTCCAGAAATTAAAGAACAATGGAGAACTTTTAGAAACCCCAACCAACTTAATTTTAGGTATAAAATTGGCATAAAGTAAGATTTTAAGCACAAGGAACTGACCATAAATGAAACACTTTTTGATACATCTGCCAACACACTCAACTCTAGGATTTAATCATGGCTAATATGAATGGACTAAGAATTTTCTCCAGATTTGATGGTTTCATAATATTATGTGTGTAGTTATTTTTTTTTTTGTGATTTTAACTTTGTAGATGCTACCCTTAACATTTAAAACAACCAAAATAACTTTGATGATGCACTTTAAATTCTACTCTTTACAACCTGTGGGTGAAGAATGGTACAGGAGAGATAAGGTATAATTAGATTTCTTCCTGATGTATTTCATGCTTTGTTGCAGAATAAGATAAAGGATAAGTACTATATGTGGGGTTATAATATTTAAATGGCAAGTCTGTGTGACTGTTTTAAAAGTTCTAAACCAGCTTTACTTTGTATCCAAGAAACATATCATAACATGAATCTCCAACACAGAATTTGTGCAATGGGAACAGAAGCTTTTGTAGAGCATTTTATTTGTAAACTATTTAGAAAGTCTAAAGGAGAGGAGAAAGGTCATTACCTATATCTAACTGTGGTTTATTGGACAAGTGCCTTTAATTACATTTTCCTGACTTCTAAATTACATTGCTTAGATAAGATGTAACTAACTATTTGTAGCCATACTAATTTTTTCTCATAAGAGACCTGCATTTGGGGGTGCAGAAATCCATATTCCACATTCCTGTTTGAATAATTTCTATACCTTGGATGTCTGTATGTTAATCTTTACTAGCATCATCTAGCTTTGGGATGTAAGGGCATTGGGTGGAGAAACTCGGCCATCTTTTTAGTTATAATCCTGTCTGCCTCAGCTTCCTCATCTATACAGTAAGCTAGATAAAGAAATGGCAGATAATTCCAGTATGCTTTCCAAGAAAACCCCAAATGGGGTCATGAGGAATCAGACATAACTGAAATGACTGAACAACAACAAATACCAATTCTAATTTATTTTTGTGGCAATGGGAAAGTCACAGGCTCTTAGTATTCAAGGAAACTCTCTAAAACTATAAGTGATAGAGGACTTGGTGATCCTGTACCAATGAATGGAGCTCATCACCAAGAATTCTCTAAAGTGATGAAATCAGAGATTCACAACCCTGCCCCCATATACATACAAAAATTTAAAGAAAAGTGTGAATATCAATTTATTTGAGTCTTATACTTTACTTATTATGATGACGGCTGTTCATGCTTAACTGGGAACAGCGTTCTATCCTTCCTAAATAGTCTAACACATCCTGCCTGGGAATTGGAACACATCAAGATATATGTTTACAAAGCCCAACTCACAGTTCAGGAATATTTAAATCTAACAAAACAACATGTGTTTCAACAGTCATAATTCAAGCTGAAATATTTAATATATTGCCACAATACCATGCCCTGTAAAAAATATCACATTATTTAACACAATAACTGAAAAAGAAAAAATAGGGAAAATTTGCAAATGTCTTGTTTAATCATAAATTTTCAGATTTGGTCACGGGTTTCTCTTCTTTCCTTCTTTTAGTCCTCAGAAGCAACTTTTTCTTTCTGGTAACGTAAGATTTTCAAAATGTATACCATTTATTTCTTCATAATCATGGCATTAAATAATATATACAAATGAAAGGGAGACTGTATTTCATTGCAAATTCAATTCAGCCACAAAGGCAGCTGACAACACAAATTTGTTACAAATTGGGCAATTCAAGATGCTCTATTAAAGGATGCTATGAAACAGAGAGCTCATTTGTGCAAATGGAGTTGAAAAATACGCCTGTTGTTTTCCCTTCACGATAGTCATCATCTACCTAGGCCACAGGATAAGGCCTGCTTTCTTGGTTCATGACCATTAAGAAACAACTCTCTTATTGTTTCCTTGAATGTGAAGAAGTTACAAATGGTGGGGTGTATAGGAAACAAAGATGGGGAAATCATTTAATGCAACCCTACACTTAGACAGGTGCCACTCTTAGACATTTTAATTGATCTCATTTGTTACTTATACCTGTAAATAACACTGTTATCATCACTGAACATGGAATGGAAACCAGAATTTGTCACAGACTAAAGATAGCTGAGCAAGTCCCCAAATGGAGCCACCATATAGATTTCCTGGCTAAGTTTCCCAACAGTACATTAGATTGAAATTAGATACTTGGAAAAATACAAATTACATGGAGACCTCTTGTTTCTTTATACCACATTGACACAAAACATGGTTTAAAATTCTACTGCCAAGAATACATATCACATGCTATAGTGGTTTCTTCCTTTGTTCCTTCCCTCCCCCCCCCCATTTTTTTAATGGAAAAGAAGCTTTTGAAGTTGTAAAGGGTTCTCTGTTGCTATACAGTAAAAGAAATTCAAGGCTTATCCAAAGGCCTAGCAGAAAGTACATTCTTTTAGAGGACTCTCTGGTGTCTGAATGATAGAAAGATACAGGTCAAGAACATCATGGGGAAAATGGGTTGAGGATAAAGAAGCTTTTACAGGTTGTACTTTTCATGAGAGCTTAGGCCTGGGGTGTGGAGTTTAGGTAATACATATTTGATGAGTAGCTAAGGGATGGGTACTTCTCATTGACAAGTTTTAGTGATAGCATTTGGAGGCAATAGTGAGAACTTTGTTACTGTTGTGTAATCATTGCAGTTGTGTCCAACTCTTTGTGACCCCAT
This sequence comes from Potorous gilbertii, assembly GCA_028658325.1. Classification (NCBI taxonomy): domain Eukaryota; kingdom Metazoa; phylum Chordata; class Mammalia; order Diprotodontia; family Potoroidae; genus Potorous; species Potorous gilbertii. The sequence goes on from CM053771.1 coordinate 388,230,244, forward strand.
TTGGGGTTTTCTTGACAAAGATACTAGGGTGGTTTGGCATTTCCTTCTCCAGTTTATCTTACAAATAAAAGAAACTAGAGTAAACCAGGCTAAGTGACCTGCCCAGAGTCACACAACTAGTAAGTTTCTGAAGGTCTTAAAATTACTTTTATTTATTTCATTAAACATTTCCCAATTACATGTAAAAAATTTTAACAACCTTTTTTCTTGATTTTATATGACAGTTTCTTTTCCTCCACTTCCCCCTTGAGAAGGTAAGCAATGTGATTTTGGTTATAAATGTGAGGTTATGTAAAACATTTCCATATTAGTTAATTGTGTTGCAAAAGAAAACACAAATGAAATAAAACAATAAAGAAAAATAAAGTTTGAAAAAAGTATGCTTCACTCTGCTTTCATTGCTCGTCAGTTCTCTCTGAAGATGGAAAGCATTTTTCAACTTGGATCCTTTGGAATTGTTTTGTAGCAATGCCATGATAGAGTAGCTAAGACTTTCACAGTAAACAAGTATGATTCTGAAGGTTCTCAGGTATTCCTGATTTCAGACCTTGAGCCCTATCCACTGTGCCACCTAGCTACCTCTATTCTGAGAACTTCTGTGTGTTAACTCTAAGTACTATAGTTAGCCCAGGTTCCAATATTTCTATTCAATTCAACAACAAAAAATTTGAGCATCACATGCCTTTACTCAGACATCACCTTAGTTTACCTGTATTCTGCCGCCTGGTAATTTGGGAAATAGGCATACTTATCTTGTTAAGATCCAAGTCTCAATGCCAAATGGTGGGAAAATTCTTCTCCTTAATCCTTTCCTTTCCTGGCTCTCTTTTATGTGTCACCTTGCCCTATTAGAACATAAGCTACTTCAAATATAGTCAAAATTAGAAGGAAAACAGGAAACTGGTGGGTTGCAGCAAGTTCATCTGATAAAGAACTAATTTCTCAAATATTTCAGAATTGAGTAAAAATTTATAAAAATAAGAGCCATTTTCCAGTTGTAAAATGGTCAAAGGATATGAACAAAAAGTTTTCAGGAAAAGAAATCAAAGCTACCAATAGTCACATAAAAATACTCTAAATAACTACTAATTAGAGAAATGCTAGCTAAAACAAGTCAGGTATTATCTCATACCTATTGATTTGGCTTGCATGAGAGAAAAAGAAAATGAGAAAATTTGGAGGGGATATGGAAAAATTCAGATGCTAATGCATTGTTGATGGGGTGGTGAAGTAGCCCCACCATTCTAGAGAACAATGTGGAAGTACATTCAAAGAGCTATAAAACTTTGCTCCGTGTGACTTATCAATACTAGGTATGTGTCCCAAAGAGAGTAAAGAAAAGGGGAAAAGACATTTATATAAAAAATGTTTATAGCAGCTCTCTTTGTGTTGACAAAGAACTGGAAATTGAAGGGACACCCATTAATTGGGGAATGGCTGAATAAGTTGTGGTCTAAGATTTTGATGGAACACAACTGTGTTGTTGGAAATTATGAGGATGGTTTCAGAACTGTTGAGAATTATATGAACTTATATGCAAAGAGAAGAGAACAGAAGCAAAACATTGTACACAGTAATAGCAATATTGGAAGGATGATCAACTGTGAAAGACTTAGCTACTCTGATCGAGGCATTGGTACAAAACAATTCCAAAGAACCCAAGATGAAAAATGATCTCTGCCTTCAGAGAGAGAACTGATGAACATTGAAAGCAGAGTGAAGCATACTTTTTCAAAACTTTATTTTTATTGTTTTATTTTGCTTATGTTTTCTTTCACCAACACAACTAACATGGAAATGTTTTCACATTTATAATCAAAATCACATTTCTTGCCTTCTCAAGAGGGACAGAGTGGAAGAGAAATTACAACTCAAAATTAAGAAAAAAAATTGTTAAAAATTTTTACATGTAACTGTTTAATGTTTAATGAAATAAAAATTAATTTTTAAAAAAGTGTAAGTTACTTGAAGGCAAGGCCTACCATGCTCCTGTTGCTACCCTCAGTCCTTAGTACTGTGCCTGTCAAATAATAATTGGTTAATAAGTACACTTTTTTGGTCTCTGTCCATCTCTGTCTTTCTCAGATGCACACAGACACATTTAATTCAATTAATATTTATTAAGTATCTACTATGTCCTTATCACTCTACTAGGTAATTAGCTTAAAAAAATGAAACCTTCCTATTCCTGATGGAGGTTACATTTCATTAGGTTATTATATTCTATTATTACATGTATATAATAAATATCATTTAGCATAATTGAAGGGGGAGAGAGGATTAACAACTGGGAGCATCAGATGTCAGACCAAATCAGAGGAAGTTAAACATCCTCAGAGACAAGGTGGGATTATATTCCAGGAATGGGGATGGATCAAATTATGGAGAAAGCTGATGGAATATGTGAACCTGCTAATAGACCAAGTTTTCTGGAATGTAGAATATGTTAAATACATCTACAAATACTTTTGGGAGCCAGATTATGGATGACTTTAAATGTCACAATGAAGAATTTCTATTTTATCCTTGAGTCAAGAGGGAGCTACTTAAGATATTTTAAACAATGGAGCTATATGGCTAGGCATGTGCGTTACTAAAATTATCTCTTATCCAGATACATTTTTTTTCCTTAGGAGAGGTCATTTTTCTTTCTGCCCTTCTGGAGAAATGACTTTATTTCATGGTACAAAGATTTTTTAATTATTTTAATAATTTAATTTATTCTTTGAAAATAATGAAAGCAATTAAAATAAATAAAATAAAAGCGTGAAGCAGAAGTTCCCACATTAGTGAAATCATGGCTCTTTCTTACTATGAAAGTAATGTGTATATCCTATATTTGCTACTACATTGTAAGATTCATAAACTCAACTGGACCATCTTATTTTGCCTGTGAGTTTCTCCCAGGAAATAATACGTTGTTTTGGCACATAAAAAAATTCTATATTATACACATTATAAAATTACAATAAGTTCTCAAGACAAACATTTAATTAGTCAATAAATACCGAAATCTTAAACCTGGATAATGATCTGCTGAGTAGGAGGAAGGTATCAGGTTGGAATGACATTTGGAAATTATGTTGCCTTTTCAGGGATACCATCATTTTCCAGAAATATTTTTCCAGTGATTCTCTATGACTTTGTGGGCTGGAGAACTCTGATCTCAGAAGAATGGGTGACCCAAAGGTGAAGGTTTGTCCCTACCAATTGCTATATTTTTCACTCATATAACCTAAACACATACACACACACATATGAGTTAGTGAAAAAGATAGCAACCAGTGGGGACGTATATCCTGACAAAGAAAAGTAAGTCAATTACACAATAGAAGTAAATGTGAGATAACAAATGGGTAGCTCAAGTACTAGACTGAAATTCATTGTGTGTGTGTTTGTGTCTGTGTGTGTGTGTGTACATTCTGGTATGTATGTATGTGTATATGAATATATTTGTGTTTATTTGTACATATGCATATTTGGACATACGTGTATATATATGCATGTGTATATGTGCATATAAATATGCATGCTCACAAATACTGATGGGTAGCTGTGGGTGCATTGGAACTTGCTGAAATCACAGATTCATCCAAGTTCCTAGAATAAAGCATTGCAAAGAGTAGACAGATAATACATGCAATTAAATGTAACTACTATTACTATCCCCACCAAGTAATGAAAAGGAAAAATAAACACTTGAAGAATTAGGATGCTTGAGTTTTAAAAAAAAGTTAAAAAAATCAAATTTTAATTCACTTTATATTGAATAGACTTGTAGTCCAACAGTAAGTATACAATCAACACAATTAATCATATTAAATCATATTAAAACAAAACAAAATGCAGGACTAAATGATTTCCTTTGTATATGCAGGAAAAATAAAAAGAAAGGCTTTGACAAAGTAAAATATTCATTTGTGCCTAAGACCTTACAGAGGATAGGTATGGAGGTATATTTTTAATGATACAAAAATTATTTCCCAAAAGGAAAAATAATAGTACCAGAGACAACAGTGGTGGGCAGCAGGATGTAGGTAGAGTTATGAGCTTGTATTTATGTCATTTTGACTCCATGATGAAGGGTCAAAGATGGATGAAAACTGGATTTTGAAGCCAGGGATTGTAGACTAGGGATAAGCCTACAACTCTGGCCTCAAAAGGAAGATAGGAGGCTCAATCCAGAGACTAGGGATGGGTGCCTACAACTGGGTAAACAAGGTAGGGAGTTCAGACAAAGATTGATTTTCTGGTTATGTTACTCTGGACCTATGAAGCATATCATTTGAGTTGGGATCTAGGCCCAACATTTGTCTACTAGATTTCTGATCAGGATAAAGACTGCAATTGTGTTAGCCAGACCCAACCCAGGGTTTAGAACCTCCACAGGTCTGACTAGGAAAGCAACAATTAGACTGTGTTCCTGATCAAACCACTTAGGACCTACTCAAATTTTGCAATTCTCTGTCTAAAGCCACTCAAAGAGACTTTAATAAAACAGTACACAATACAAGAGAAAGCAGGCACAGGACTCTGTATAATACAGATCAGCCCAAGACTCCCAACATTATTTCCTGAAGAATCTAGCCCCCTCAAAAAAATTCAAAAGACCCTCTCAACCTAGGAAGAAAAGCAGGAAAATGATTTTTTTTTAAAATGACATCAATTACAAATAGCTATTCTAGAACCAAGAATGAACATGACACAGACCAATCAAGAAACAAAGCCTTAAATAAAAACAGTTTTGTCCAAAATGTAACCTAGAGTTTCTACAAGAAATGAAACAAAAGCCAAATATATTATTATAAATCAAATAAGGATTCAAAAGAAAAAAATAGAAAAGGTATTAAAATTCTAGCACAAAAAGACTTAGAATGAGCATTAATAGCTTGGTGTATAAGGGATAAAAATATTATTTAAATAATAGATTTCCTGAAAATTAGAATGGTTTAAATGGAAGTTAATGAGTCCATGAGACAATGAAAATATTAAAACAAAATCAAAAGATTGCAAAAAAGAATAAAACATAAAACAGTTCCTATTAAAAACAACTAAACTTGAAATTAGATCAAGGAGAAATAAAAAATCCTAAGAATCTCTGGATTATTTGAAAGCAATGAAATATATATATATATATATATATATATATATATATAGTTTGCATACACTACTTCAAGGAGTCATAAATGAAAATTACATAAATTTATTAGAATCAGAGGAGAAAGTGAAAATAGGTAGAAAATATTGGTGAACTCTTGAAAGAAACTTCCAAATGAAAAATCCCCCAAATATCATAGAAAAATCCATAGCTATCGTTGCAAGCGTTAAGAAGGAAAGAATTCAAGTACCAAACAGCCACTGTGAGGATCACAAAATATTTTTCAGCTGTCACTACAAGGAGGCACCAAGGCAGTGCATTGAATGAATAGAATGCAGGAGTCAGAAAGGCTTGAGTTCAAATGTGACCTCAGGCACTTACTAGCTGCGTGAACCTGTGCTAGCTACTTAACCCTATTTGCCTCAGTTTCCTCATCCATAAAATGAGCTGGAGTACAAAATGGCAAACTACTTCAGTATGTTTTCCAAGAAAACTCCAAATTGTCACAAAGAGTTGGGCATGACTGAAACAAACGAACAACATGACTATAAAAAAGAACAGAGCATGTAACCAAGAGCAACTGAACCTGCACAACTCAGTATAATCCTAAAGGATAAAGACAGACATTTGGCTAGATAAACAGTAGTTAGCAGCCCTGATTAAGAGACAAGAACAGAATTGAACCTGAAAAACAAACAGAGAAGTTAAGATAAACATATACTGGTAAATAGATTCTTATGTTTACATTATAGCTGGGGACAAAGAAGTGTTTCATTAGAACCATTATGTCAAGGGTCTTAAAGAATGAGGTATGACAATCATTTCCACAAAATAAAAGGTCTGAGAATGATTTTGTTGTATATTCATTACCTTAAATGAAGAAAAAAGGAATACATGAATGGATAGAGCAAAAAAGATAGAAAGAGTAGGTATGCCTTGGATGTTACTTTCATTTGAACTACTTCAGAGGATAGAACACACATATTCTGCCCTCTGCAAAGAAAACAGTTTGTTAAGGAATACATGAAACTCAATAGAGAGACAGCAGGAATCTAGGAGAGAAGACAGGAAAAAGGGGGTGGAGATGAAGAGAATGAAAATTTATTAAAAGCCTACTCTGTGGAAGACACTGTACTAAGTGCTTTATAAATACTATCTCATGTAATCCTTTTAACAGCCTTGGGATGTAAATGCTATTATTATTCCAGTTTTAGAGCTGAGGAAACTAAGACAGATAAAATTAGATGACTTGACTAAGGTCACATAGCTAGTATGTGCCTGAAAACTGAAGTCTTCCTGGCTCTAGGTCTAATACTTTATCCACTGAGTCACCTAGATAGGAGGAGGTCATAGAATTAGTCATAAATGAACAAACTCTTACATTTGAAAGTAGAATGTAAAGAGATATTTAGAATGAAAGAAAGTTTAAGAATATAATTTATCTCTGGACAAGTGTATGAATAGAGGTGCAGGGGAGTCAAGTTCCTCACTAATAGTGGACACACTTCTCTAGTCACTGTCTTCTTTAAAAAGAAGGTTGTGGAAAGCAAGAAGAGAGGAATGTATAATAGAATAAGATGGAGAAAAATACACAATGTTCAGAGCTGTGAATGTGAACGGGATAAATTCATTTATGTTTTTTTAAATTTATTTTTCGATTATGACATTCATTTTCACAAAATTTTGAGTTCCAATTTTTCTCCCTATCTCTCCCCTCCCCTCACCCCATAACACCTTGCATTCTGATTATCCCTTCCCTCAATGTGCCCTCCCGTCTATCACACCCCACCCTTCCTCTGTCCCTATCTTCTGTCTTTTCTTGTAGGGCAAGATAAATTTCTGTACCCCTTTACTTGTATTTCTTATTTCCCAGTTACATGCAATAACAATTCTCAACATTCGTTCAATATTTTGAATTCCAACTTCTCTCCCTCCCTTCCTCCCCATCCCCACTGAGAAGGCAAGCAATTCAATGCAGGCTATATATGGGTCATTTTGCAAAAGACTTCCATAATAGTCATGTCGTGTAAGCCTAACTATATTTCCCTCCATCCTACCCTGTCCCACCTTGATTCTATTCTCTCATTTGACCTTGTCCCTTCCCAAAAGTGTTTACTTCTAATGACTCCCTTCTCTCATTTGCCCTCCCTTCTATCAAGCTAGACAGCATGTTATTCCTCACTTAAGCCATATATGAAGAGAGTAAGCTTCATTTTTCTCCTCACATGTCCTCTCTTTTCTCCTCCATTGAAAAAGATTTTTCTTATCTCTTTTATGAGTGATAATTTGCCCCATTCCTTTTCTCCCTTTCTCCTCCCAATATATTCCTCTCTCACCCCTTCATTTTGTTTTTAATAGATATCATCTCTCTTCCGATTCAGCTCAACCTGTGCTCTCTGTCTATGTGGTGTGTGTGTGTGTGTGTGTGTGTGTGTGTGTGCAATCTCTCCACCTACCCAAATACCAAGAAAAGTGTCGAGTTACAAATATCATCTTTCCATGCAGGAATGTAAACAGTTCAGCTTTAGGAAGTCCTTTAGGATTTCTTTTTCTTGTTTACCGTTTCCTGATTCTCTTGATTCTGGTATTTGAAAATAAAATTTTCTCTTCAGTTCTGGTCTTTTCATCAAGAATACTTGAAAGTCCTCTATATGAATGATCATTTTTTTCCCTTGAAGTATTATACTCAGTTTTGCTGGGTAGGTGATTCTTGGTTTTAATCCAATTCCTTTGAGTTATGGAATATCATATTCCAAGCACTTTGCTCCCATAATGTAGAAGCTGCCAGATCCTGTGTTATCCTCATGTATTTCCACAATACTCGAATTATTTCTTTCTAGCTGCTTGCAATATTTTCTCCTTGACCTGGGAACTCTGAAATTTGGCCACAATATTCTTAAGAGTTTCTCTTTTCCAGTCTCTTTGAGGAGGTGATTGGTGGATTCTTTCAATATTTATTTTGCCCTCTGGTTTTAGAATATCAGTTCAGTTTTCCTTGATAATTTCATGAAAGATAATGTTTAGGCTCTCTTTTTGATCATGGCTTTCAAGTTATCCCATAATTTTAAAATTGTCTCTCCTGGATCGATTTTCCAAGTCAGTTGTTTTTCCAATGAGATATTTATCTTCTATTTTTCATTCTTTTGATTTTGTTTTGTATTTCCTTCATTTACCATAAAGTCATTAGCTTTCCTCAACTCTACTCTAATTTTTGAAGAACTATTTTCTTCAGTGAGCTTTTGAACTTCCTTTTCCATTTAGCTCACTCGGTTTTTTAAAGTCTTCTTCTCCTCATTGGCTTTTTGGACCTCTTTTTCCAATTGAATTAGCCTAGTCTTAAAGGTATTATTTTCTTCAGCATTATTTTAGGTCTCCTTTAGCAAGCTTTTCAAGATCTTCCATGGCCTGAGTGCATTACATATTCATTTTGAAGGTATTGGATGCAGAAGCCTAGACTTGCTCTTATAGTTTGCATTGTCCCTCCTCATTTGAAAGAATGGAAGGAAATATCTGTTCACCAAGAAATGGTGGTCTTATATATGGTCTTATTCCCCTTTCCGGACATTTTTCCAGCCAGTTACTTGACTTCTGAATCCTTTGTCAAGAGGAGGGTCCTAGTGCTTCTGCTCACCCCAGGACCATGCTCAGGGCTGAGGTTATGATCGGCTGCTCAATTCCCCCAGGGCCTTTAGGCTGAGTGCTTCACAGATGGATGCTGCAGCTGCAGCCACCGAAGCCACTGCCATTGCCTGGGGCCAGTGCTGGGGGAGGGAACCTACAGCCCTTTTTCCTAGTTGGGAAAGCCCTCTCACTGATCTTTGAAGCTTTCTTTTGCATCTGTAGGTTGAGGGATCTGAGACCCTCCCTGCTGGGGATTCTGCCATGGAGGCCTGTCCTGGTCCTGTTCCTCCCAGTGCTGTGCAGCCAGGTCTGAGCTCTACTCTGCTCAGTGTTTCATGGGATAGACCTTTCCTGTCAGCCTTCCAGGTTACCTTTGACTGGAAATCTCTTTCACTCTGTTGTTCTGTGTCTTCCGCTGCTCTAGAATTTGTTGAGAGTCATTTTTTACAGGTATTTTATGGATTGTGGGGGAAGAGCTAGAATATGTAAATCTTTCTATTCTGCTATCTTGACTCCACCCTGGTAAATTAATTTATGAATGACAAAAAAAGAAGAATATGCTAGATATAAAAATGTAAACAAGTATTTAAACATTATGCTATTTAAAACACAGAATTAAAATAAGCTAAAATCCAGCTGAATTTAAAAAGTTAGGGATAGCAATCATGGTCTCAAATAATGAAATAGCAATAATAGTTTTAATTAAAATAGATATAAAATAAAACTACATTATACTTAAACCACCATAACCCATGAATTAGCATATTTTTACCATTATTTAACTGTTTAGAGGAAAAGTGAAAAGTTATTAGGAGAAATATACTATAAAATTATGCTAGTTGGGGAACTCAATGTACCTTTTTTTTAGATATGGAGGAATCTAACAAATAAATAAGAAAGTATTTTAAAACTTGATTACAATTTGAGAAAATTGCATATGCTAGATCCCTGGTCATTATTGAATTGAAAAGAAAGGACTTTACATATTTTCCAACTATTCATGCTGACTTTACAAAAATTGACCATATGTTAAGAAATAGAAAAGCATACAAAAGTAAAGAAAAGCAGCAATAATAAACATATCATTTACTGACCAAAAGGGAGTGAAATTAGGTTGAAGAAATTGAAGAAATAGTTAAAAATTCATAAGATTCCAAATAATTTCATCCTATAGAATTGCTATGCCCATGAACAAATCATAGAAACATTAGATAATTTCATCAAATAAAATTTATAAAATAAGATATATCAAAATTTGGTGGGTGAGGATAAATACATCATACTTTGAAATTCTTTCATCAATTAAGTAACAGACTTTTAAAAAATAGGCAAAAAACTAAAAAACAAACAAACAAACAAAACTTACCCAGCCAACAAAATAAAAAAAAATGACAGTACAAATTCTTTCTCCAAATATAGATTAAAAAATATATCTAGGAGTTAGTTGTAGCACTTATAAAATATATAAATCTTAGTTTAAAAAATAGGGAGGATTTACAAGTGAATTCTATCAAACACTTAAAGATCTACTAATTCCAATATTAAATAAATTATTTGGAGTAATAGGCAAAGGAGAAATTGTACCAAATTCCTGAAACAAAATACAAATATCTAAACCAGAAAAAGTAAAAATAGAGAAAAAATTCATAGCTTACTTTCATTAATGAATATTGATGCAGTATTCCTAAATAAAATGCTAACAAGGAGATTCATGGATATATAGATATTACAGAGATTATACATTATGACCAAGCAGAATTTTATAACAGGAATGTAGGGATGGCTTAACATAAGAAAAACTACTAACATAATTGATTATATTAATAATAAATAAAAACCAAATGATTGTATCAATAGATTCAGATGAATATTTTGACAAAGTACAAAACTCATTTCTATTGAAAACATAGTAGAAGTATAAATGGATTTTTCCTTAAATTGATTTAAAAAAGGATTTATTTAAAACCCTTAGTGAGCTTTTTTTTAGGGTCAGGGCAATTGGACTTCAGTTACATGCCCAGAGTCACAAAGAGGATATCTTAGACCTGATTTAAGCTTAGGTCCTTCTAACTTTAGGGCTGGTGCAGTATCTACTGAACCAAATGATTGCCCCAACAAACATTATTTATGATGGGAATAAGCTGAAAGCCTTACCAGTAAGATCAGGTGTGAAACAAGGTTGCCCACTGTTACCAGCATTATTCAATGTTGTATTGGAAATCCACCAATATCAGTAAGAGAAGAAAAAGAAATAGAAAGAATCAGAATAGGAAATGAGGTAACAAAACACCTCTCTTGTGGTATTTATTTAGTATTTAATTTTACCCTAGTTACATGCAAAAATAATTTTTACCATTTGTTTTTAAAAGTTTGAGTTCCAAATTCTCTCCCTTCATCCCTCCTCACCCCCTCCATCCTACTGAGAAGGTAAACAATTTCATAGAGGCTATCCATGTGTACTTGAGCGAAATATATCCTTAACAGTCATGTTGTGAAAGAAAACAGACAAAAATGCTCAATAAAAATAAAGTTAAAAAATATACTTCAATGTATATTCAGGCTTCATCAGTTCTTTTTCTGGAGATGGCCAACATTTTTCCTCCTACATCCTTCAGAGTTTTCGAGGATCTTTGTTTTGCTGAGAATAGCTAAGTCATTCACAGCTGATTCTCTTATAGTACTGCTGTTACTTTGTACCTAATTCATTTCACTTTGCAAGAGCCCATGAAAGTCTTTCCAGGTTTTTCTGAGAGCATCCTATTCATCATTTCCTAAACTACAGTAGTATTCCATCATAATTACATACCACAATTTGTTAAGCCATTCTACAATTGATGTACATTCCCTCAGTTTTTAATTCTTTACTCTCAGAAAAGAACTGCTAAAAATATTTTTGCACATATAGATCCTTTTGCTTTTTTAAAGTCTCTTTTGGGATACAGACCTAGTATTACTGGGTCAAAGGGTATGGTTTTATAGCCCTGTGGGCATAATTCCAAATTACCCTATAGAATGGCTGAATTAGTTTACAACTCTGCCAATAGTACATTAATCTCTCATTTTTTCCCAACATCCTCTCCAATATTTGGAATTTACCTTTTCTGTCCTATTAGCCAACTTAATAGGTATAAGGTAGTACCTCAGAATTGTTTTAATTTTCATTTCTTCAATCAATAGTGAATTAGAATATTTTTGTATGAATATATATATTATACATATGGCTAGTTATCTATCTACCTATCTATCTAGAGACAGCTATACAGATAGCTGAAATAGATAGCTATAAATAGCTTTAATTACTTCATTTGAAAATTGATTATATATTTTGATTATTTATCAGTTGGGAAATGGCTCTTATTTTTGCAAATTTGACTCAGTTATCTATATGTTAGAGAATTAAGGTCTTTATCAGAGAAACTTCCTTCAAAATTTTTTTCAGTTACTATTGCTAAGTGTATTTCCCTCCATCCTATTTTCCCTTTATTTATTTATTTTCTTATCTCCTTTCATCCTGTTCCTCCTCAAAAGTGTTTTGCTTCTGACTACCCCTTCTCTCAATCTGTTCTTCCTTTTATTACCACCCCCCACCTTATCCCTTTCCCTTTCTACTTTCCTGTAGGGTAAGACAGATTTCTATACCCCATTACCTATGTATCTTATTCCATCTTCAAGTCAATTCTGATGAGAGTAGTGTTCACTCATTCTCCTTTACTTCTCTCCTCTTTCCCTCCATTGCAAAAGTGATTTCTTGTCTCTTTTATGTTAAATAATTTACCCTGTTATACCTCTCCCTTTTTCTTTCTCCCAGTACATTCTTCTCTCACATTTTCATTTTATTTTTTAGGTATCACCCCTTCATATTCATTTCATACCTGTGCCCTCTGTCTCTATGTAACTATCCTAATAATGAGAGAAGTCTTATGAATTACAAATATCACCTTTCTATGTAGGCATGTAAGTAGTTTAAACTTGTTAAACTCTTTGTGGTTTTCCTTTTTTGTTTACCTCTTTATGCTTCTCTTGAGTCTTGTATATGAAAATCAGATTTTCTATTCAGCTCTGGTCTTTTTATCAAGAATGGTTGAAAGTCCTGCATTTCGTTGAATATTCATTTTCCCCCCTGAAAAATTATACTCAGTTTTGCCTGGCAGGTGATTTTTAGTTGTAATCCTAGCTCCTTTGCCTTCTGGAATATGGCATTCCAAGCCCTCTGATCCTATAATGTATGTAGAAGCTGCTCAATCTTGTGCTGTATTGATTGTGGCTCCACAATATTTGGATTATTTCTTTCATGCTGCTTCCAATATTTTCTCCTTGACCTGGGAACTTTGGAATTTGGCTGTAATATTTCTGGCAGTTTTCCTTTTGGAATTTCACTCAGGAGCTCCTCAATGAATTCTTTGAATTTCTATTTTTCTCTCTGTTTCTAGAAGATAGATGCAGTTTTCCCTGAAAATTTCTTGAAAGATAAAATCTGGGCTCTTTTCTTTTTTTGATAATGGCTTTCAGGTAGTCCAATATTTTAAATTTATCTCTCCTGCACATATTTTCAAAATCATGTTTCCCCCAAGGAGATATTTCACATTGTCTTCCATTTTTTTCACTTCTTTGGCTTTGTTTTATTGCCTCTTGGTTTCTCCTAAAGTCATTAGCTTGCATTTGTTAGATTATATTTTGTAAGCAACTGTTTTCTTGAGTTGACTTTTGGACCTTTACCATTTGGTCAATTCTAATTTTTAAGATATTCATTTCCTCATTTGCTTTTTGGACTCTTTTTTGCCATTTGGGTTACTCTGGTTTTTAAGGTGTTATTTTCTTCAACACATTTTGTGTCTCTGTAACAAATCTGGTGACTATTTTCTCATGATTTTCTTGCATCACTCTCATTTCTCTTACCATTTTTGCCTTGATCTCTCTTACTTGATTTTCAAATTTCTTTTTGAGCTATTCCATGGCCTGTGACAAATTCATATTTTTCTTA
>CM053771.1:388244443-388261575 GCA_028658325.1 Potorous gilbertii
ATTTTGTCATTCTTTTGGTTTGTTTTGTGATTTCTTGGTTTCTCATGAAGTCATTAGCCTCCATGTGCTCCATTCTAATTTTGAGAGAACTATTTTCTTCAGTGAGCTTTTGAACCTATTTTTCCACTTGGCTAATTCTGCTTTTGAAAGCATTCTTCTCCTTATTGGCTTTTTGAACCTGTTTTGCCAATTGAGTTAGCCTATTTTTCAAGGTATTATTTTCTTCAGCATTGTTTTGGGTCTCCTTTATCAAGGTACTGACCCGTTTTTCATGCTTTTCTTGCATGTGTCTCATTTCTCTTCCTGGTTTTTCCTCCAGCTGTCTAACTTGATTTTCAAAATCCTTTTTGAGCTCTTCCGTGGCCTAAGTCCATTTAATATCTATTTCAAATGTTTGGGATACAGAGGCCTTGACCTCTGTGTTTTTACCTCATGGTAAGCATTGTTCTTCCTCATTGGAAAGGAAGGGAGGAGATATCTGTTCACCAACAAAGTAACTTTCTCTGGTCTTATTTTTTTTTTCCCTTTTCTGTTCATTTTCCCAGGCAGTTACTTGACTTCTGAGATTCCTCTCCACCCCCACCTAGATCTACCCAGACAGTGCTTGGGGTCTGAGATTCAAATGCTACTCCCCAGCCTCAGGGATTTCAGTGGCGAGTGCAGCTGCTATTCAATGTGAGTTTAAGTTCTGGTGGTCACGTGGGGGCAGGACTGCCTCCCAAGCTCAATTCCCTCAGAGGCTTTATGGGGAGACCTTCAGTAATGGATCTGAGCTCCTGCTTGCTTGGGGAGTCCGGGTCTCCTGCTGTCCCTGTGTCTTCCGCTGGCTCCCGAGGTTGCCTGAGTTATGGAGATACCCAACTCCCCTCTTGGCCAGCTCAGAAGTCTGTCTCCCTGACCTACAGCGCCTGTGGTTGGAGGGACCCATCAGGCCATCAGAGATTCCGTCCCTCAAGTCTGCTCGGATCTGCTCCTCCTGGGGCTGCTCGGCCAAGGTAGGACTGGGTTCAGCTCTGGTCCTGTGTGCGATGGACCTTTGGTGAGGGTTTTTCAGGTCTTTCTGGAATAGAAATCTCCTCCACTGTGTTGTTCTCTGGCTTCCACCGCTCCAGAATTTACAGATACTTTATGAGCCATGGTTTCAGAGCTAGCATAAGTGTGTCTTTCCACTCTGCCATCTTGGCTCCTCCCCCTGCTCATCATTTCTTATGGAACAATAGCATCCCAATATATTCATATACCATAATTTGTTCAGTCATTCTCGAAATTATGAGTGTACCCTTATTTTCCAAGTCTTTGCCCCAACAATTGGAACTGATTTACATGTCTTTGTACATTTGGCCTTTTCCCATTTTTATGATCTCTTTGATTAACAGCTATCATCTTCCCTTGCAGATATGAAAACAACTTGCCAGTATTGTGTGACAAGTTTTTTTTTCCCCCTGTTTACCTTTGTATGTCTCTCTTGAATCGTGTGTTTGAAGATCAAATTCTCTATTGAGTTCTTACCTTTTCTTCAAGAAGGTCTGGAAATCCCTTATTTCATTGAATGCCCATCTGCTTGTCTTAAATATTATGTTCAACTTTGCTGGATAATTAATCCTTGGTTATTTTCCCAGATCTTTTGCCTTTTGGAATATTGTATTTAATTCCTTCGATCTTTTAATACATAAGTTCCTGTGTGATCCTGACTATAACTCCTCGATATTTGAGTGGTTTCTTTCTTGTTGCCTGCAATATTTTCTCCTTCACTTGATATTTCTCGAACTTGGCAATGATGTTCCTAGGTGTTCTTAGTTTGGGGTATCTTTCAGGTGGTAATTGTTGAATTCTTTCAATGAATATTTTGCCCTCTGGGTCTAGGACTTTCGGGGCAACTTTCCTTGATGATTTCTTACATATTGTCCAGGCTCTTTTTTGTCATTATGTCTTTCTAGTACACAAATAATCCTTAGATTTTCTCCCCTGGATCTATTTTTCAGTTGTTTTTCCAATTGGATATTTTACATTTTCTTCTATTTTTTCATTCTATTGATTCTGTTTGGTTGAGTCTTGATGTCTCATAGATTTATTAGCTTCTACTTGCCCGATTATATTTTTTTTATCAAATTGTTTTCTTCAGTTAACTTTTGTATCCTTTTAAGGAGCTATTTTCACCAGTTGTCTTGTACTTCCACTTCTGTTTGTCCATTGTCCTTTTAATTCCTTCTGTGATTTCTTTTTTTCATATTTTTAAAGTTATTGGTCAGTTTTTCTTCAATTTCTCTAATTTGGGTTTTAAAATCCTTCCTGAGGTCTTTCAAGAACCTCTTTGTGCTTCAGACCAGTTTAAATTCCCTTCTGAAGTTTCAGATGGGAGTACAGTCTCCATGCTGGCCTCTTTGCTATTTGTGTTTTGGTCCTTGTCCCCATAGAAAGATTCTGTTATCTTTTCTTTTGTGCTTTGCTTCTTACTCATGATAACCCTTTTTCTAGATTTTAAAGTAGGTCTCTGCATCTGTGGCACAGGGAGCTCTGTCCCACTGTTCGTGTGACTAAGAGTTGAATCTCTCTGTTTCTGGTTCTTTCATCTTGGAAGGCAAAATGTCAGAGCTTACCTGGTGCTTAGCTTGCTGGTATTGGAAAGCAGATGCCAGGTGAAATCTCTTTGATTTTCCCTAAATTTACCCTGGAGCTAGCTCTTTAAGTGTGAAGGAGGAATGGTCTGATCAAAGAGGTCTCCACCGCTGATCTATAGCATAGGTAAGTTCAGCAGTTGTTGATCCCCTCTGCACTAGTGTCTTCCTGATTCCTCTGCCGTACTGAGATCCTAGTGTTGGCAGTTGCTGGCTTAACCCCTCTGGGGCTCAGGATCTTTTCCAAGTTTTTTGAACTGGGGCTATCTAAGATAAATCTGATCCTGCAGTAGTTGTCTTTTGGCCACAGCAAGGGGAACTCTCTTTAGCAATCTTTGTAACCTCATGGTCTAAGAGTCTGTTTAACCCTTCTACTGTTACCACTCTTCCATGGTTTTTCCCAGGGAGATATTCTCTGAACTTGCCAAGGTCAAGTGGAGAGAGAGAGAGCAATTGTCCATCACTCCTCCATTTTGACCCCTGGAACCGGATGACATGTCATCTTTCACTATAAAATAGTGAAAAGCAGTAGAAAAGGGATTTGTAGATGGAATTATATGAAGCACAACTAAGTCACATAACCTCAAGTACACTCATAGATTATTATTTTTCCTTCCTGGAGTCTAGGTGGCAGACTAAGAACTAAACTGCTGTATCTCTCCCATATGCAACACCGATCAACTAAAATGCCATAAAATAGAACTCCAGGAAAAACCTACAAGAGTGGAGACAGTATAATGACTTAGTGAAGTGCCCTGGGAGACCAGAAGGATTGGAAAGAAAAGTCCACCTCAAAAAGGTTAACACATTTTAGGAAGGAAGAATCCCAGCAAACTAGCAATAAGTCCTATCTAAGCAAACCTGTGACAGATCTAATACCAGGATCTTTTTTGCCTTAGCTTAACCTGGGAATTAGCAGACTTCCACTCTAATAACTTCTATGTGCTTCAGCATGGGCAAAAAGTCATACGGGCAGGCAGATATACTTGAGCTGCCAGACCTCTGTGTGCTTCGGAGCAGTGGATGGGCTTCTTCTGGCTGCTGGATCTCCATATACTTAAGCACAGTGAGGACAAACAGGAATCCTTCAGGGATGAGGCTTTCATATTCTTCAGTGAATCTCTGGGGAATCACAAAAAACCTCACCTTGCTTCAGGACACTCTAGATCCCAGCTCAGCATCGGATAAGCTCTCAGACAACTTCAGATTCTAGGAGTGCCAGTCAACCCCAGAATTCCCACTGAGAATAGCACCAGATATGAAGGTCTCCCAGGGGCCTTAGGGTAATATCAGCACAGCATCAGAATATTCTGAAGTCACAGGTACGAGAAGCCTAAGATAAAACCGATTGCACCTTGGGAGCAGAGATCAAATGTAAAAAAAAAAAAAGGAATAAAAGCAAAAAAAAAATGATGAGCAAAAAACAAGAAAAATAATCTGACCATAGAATTTGTTATGGTGAGAGGGAAGAGAAAAACTCAGAAGAGAACAGCAATGTCAAAAGACTTGGGGACAAAAACTCAAAGAAAAAAGTAGAAATGGACTCAAACTCAGAAAGAACTCGTAGAAGATCTTGAAAAGGACCTTAAAAATTATAAGAGAAGTATAAGAAACATTGGAAAAAAATGAGTGATGCAAATTAATTATGAAAAAAGACTCAACATCTTACAAAACTGGTTAAGTATTGTGAGACAAGAAATGATGAGCAGATCGATTTCACAAAATCCTGAAGAGTCTTCTATAAATGGACACAAGGTAAAATGAGCAGAACCAGGAAAACCGTTTACACCATATCAGCAACATTATATGAAGATCAACTATGAATGACTCAGCTTTTCTCAGCAAAGCATTTAAGACAAATACGAAGGATTCGGGAAGAAAAACTCCATCTATATCCATATTAAAAAAAACAAAAAACAAAAAACTGATGGACTCTGAATACAGATCTATATATATTTTACCCCATTTACTGTATTCTTTCTTGTGTTCTTTTTCTTTTGATCTGCTTCTTCTTCTACAACCATGCTAACTATGAAGATACGTTTTACATAATAGCATTTGTCTAACTGCATTAAAACTGCTTGCCATTTTTAGAATAGGGGAGGGGAGGAAGGGAGAGAGAAAAATTTGGTACTCAAAATCTCATAAAGTTGAATATTAAAATTTTTCTTCATATATAATTGTGAGGAATTACATAGTACTGTTTAAAGCAATCACTCCTGCGATGATGTTTAATATATATTTCCTGAGTGAATGAAGGAGGATACTGGTGAAAAAATTTGGTGATATAAAAAATCAATAAAGTTTTTAAAAGTTTAAAAAAAGTTAATAAAATGAATATTCATACGTACACATGTATTTATATATATGTATGTACATATATAATGCATGTATATATGTGTATATATAAATATAGATATAGGCATAGTTATACAGAGATATATATTTCCTAGTTAACTTTTTAAAAAGGTCTCTCATAGATGGCAGCCTCTCTATTTCTTTTACTCCTTGGTTGTTGTTCTGCCCTCCTGCAGAACAATTCTTTCTTTTCACATGACAGCCTCTGCTACATTGTTCCACTTACATTCTCAACATTAAGATATTTGCCTGATCTGTATACAGATAGTTTCCAGGATGAATTTGGGAGTAGGTGATCTATTATAAGACTTTTCTACTTCCTTTTTCATATATTGACTTTTATCACTACATAAAAGTGGGGTGTTCAAGAAGAAAAACACCATTTTCTTGTTTGAAAATAAAGTAAAAAATGTTTTATGTGGATTACATCTCAGTAGTGAGATAAAAGTAGTTAGACAAAGCTGCCTTGGAAATAGCGTCTAGTAAAAGAAGCAGAAAGAGGAAGTAGAAATTCTGAACATATGGATACTATATATGTGCTATTAACTTTTGATATAAACTGCATATAATATTAGATTTTGATTTTAAAGGTACTTGTCTCCTTATTTTACTCATCAACCCTGCTAGAAATAAAGGACAGAAGGCCAAAGCATTAGCTGAAATGAACAAAATATAAGACCTTTTTTATTTAAAAAATAAAAGCCTCAAATTTGTAGAGCTATAATCTCATTCCAGGATTTTCAGGTAATTTTCCAAACAATGCCAGCTATAAAATATGAATGTAGCATGCAAATTGTGAAAGGACCGCTCCACCTTTAGCCTTTGTGTCTTTGATTGTCAGGAGTATGCAAAAGCTTATCATTAGTTAGTTGTCCTTTGAGAAAGCTTGAAAAAAATTATGAAAATGACTCTTAATTGCTTAACTATCGCTTTGCATTCCAGTTACATCAGACAATTGACTGACTTATTGGAAAATTCTTTTCTTGATGCGTCCCGGTGTTTAAATGATTTCAAATGAATATTAATGGATATGAGGTGGATTAGCTTTAACTGCATAACAATGAAAGAATAAGTTAAGGTAGAATATCTAGAATTATACACACACAGATACACATACACACAAGTTGACAGGGCAAGATAATGAACAGATTTATGCAAGAAAATGTGCTGATACACATAATGTCAAGAATCTTCTAAGAACTATTTGGGAGAATTGATTTTGGGGTAAGGGACACTTTATAATTTTAAAAAGGGACAAAACATGTTTAATCATTCTTTCACAGAAAAGAAATTTTAAAACTAAATCAACTCTGCATGATTGCTATTATGCTAGAATATCAGGAAATAGCATTTACCATGTTTGTTTTCTCTTTTGGTCTCAATAATTGTATTTAAGTAAATGGCAAACAGAGTAGGATAACTTACTGATATTCATTGAAAGTTTATACACGAATAAATATGCATGTGTGGATATATGTGTGTGTATGTTTGTATTTGTGTGTTTGTTTCCCTAGTGGGGATAGACTTTTGAAAAAAATGTCAAAATATTCCTTAAGAAATTTCTCAGAATTGTTGCTAGTTTTTCTTTTTGGACAGCAGGCAAATAGTTAAACTTTTAAGATGGCAATCTATGTTGGAGTAATAGTTTGTAATATACTGATTCTAATCATATAATTGTAAGTTTGCATTGGAGGCACACTTTCCTTTTCTCAGGTTACTTGTACTTGTACTAGGCTCTTAAGCAAATTGTTCTTCATTATTTGAGTTAGAATAGAATAAGTACATATGCAGTATTACTCTGCTACTCTGGCATAAGCTTGATTTTTAACCAATGAGATTGAGAGAAGGAGTAATTGAGGAAACATTCATGGAAATAAGGTTTTTTTTTTCCAGGTACACACACACGCACACACACACACACACACACACACAAGCAGGTGTGCAGACACATGCATATAGGCAGAGCTTTCCCCCCCGCAATTTGTCAACTTTAATTCAGTCTTTCAAATTGAAACGGGGTTTTTGGAATTTGTAGTCGACTTGCGTCTATTTTTCAAAATTATTTGAATGTGCTTTTTAAAAATTTATTTGATTATTAGGCATAATCTCTGTAATTTTCTCAAGTGAAAATACTCAATTTCTTTGGTTCTGTATTCAATTTTCTTTCTCTTCAGGTTTTAGCAGCTATTTGATTTGATATCTTATTTTGACTAATCTAGGCTTAGGCATTAAAAAAGTGAGAAAGGGATTATTTTGCATTGTTAATAATTCATCATTATGTGACTGAGAGTTAAAGGTACCTTTAATGAAGGGGATATGAAGCTCTTATAACTGGTGAGAATCTTTTTCAATTTTGCTAATCATAATATTGGTACATAACGAAAATGTTCATGCTTTCTGTCTATTTCTTGTTTAGTCAAGGTTTTCCTATTTTATGGTTTGAGTAATCTGCATTGAAGTATTTCCAGCACTTAGAGCCCTCACATTTCTGGGACTTGTTCTTGTATAATTGGTCTTCTTTTACTACCATAAATACAACTTTCTATATAGGGCCTTCCTTTGCTCCTTAGTTGTTAGAATTATCCTTCATATAACTACCATATTGTACACCTCTTTTTGCATATATTATGTATATGGTTATATAACCTGGGACACAAATTTAGACAATTCAATAACTTCTCTCATTGATGTAACGTGTGATAGTAAAAGCTCCATGCTTTAATGAAAAGTAGAGTTGGTAAGAATTTGGGAGAGGAAATATTTCCTTCTAGTTTTCTCCTTTGAGAGGAGACACATCTGCTTGCAGCATCTTTCCAGGGACATATTCCTGGAGAGCAAAAGACTCCAGGAAAAAGTTCACATATAACAGAGCCAATAACTAGAAGCATATCTCTATGTCCACAAGGTTACGATGGAGAGTTTAAACAATTTTTCCATGATAAATAGAGGGATTTATCTTGGTTGAGCTATTTTTCTCCCATTGGGAGAGTTCATTAAGGACTTTTTCCATGATAAATAGGGAACTTTCTCTTGGTTGAGCTATTTTTTTCTCATTGGGAGAGTTCATTCATTCTTTTTTACTATCTTGCATATTTTAATGTGTAAAATGTAATGTGGGATAAATCTGCCCTTTGTGTAGTGACCACCTAAAGTGACCTGAACCTATAAGTCATTCCCTCTATACATACAATATAGGGGGAAAATAAATAAATTTTATTTCAGCATTTCCTCTCTGAATAAAGAAGAGAAGGTTAGTCTTATGTCAACCATTCTCCTCCTGTCAAGAATCAAAATCGCCTTTAGGAAAGGGATGGTAAGATTCCCTATTAGCCACATTAGATTCGTATTACCATACCTATTATCTACAAGGACAACATAAATACAAACCTTAAACCACATATACATACATTTTATGATGTGATCAGTAGATTGTTTCAATGCCTATTTTGCTCTCTGATTCCAGGATATCAGGACAGTTTTCCTCGATAATTTCTTGAAAGATGCTGGGCAAGTCTTCCTCTTGATTATGACTTTCTGGTTGTCCAGTGAGTCTGTTATTGTCTACCCTGAATATATTTTCTAGATCAACTGTTTTTTTCTATGAGGTGTTTCACATTTTCTTCTGTATTTTTATTCTTTGATTGTGCTTGATTGGTTATTGATATCTCATAGTCATTGCAGTTCTGATGTTTAACGTGTTGTATTTCTTTTCTATTTGCCCATTTTACTCTTTCAGGAGTTTTCCAAGCTGTTGACTCTTTTCCCCCCATATTTCTTTTACATCACTTTCATTTATGTTTCCCAGTTTTTCTTGTATTTCTCTTACATGGTTTTTAAGCTCCTTTTTGAACTCTCCCATGAGCTCTTTCTGGGTTTGAGATCACTTCCCATTTTTCTTTGACGTTTTGTCTATAGTTGGATTTACATTGTTGTCCTTTTCTGAGCTTGTGCCAAGGCACAAACGTAAGGTCTTCTGTGTTACCGTAATAGCTTTCTATGGTCAGATTCTTTTTGTTGTTGTTTTTGATTTTGCTCCTTTTTTTGTTCCTTTTTCCTTTCTTTTAGATTTCAGTTCTTCCCCCAGGGTGGAAAGGGAATTTTCTCAGGCTTCCTGAGTCAATGTCTGCAGACCCTGACCGTTTACCTTGTATGGCCCTGACATTGCTCTGTGGTTCCTGGGAATCCTTCTTGTCTGGTGCTTTGTTGAGGGCATTGTTTGGGGGCGGGATGGCTGACATTGAAAGACGCTGTAAGTATCCTGCAACTTACAGCCATGTTTCCCTAGTTGTGCACTGAAGCACATGGAGATCCGATTTACTTTGTAATCCTACAGATAGATGTCTCAGCTCATGGTTATGCTGAGGTGAGTCGAGGTCTACCTGCTAGAAACGCCTATTTGCCCTGGGCTGTACTGAATGACTTGGAGGTATGGCCACTGGAAAATGTCTCTTTGCTCATGGCTAAGCTGAAACACATGTTTGGTCTCAGAGCTGGATTTCCCAGTTTCTCTGGATATGCTAAAGTACATGAGAAGTCCTGGTGTCGGTATTTGCCTTCCAGGATCCTTTTCTGGTTTGCTGGGGTGGAGTCTGCTGCTGGTTTGCTGGGACACTTCTGGTTCTGGAATGAGCTCCCTATTTATCCGAGTGAGATGGACAGTTCTTGCTTATATTTCAATCTTCTTGGACTAAAAGTTTGTTAAACCTAATCTTTTTGCTGGTTCTTGCTGTTCCAGGGTTTGTTTTTGTATAAAATTTTATGGTTGTTTGGAGGTGAATATCAGAGAGTTACAGAGATTTACTGCTTACTTTGCCATCTTGACTCCTGGAAATCTGATCTTAACATTTTTATTTAAAGTTTTGATCTCCAAATTATATCCCTCCCCTCTCTCTAAAACGATAAGTAATCAGATATAGGTTATATATGTGCAATTATGCAAAACATTCCCATATTAGCTATTTTGTATAAAACTACTCAATTAACAGAAAAAAAGAAAGAAAAGGGAAAAATAACATTGTTCAGTCTGTATTCAATCAATATCAGTTCTTTCTCTGCAGATGGTCAGTATGCTTCACCATTAGTCTTCGGGATTTTTGGGGGATCATTTTATTTCTGAGAATAGCTAAGTTGTTCGCAATTTTTCATTGAGCAATGTTGCTATTACTGTATACAACATTATCATGGCTCTCTATTCACCTCACTATGCATCAGTTAATATAAATCTTTCCAAGTTTATTTTTCCTTCTGAAATCATCCTGCTTGCTTTTTCTTACATCCCAATAATATTCCATCGTAATTGTATACCACAACTTACTTAGCCATTCCCCTATTGATGGTCATCTCCTCAACGTCCAATTCTTAGTCCCCACAAAAAGAGCTGCAATAAGCATTTTTTGTATACATAGGTCCTTTTCTCTTTTTTGAATGCTTTTCAGATGTAGCAGTGGTATTGATGGATGGAAGAATATGCACAAATTTTTAGTCCTTTCAGTATATTTTCAAGTTGCTCCTCATAATGACTGAATTAGTTCACACCTCCAACAAAAGTGCATTAGTGTCCCAGTTGTTCCATGCCTCTTCCAATATTTAATATTTTCCTTTTAGTCGTATTATACACTCTGATAAGTGTGGAGTGATATTTCTGAGTTCTTTTAATTTTCATTTCTCTGACCAAGAGTTATTTAGAGTATTATTTCATATGATAGATAGTTTTAATTTCTTTCAGAATAGTACTTTAGGAAATGTATTTTTTTGGCAACTATGGAGAGGATAGGGAGGAGCAGAGGTAGGGAGATCAATTAGGTTGTTATTGCAAGAGTTCATGGTTAAGAACTAAGGTAGAGGTTATGTGAATGGAGAGGTGGAGGAAACTACAAGAAATTCTGTGGAACTAGAATCTATAAAATCTGGCAATTGCTGGACATGTAAAATGAGGCCTGTGAAGAACCAAGGGATACTCTGAAGCAGGGGTGGGGGACTTGTGGCTTTTAGGCCATATTTGGACCTTTAGGTTCTCACTGTGTTTTGTGTGTGTGTGTGTGTGTGTGTGTGTGTGTGTGTGTGTGTGTGTGTGTGAACTTTGAATTCAGTGAAAGGATTGAACTTGAAGATCTAAAGAATCACATGTGGCCTTGAAGCCATAGGTTCCCCAACCCTGTCCAGTCATAAATCTGAGTGATTCAATATGGATTGTGATAAATTACATAGAAATAAAGAACTTCCAAGTAGAGACACTGTGTTCTTTTTTAGTACATATTGAATTTGAAATGACTCTGGGATGTCCAACTGAAAATGTCCAATAGGCAGTTGGTGATATGGAATTGGAGCTTAGGAGAGACATTACAGTTGAAAATATAGAAGTATGGATTAATTACATGAGATGATATTAAGCCCAAGACAGCTGATGGATAGGTTTACCATAAGGAAGAGCATTTAACAGAGAAGAAAGACTAAGAAAAGAAAGTGGGGTATTTATCAAAGTAGAGAGTAAGTTGCAAATAATGCCAGCAAAGAAAGATAAAAACGATAAGAGGAATAGTAAGGGAGAAAAATGTCAGTGTCAATGAAGAACCAGTGAAGAGAGGATATCCACATCAGGAGAGATGGTTGTTATTGTTAAATGCTTCTGGGAAGCGAAAGGAAGAATTAAGATGGAGTAGTGACCATCAAGTTGGTGATTAAGGAATCATTGGTAACTTTGGAGACAGTATTTTCATTTCACGGATTTGGGTGAAAACCATTATTGGAATGGGTTAAAAAGTACTTGAGGAGAGAGGAACTGAAGGCAAGAAGAGTAGACATATTTTATTCCAGGAGTTCAGCTATGAAAGAGAGGAGGATCTCAAGTATGCAAACTTTAGGGAATGATATGTAAAATAAGTGTTTCTTTTAGTTCAGGACAATAGCATGAACAACGGATTCAATAAGTAGTGAGTTGGGAGAGACAAGGCAATTTTGAAAAATATCTTAAGAGGAAATGGAGAATACAAAATCAAGTATTTGTATAAAGAGGTTACTCTTGGGGAGAAGGGTCAACATTTTTAAGAGACTGGAGCAGAGGAAGGGAAAATGAATGATGATGCAATGATGCTTTGATATAGAGGAGGAACTGAAATGTCCTCAATTTGTCAATGAAACATGTATTCAGTAGAGTACTAGATGTTTTAGGGACTTGAAAATTCAGTTTAAAAAGACTTCAAAATATTTGTTGGGCATATAAGTATTAAAAACAGAATGAAATTATTTTAAGAAAATGCCACAGCACACATATATTTGCAATGAGCAAATATCAGAGTAAGAGGGCCTCCTAAAAGGAGATCTTCATCTTTTTGCTTTTTCTCTTGTCTAACCCTGTGTTTCTTCTTTCAAAAACCTTCTTGCATTCTCTGTCTGCAGTTCTCTTAACGTCCAGTTCCAATCTTCAGGAAAACCTGTACTCTGGGGGGAAAAAAATCAATCATCAGTGAAGTTGTATCTTTAACTGTGGATAGAAAGGATTTAAATTTCCTTGGTCCCTTTAGGCTAAAAGACCTACCATAATTTAGGTCATGAAATGGTATCAATTATGTATCAGATTAACCTCTACTTCTAGAGTAGGGCAGAGTAGAGAAAGGAAAATACAATCTTCTAGGATATGAATTTATACCAAAGGCCCTGTGTGACAAAGTGTATTCCTTTGCCTAGGGTCAATTCTGAAATTCACATTTTCTAATATATGACTTCTTTTAAGCAAGCATTTATGCCTATTGCATTTTTTGTTTTTATTTCAGCTTTGCAACTAGCATTCATCTTTCCCCTGTGTAACTGGTACAAATGGCATAATCGTATTTTGTGTAATGTCTCAGAGGTATAATGCTAACGTCCCTTTGGCAAAACAAGGACATAAATTATTACAAACAAAAAGTAGTTTAAAGAGCCTTCTAAGTGCTTGTTGAGCAGAAGCACCATTGCTCAGTGAGAGGACTTAAGGGTTACCGTTTAGCCCTCTTGTGGCACATCCTTCTGCTCTTCAAAGACGAAGGTTGGATTTGGAACACTTGTCTCTGATCAGTCACTAGAAACACAATGGTAGCAAATCTTTCACTCTATATGTCCAAGAAAGGGGGTCACATCTTAGAATGTTTTCTCCTTTCAACCAGTTGGGCTGTAAAGAGAGAAAGGATAATAGAGTCATTATCCAACATTGAAATTCCGAGCACACTGCTAGATCAATGGATTACAATGGAAGACATCTTTTGTGTGAAAGCCTGATAACAGCCTAACTACTTCAACTTTGTATTGTGACAGGGTTACAGTATTTATTCCTTTATATGTTTCGCCAGGAAATTCCAGAATACCTTGGGTCTCCAAATGATCAAGAATTCATAAGGGGTGCCAAAGTAAAACAAATCTACAAATAAAAACAACAAAATGTAACAGATTAAAACAATCAAAAAAGAGGTTTAAGTAGAGAGTAGCTTATTGAAAATTTAGCAAGGTGAGGTCAATGCATTTTGGGAGGTGATTTATTGAAAGGAGGCATTTTTGTAGCGGCAAAATATGGCTATCAGAGATGTGTGGTATAGAAATGAAGGTACAGAACTGCTTCATGGAATCATACTTTATAGTATCACTACAGTATACAGAATTCTTTCAGTTCCTACTGGCTGGAATTTTATGATTGATTTTTTTTTTTATCTTGGACATACGTGTGTATCTGCATGCATTTGCATTCAACAAAGTCAGCTACATCTAATCTCTGGGGGTTGGGATATTGCTTCTCAAATCCCATTAGCCTAAACTCCCATTCCGGTGTCCCCCTTAGTCCCCTTAGATTCTAAGCTCCTTGAGATTTGTGTATTTTTCCTTTCTTTGTACCTGTGGTGTAGTACCTGGCAAATAGTAGGTGCATAATAATTCCTTGTTAATGTCTAACATCCTAATTCTATATAACTAACTTGACTCAATTAGCTTCTGCAAGGGGATATTTATTTTGAAGGTATAGAAAATACAGAACAAAAACAAAAATTCCCATCCCCTGCACATACTTGGGGACACATTTTCTCTTATATCAGCTTGTTCCCAGAAAAAAATACATAAGCCTTAAGGTAGTTTATTTAGAGCATTAATCCCACCGAGGTCATATCCAAGTGTGTCATTACGGCTGGATAAGCTTTTTTTGAAGTAACTCTTGGGTTGCATCTTTAAGGTTAAATCTCACTTTTCAGAACCTTCATATTGGACTGTCTGCAAAACCCAGCCTAGACTCTGCCCCCAGACTTTAGGTGTCTTGTTCTCATGACGTTTGGAAATATCAGAAGGTGATAGCCTCAAGATATATCTATACCTAAGAAGCTAGGCTGATGTCCATGGGCCACAAGTAGGTCTTCAATGGGAATATTTGAGACATCACCTCTTAAAATATTATCTTTAAGTAGATAGTTGTTAGAAGTCAGAAGTCACAGGAAGAGGAATGGATGAGTACCCCAGTATTTTGTGAATTCTTCACCATCTCTAGATATATTCATGCAGATTTTACCGTCGATCTTCCCATAAAAAATATATGGAACTTGTTTTAGATGAGTTTTAGTTTCCTTTCTTTAATCTCCCTACCACAATATCCATGCAGCTCCATCCTGATTCCTCTCTCTGCTCAATTTCTTAACTCTTCTGAATATCTCCAAGGTATTTACCCTGCAAGTCCTAATGATCCTCCGTGTAAAGATTGCATGAGAGACACGTTCACATAGCCTCAAAAGGACTATTCATTGCCTAGTCCATGCATGCATACATAAAAAAATACACACACACGCATACATATATATGTATATATATACATATATATACATGTATGTAAACTCCCCTTTTGCTACCTTTTTTTCTAGTTTGTAGGTTTTACTTAAATTATTCTATTAATTCTTTAATATGTGTGCATTACATGTATATGTATATCTATCTATCTATCATCTATCTATCTATATTGCTGTTTAGTTGGTCCATTCATGTCTGACTATCGATCACCCCAATTTGGGTTTTCTTGGCAAAGATACTGGAGTGGATAACTATTTCTTTATACAGGTCATTTTACCGGTGAGGAGACTGAGGTGAACAGGGTTAAGTGACTTGCCAAGGGTCACACAGCCAGGAAGTGTCTGAGGTCAGATTTGAACTCAGGAAGATAAGTCCTCTTGAGTCCAGTCCTAGAGCTCTATCCACTGCACCACTTAGATGTTACTTCCACTCCCATACATAAAAATGTAAGTATATGGATATACATGTGTATGTATTTACATATATACACATATGTATATATGTGCATGTATGTCCATGTGCATGTGTACATGTGTGTTTGTGAAGGTCAGGTAGGTGGTGCCCTGGACAGAGTGCTAGATCTGAAGTCAGGAGATCTCATCTTCCTGAATTCAAATCCAGCCTCAGATACTTTCCAGTTGTGTGACCCTGAGAATGTAGCTTAATCCTGTTTTCCTCAGTTTCCTTATCGGTAAAACGAGTTGCAGAATGAAATAGCAAACCACTCCAGTATCCTCATAAGAAATCCCCATATGGAACCATGGAGAGTCAAAGTTGGCTAAAATGAGTAAAAAACACATATATAAATATTTTTTTCTATAATTCTCCTCCTCTTTCTCCTTCTTCTTCTTGTCCTTCTTGTTCTTTTTCTTATTGCTGTTGTTCCTCTTTCTGTATTTATCTATATCTAGATAGATAGATAGATATAGATATAGATATAGATATAGATACAGGCCTGGTGTCAGAAAGAATTCAAATCTGATCTTTGACACTTATTACTTGTGTGAATCTAAACAAGTCACTACATCACGGTTTGCCTTAGTTAACCTAAGTGTAAAATGGAGATAATTATAACATCTACCTCCTAGATTTGTAAGTATGAAGGAATATTTAATATAGTGTCTGTTATGTAGTAGGATCTATGTAAATTTTAATTCCTTTCATTCCTTCTTACCAATATATTTTGGTGGTGAAGTTGTTACTTCAATATATTAGAGAAAATGCATGTATTTACTATATGTTTGAAGCAACTAAATATTGTAAAAAACGAATGCAAAATTAAGTAGTAAATTCAAAATGAGGAGCTAGTTACTGGTCATCTAAAGTTAAAGGTGAAATATAGATGGTGGGGACTGAAACTTTTGGAGAAAGGAGAGGCAATCCAAACTCCTCAGAGACTGAGAACACGAATATGGGAATTGAGGAGAGAAACATAACACCCTTATGCAAAGTCTTCGTGGCCAGTATGAACTATGTTTTAAAAGGGAAAAATGGTGAAATTTGCATGAATTGAAGACCAACAAAAATTAATTTCTGAGTGGGTTATCATTAGTATATGTGTATATATTTATTTGATTTCTAATGGGTCTATACTCTCAACATACCTGTAAAACAATTTCATTTTACTCCAGATGATTTTGGAGAACAGATGCATATGCACACACAAACACACACACACACACACACACACACACTTGTGCATGTGTGCATGTGTGAGCACCCCTGGAAAAAATTGTCCTACTTTGTCTCACTCTTTTCACAATTATTTATTTCACTCATTTAACACACATGAGTGTGTGTATGTGTGTGTGTTTTCCTGAGATTTGCCAGATCTGAAAGTACAGCACATTTCCTGTGATTTTACCAGATCTCTACAAGTAGAAACTATTACCTCTCAGCTCTGTAATGTGACTGTTTACTCTGGGAAAATCTCAAATTGTATTAAATTGTATTGTCATATTGCATTAACTTTTTGTTTATTTATTTTTTTTAGCTTAAACATATGTGTTTAATCATCACATACACATGGAAACAAAAAGACATATGGACATAGATGTTTGAGAGCTCATTCCTCTACATCTAGAATTCCTTTATGCTTGCTGAAGAGAAAAGAGTCTCTCTGCTACTCCTATACATCACTATCCTGGGTTCTTTTTTTTATTTATTTTATTTATTTTTTTTGACTTTTTCTTTTAATTTTTATTTTATTTATTTATAAATGTTCTACAATCACTTCCTTAAAATTAAGATTTTATACCCCCACACCTTGCCCCCCTAACCCCCTCCCTCCCCATGACAGAATACAATTCTGTATAGGTTCGACATATACTTTCCTATTTAGCATATTTTAACATAAATTTACAGTCATGT
>CM053771.1:388262075-388283358 GCA_028658325.1 Potorous gilbertii
TCCTGTGTCTTTACCTGATGGTAAGCATTTGTCTTCTTCGTCAGAGAGGAATGGCGGAATCATCTTCTCAAGAAAATAACCTTCTATGTTCTTATTTTTTTCCCTTTTCTGGGCATTTTCCCAGCCAGTTACTTGCCTTCTGAGAGTCCTCTCCACCCCTGGCTTAGGTCCGCCCAGCTAGTCCTTGGGTTCTGAGATTCAAATACTGCTCCCCAGCCTCAGGGCTTTTGGTGCCAGGCCTGGCTGCTATTCAATGGAAGCTTAATTCCTGGTGCTCAGGTGGGGGCAGGGCCTCCTCCCAGGCTCAGTTCCCTTAGGTGGTTTATGCAGAGACCTTTTGTAATGGAGCTGCTCCTGAGCTCCTGCCTACTCTGGGAGCCTCTGGCCCCCCGCTGCTTCTGCTGCTTCCTCCCGAGGGGGCCTGAGCCCCAGAGACACCCCACTCCCCTCTCTCTCACTGACCTGTGAGTCTGTGGGTGGAGGGACTTTCGCGGCCACTGGAGATTCTGTCCCTGAAGCCTGCCCGGATCTGCACGCTCCTCTCAGTGCCATGTGGCCAGGGCAGGGGAGGGCTTCTCTCCTGCCCGGTGTGCGATGGACCTTTGGGATCTGTTTTTCAGGGCTCTCTGGAACGGAACTCTCCTTCACTGTGTTACTGTGTGGCTTCCACTGTTCCAGAATTTGTTGGGAGTTCTTTTTAGTGGAAATCCATGGGCTGTGCGTTCGGAGCTAGCATATGTGAGTCTTTCTACTCTGCCATCTTGGCTCCGCCCCCTACATTTTCTTCTATCTTTTCATTCTTTAGATTCTGTTTGACTGATTTGTTATCTGTTGTATAGTCTTCTACTTGCCCAATTCTAATTTTTCGTATGTTGTTTTCTTTATTTACCTTTTGCATCTCCTTTACCATTTGTCCAGTTGTTCCAATTAAGCTTTGTATGGCTTTTTCCAGATATCTAACTTTTTTCTTTTTAAATTCTAATGTGAATTGTTTTTTCATATTTTTATATTCGTTTGTCCATTTTTCTTCTACCTCTCTAATTTGACTTTTAAAATCCTTAAGCTCTTCCAAAATTGTTCTTTGGACTTGTGACCAGTTTCATATTCCCTTCTGAGGTTTTAGATGAGAGTGCAGTCTGAATGCTAAAATCTTCGATATTCATGTTTTGGTCCTTGTCCCCATAATAAGAGTCAATGTTGTTTTTTTTCTTTACTGGTTTGCTTCATGTTCATAATGGTTGTCTTTTCCCTGGCTTTTAGAGTGGATCTCTGTTTCTGAGGCCAGAGTGCTCTGTCCCATGGTTCTTGTGCTTAGAACTTAAGGGTTTGTGTATTGTGAGCTCTAGTTCTTTGAGCTAGAAGCTCAAATCCTGCAGCTTACCTGTTGCTGAGCTGCTTGGTGTGCCAAAAAAGAGGCCAGGTAAAGTTTTTCGGAGTTTTTCCAGAATTACCCTGGAGCTCACTGTACAAGGTGTGGTGAAGGGGTGATCTGGCATCAGGAGTTCTCCTCCCCTGCACTAGAGCAAAGGCAGATTTACTGGTTGAAAGACACTTGTCTGTGCTATTATCCTCTGATTCCCCTGGATAAGATAATGACTGAACAAGTTCTGTTGTATAATTTTGATCAAATACTATTGTGCTATTTGAAATGATGAGCTAGATGCTCATAGGAAAAAAATAACTGAAAAGTCTTACATGAACAGGTACCAAGCGAAATAAATAGAACAAGGAGAAAATTACGTACAGTAGTAACTGTCAAGGACTTAGCTATTTCCAGGAACGAAATGATCAAGTCAACTCTGAATGATTTATAATAAAAGAAGACTGTCCATATCCAGAGAAAGCATTGAAGGCATCCAAATACGATTCAAAACACACATATTTTTCCTTTTTTTGGTTTTTATTGTTTTAATTTTGGTCAATGTTTCCTTTTACAACATGACAAATATGGAAATATGTGTTCTGTGACTACAGATGTACAATCTACATCAAATTGCTTGCCTTCTCAATGAGGGGGATGGAAGGATAGAGAAGAATTTGGAACACATAACTTCAAAGTTTATTTTTTCCACATAAATTTAATTATTTTCAATTTTCAACATCCCCTTCCACATAATTTTGAATTTCAAATTTTCTCCCTATATCCTCCCTACTCCCATCCCAGGACAGCTTGAATTCTGGTTGTCCTTTCCTGCAATCACCCCATCCATCCCTTTGCTTTCTATTTTGCTGTAGGGTAAGAGAGATTTCTATACACCATAGCTTATACATCTTTTTTCCTAGTTGCATGTAAAAACAATCTCTAACATTCATTTTTAAAGCTTTGAGTTTCACATTCTCTCCTTTTCCCCCTCCCCAACAACCCTCATTGAGAAGGAAAGCAATTCGATATAGGTTATATATGTGTGGTCATGGAAAACGCTTCAAAAACAGTGATGTGAAAACTAACCATATTTCCCTTTATCCTGTCCCGCCCTCTATTCAATTTATTCAATTCTCTTTTTTGACATATCCCTTGACAAAGATCTTCTGATTACCCCTTCCCCCAATCTGCTGTTCCTTCTGTTTTCCTTCCTAACTTGTACCTTTCCCTCCTAATTTCCTTTATGGTAAGATAAATTTCCATGCTCAATTTTTGAATTTAGTTCCATCTTGAAACCAAATCAGATGAAAGGTAAGCTCACTTAATTGGCCTCATCTTGGCCTTCTTACCCTCCACTGTAAATTTTATTTCCTTCCTCTTTTATGGGCCATGATTTACTGCACTATACCTCTCCCTTTCTCTTTCTCCTACTACATTCCTCTCAACCCTTCATTTCTTTTTTAGATAAAATCCCTTCATATTTAGCTCACGCTGGTCCCTCTTTGTCTCTTTACCTATCTCTCTGTCTCTGTCTCCCTCTGTCTGTCTCTCTGTCTCTGTCTCTCTCTGTGCTTCTCTCCCTCTCTCTCTCTGTCTCTCTCTCTGTCTCTCTTTCTCTCTCTCTCTGTCTGTCTGTCTCTCTGTCTGTCTCTCTGTCTCTCTCTCTCTCTCTCTCTCTTTCTCTCGCCTTCCCTCCCTTAGCCTGAAAGGGTCAGGGTATCATATAGGATCTTGGGCCATCTCCAGTCCTGCTGATGAATATAAGGCCCCTGGACCCAGATGGCTTAGGAGAAGAAAATGAGATTAGTGACTTTGCACAGTCCTCCTTGGCTCCACACAAAGTCAGCTGCAAGTGATGTCAGCATCTTGATATCATGGTCGTCTTTGAGAATGAAGGACACAATGTATGTATATGCATTCGCATATGCATATGCATGTATATGCGTACACAGATAGGCATGCGGAATTCATGTATATAAAAATATACACATATATGCACACAAACATATATACATATATACATACACACATGCCCTGTGTGCATGTGTATATGTATGCATATATGTACATGTAGGTGTGTATACATGTGCATGTGTGTACGTATATGTGTATATATGTATGGGTAAATATGGATATATGCATGGAATATATGCATGCATGTATGTGTGTATATGTTTGTATATGTATATATGAAAGCATACATGTATATATATGTATGTACAAATATATGCATATGAGTGTGTACAAGTGTATGTATATGCATGTATATGTATTTCTATGTATTTGCATGTGTATGTGTGTATATATACATGTAAGCAGGTATGTATGTGTGTATACATATGGGTATATATGTGCATGTATGTATATATGTGTGTGTTCGCATATACATATGTATATATGCATACATATGCACATACACACATATATGCATTCACATACACATACGAACCTATTTTCATCCAGTTATCCTAATACCAAGAAATTTCTCATGCAGTACAAATGTCTTTCTATGCAGGAATGCAGACAACTGAACTCCAATAAGTTCCTTATTGTTTCTTTTTCCTGTTACCTTTTCATGCATCTATTGCTTCTTCTATTTGAAAGTCAAAGTTTCTGTACATCTGTAGTCTATTCGACAAGAATTCTTGGAGGTCCACTATTTCACTGAAGTTCCTTTTTCCCCCTCATATTCAGTTTTGGGGGATAGGTGGTTCTTGGTTTTACTTCTATCTTCTTTGACCTCAGGAGTATCTTATTCCAAAATCTCCTATCCTTTAATGTAGAAGCTGCTAAACCTGGTGTTATCCTGATTGTCTTTCCACAATGGCTGAATTGCTTCTTTCTAGGTGTTTGTAATATTTTTTCCTTGAGCTGGGAAGCCTGGAATTTGGCTAAAATACTCATAGTTTTCCTTTTTTGTATCTCTTTCAGAAGGTCATCACTGGAGTCTTTCCATTTCTATTTACCCTCTGGTTTTAAAATATCATGGCATGTTTCCTTGATGATATCTTAAAAGCTGATGTCTAGGGTCTTTTTTGATCATGGTTTCCAGGTAGTTAATAACTTTTAATTGTTTTCTCCAATTCTATTTTCTAGGTAAGTTATTTTTCCAAAGAGTTACTTCACATTATCATCTACTTTTCATTCTTTTGGTCTTGTTTTATAATATTTTGATTTGTCATAAAGTTGTTAGTTTCCATCTGCTCCATTTGCTTCATTCTAATTTTTTAAAAAATCTTTTTCTTCACTGTGATTTTGACCTCTTTTCCCCCATTTTTACCTCTTTTTCCAGTGTTTTTGTAAGGAATTCTCCTCACTGACTTTTTCGACCTCTTTTTCTGTTTGGGTTAGTATAATTTTAAATGTCTTTTGTTCTTCAGCGTTTTTTTGGGTTTACTTCAGCGAGCTGTTGAATCATTTTTTCATGATTTTATTGCATTGCTCTCATTTCTTTTCCCAACTGTTCCTTTACTTCCTTGACAATTTTCAAAATTGTTCTTGAGCTCTTCCATGGCCTGAGACCAATACATAGTTTCTTAGAGACTTTGGGTACAAGAGCTTTGGCTTTGTTGTCTCCTTCTGCCTCTTTGTTTTTATCTTCCTTCTCACCAATGATATAAAAAAACACCTCTTCACTGAGAAATTTAAAATCTGTATTCTATTTCATTTTTGCCCATTGACTCTATTCCGCAGGCAATTATTTGCTTTTTGAGTTTTGCAAAGTTAATTGCTCCAGAAGTAATCTTTGCTTCAGCAGTGCCTGCAAGCTTCCTGGGGATGGGACTGGGGTCAGGACCTGCTCCCCTTTCAATCCTTCCCACTGACCTTGGAAACTGTCTTTAGCGTTTGTGAGTTGAGAAGGCAGGAATCAACAGT
Source organism: Potorous gilbertii (assembly GCA_028658325.1). Taxonomy (NCBI): domain Eukaryota; kingdom Metazoa; phylum Chordata; class Mammalia; order Diprotodontia; family Potoroidae; genus Potorous; species Potorous gilbertii. The sequence goes on from CM053771.1 coordinate 388,267,315, forward strand.
ATTTGCCAGGGATTCCATAATATAATGCTTGCTCCACTCAGTATGCATGTCAGTGTGGCTGAACTGTGATAGGCTCCCAGCCTGGTGGGAGAGACCCTTCTCATCGACCTTCCAGATTATCTTGCGCTGGAAATTTGCTTCACTTTGTCGTTTTGGGGCTTCTGTTGCTGTGGAATTTGCTGATAATAATTTTTACACGTTTAGTGAGGGAGAGCTGTAGCTGGTTTCTGCTTCTACTCTGCCAACCTGACTCTGGATCCTTCAGCATCCAATCTTAAAAATGGGTTTTATTCAATAGGGGAAAAGCAAAATATCAAATTTAGTAAATGTACATTTAATGGGACAAAGTAGGGAAAAGGATCAACTAGAAAAGACACAATGAACTGAGGAAAATTATCAGGAAACTGGTAAAGATGGTAAGGGGAACCACACCAAGGAAGGCAGCAGTAAATCCTAATATAGATCTGAGACAAGCACTATTAGATGACAATGGGAAGATAAAAAATAGCAATTGTTTGATCTAGTTACTGGAATTATGAATTCAGGTCATTTTCTTGGAATGTGAAAAAAGAAAGAGAGAAAGGGCCAGCTATCATAGGTCATTGAGTAAGAACCTCGAGAAGTGTGAATGGAGCTTCTAAAGTTGAAAATTGAATAAAGAAACTAATGCTGAAAAAAGGGTCTAATGGCAGTCCTCTACTCCTGGATTAATAAGGTATCCAGGTTACAAAGGTGGCAGGAAATAACAGGATTTGTATAATTTTTTTTTTTGTAGGATACAGAAAAGACTGACTTGAGCACAAAATTCAATCAAGAATCAAGGCTGAAAATTTAAAAAAAAATAATAAAGAAAAGAAACAAAGGAAGATATCAAACTCAACGAAAATTTATCATGGAGTTGAAGAGTCCATGAGTAACTTGAAGAAGGGAGTAATCTGACAGCTATCAACAAAACCAAAGAAAAAAATAAAAGTTTCACCACAAAGTCTATAAAAGGTTTGGGAATAAATGAGAGTTGAATATTAAAATCGGAAATACACTTGGAGTTTAGGAAGAAAAAATAATAAAATTAAAATAGTTTTAAATATGATATATAAAACCTTACCCTAGTGGTAAACTCCTAAAGAAAAGAATTTAATATGTAAAACTCAATGACTTCATGAAACTATATTTGTGTGTATATATGTATATGTATATGCATATAAACACAGATATAAGTACACATACATATATACACAAATATGTTAGAGCAAAGTCAAAAGATGGCGTTTTTAGGAAAAATATTTTCTTTATAAATGACTTTAAAATCAAATAAAGAAAAGATAATTCAAAAAAAATATTTAAAAGTACAATCTATACATCATTGAAAAATTATTCACATGTCACAAAACCATTTATATATTTTTTATACTATACAATCAAATTTTAAAAATAAGAAAAATGTTAAATTCTGAGATTCAATTGAGGGAACAAAGGACAAACATCTAAAGGGAAATAATCGGAAAAAAATGGAAAGGTAAAGTTTCTTAGCACTACCAGATATCAGAATATACTACAAACCAGTAATCATCAAAATTATTTGCTACATTTTAAAAATGGAAATTATAATCAGTAGAACAAACTGGATCCAAAAATGCAGAATTAAACATTGAGGTATCTTTGATAAATCCAAGTATTGTTCCTGCTCAATAGTTATTATTAGAGCAGAACTACTTGAAACCTGAAGAGTAATGTCAACAACGGGATTTACTTTAACATTTCAAACAATATATCACAACCAACTCACAGTGAACATCACGGTCTTAGAACATCATGTGTAAGATAAAGAAAAAGGAAGGAAATACCTCTCTCAACGATGGTTAGAGCAAGAATTCTTTACAAACGAATAATGGAAAAGCTCCCAGGAAATAAGACAGTTGCGATACAGAAAACTGAAAATTTCTTTACCAAGAAAAGCAATGCAGTTAGAATTGGAATGGAAGTAGTTAAGAACTTTTAATATCTGAGAAAGTTTTTTTCCATAGGCATGACAATGAAATCTATAGGAAGCTTTATACACACACATACACACACACACACACAGATATAGATATACACATGTATATATACAGATAGATAGATATGATCAAGGTATTTTTTGATACCTTATATTAGGATAATGTTGCTTGTACTACTTATTCCACAGGGTTATTGTGAAAAAAAAATGCTTTAAAAAGCTCCAAATGCAATATGAATATATTGTTTTATATATAATACTAATTAGGACTTAATTATTTCAATTTTCATTGGTCCAAATAAGAACATTTATGATTTCCATTCTCCTTGGTAAGGAGATACTACTACTACTACTACTACTATTACTACTACTACTACTAATGATAATGACCATAACTAGGAATTTGCCCTTTCCTCCCTTTCTCAAAGTCCGTGTCCAAGGTAAAATTTTTCTATGTTCTTATCATTGCTTGTGATCACTCATATTTCTTCTTCCCAAACACCTTCCCAGCATCTCATGACTTTTGTCTACAAGCCAAAACAAGTAATGAATTAATTGATGTTTTCCCTTTCCAGTGGATTTTGGAGACCAATACAAAAAAAAAAAGAGAGAAATATTAAAGGAGGCAGAGGAGACTAGAAAACATACCATTTTTCTAACTATATTTTTATCTATACTAAAAACCCTGTTGTAGACATATGTATAAGGAACGTGTTCCAAGGCTAATATAGTCTATTGTTTAAAGGACAGATTTCTTCTAAGAAAATCAAGCAGCAGCAAAGTCATTGTCATTAATCCTTTTGGCTAAAAGTCCTGCTTTACTAATAAATTGAAACTGATTTGCTACTAACACAGTAAATAGAAGATACTTTTTGAATGATCCTATTATTAAATGTGTAGAAACAACTTGGAATGGTTTCTAAATTTGTTTTAATGCTTCAAAAGATGCAGTTGCCCTAGGATTCATAATTTTCTTTTAAATTAACGATGTGGTTAAGTTTACCACTTAAATGTCTTTGATTTCTAAAATGCATAGCTAAGTATATAATTTCCATACATAGACCATAAGTTTGATATGAATAGGAATAGTAAACTTTAGGCAATTGATTTTAAAATGTCCAACAAAAGATGTGGTATTTTTTAGTAAAATGAGTTTCACTTTCACATTTAAAAATAAATATTTTAATCTATATGATAAATATTTAATCTGTTTTTGGGAAAAACAATCAAATAATATAAGTCAAATGTTTTGAATTACTGAAATAAAACCTAAAAAGGTCAAAATAAATATTTGACATAGAGTTCAACTCATGCAATTTCAGTGGAAGTTTTTGGATAATATATGCATTGATACTAAAATCATTGTCAGAGGTATTTAGGAAGACAGTATTTAGTGCATGTAATTACATGTTCATTTAAGCTTTTGCAACTGGAACCATTTCTGAAATATAAACAATCTAAATATCAGTGTAATATAACTTGCAATGACAAATAAAAACAATAATACATTAGGAATATTGTATGATTTGCTCCCTGTTCATATCTCCTTAAAAAAACTTTCTCAAGGAAAGAGACAAGATGGCAGAGTAAAAGCAAGGACTTCTTGAGCTTTCCCCCAAAGTCCTCCAAATATCTGTAAAAATGACTCTAAACAAATTCTAGAACCACAGACCTCACAAAATGGATAGCATGGAAGTTTTACAGGAAGGGTCTATCACATTGGGCTGGGAGGAGAAGACAGTGTAGTGTGGGCCATGCTGGCATAGACAAGGCTGGAGCAGGGTACAGGGAACTGAATTGCTTGCAGCTGTGGTGTTTTGGAGATTTTTTTAGATAATAAATGCCAAAGACAGCATAGAAAGTCTGTCAAAAAACATTTTGGAACCCGGGTTAGAGAGGAGATTCTTCTGGCCCTAGCTCCAGTGAGGCAGGGATAATGGTGGCAGTAGCTATGGCAGCATTAGTACCAACCGCTTCTTCCAGGGCTCCTGACCCACAGATGGTGTAGCGATACAGCAGCTGAGCAGAGGGCAGTGGAAGAGATATGGCAGAGATCTCTTCGTTGGTGCTGAGTCAGGATTCTCTTCATTTGACCTACTTGGATATGGGTTGCAGTCCTGGATGGCAGTCCTGGAGTGATGAGGAATACTGGTGTAGTACAGATTTTGGTGCAGGGGAGAGGGAATCCTCATAGTTCAAAGGCATAAAAGAGCACTTGTGGTCACTCACAGACCAGAACATAGGACAAGAAAGCAGCAAATACCTCTCCTTTAATCACAAAGGTTGGTAGGCCTTGAGATGTATTTCTGAAAACAAGTGCAGAAAACCCCTGAAGTCTGGGACAGAACAAATTCCACACTGGAAAGTGACTCCTACTTTAATAAAGAGCTCAAAAGTTAAGTAATTAGCTGGGAAAAGGAGAAAATAGTGTTAAAAAGACACAGACCATGTAATCTTCATTGGACACAAAGATCAAAACATACAACCAGAAGAAGAAAACGAAGTCAAATCTCCTACACCCAAAGCCTCCAAGAAAAATATGAATTATTCTCAACTAATGGAAAAGCTCAAAAAGGATTTTGGAAATCAAGTAACAGATATATAGGAAATAGTGAGAAGAGAAATGAATGGTGCAAGAAAATCATGAAAAATGAGTTAACAGCTTGCTAAAGGAAAACTAAAAAGACCTAAAGAAAACAACACCTTAAAAATAGACTAACCCAATTGGTAAAAAAGTTGATAAAGCCAATGAGGAAAAGAATGACTTACAAAGAACAAACAACTGGCAAAATGGAAAAGCAGATCCAAAAGCTCACTGAAGAAAATAATTACTTGAAAATTATAATGTAGCAAAAAGAAATTAATGACTTTACGAGAAATCAAGAAATTGTAAAACAGAACCTAAAGAATGAATACAATATATGAAATAACTCACTGGAAAAATGAATGATCTGGAAAATAGATCCAGGAAAGACAATTTAGAAATTATTGGAGTACCAAAAACCCATGATAAAAAAAGAGCCTAGCAATCAGTTTTCAAGAATTTATGGAAGAGAACCAAGATGGAGAGTGATCGGTAAATGCTGTCTCCCTCTCCTTGTTGACCTTGATGAGTCCAGAGATTTTTCCATGAAAAATCCTGGAACGGTGGGAGCAGCAGAAGGGGCATACAGACTCTCAGCCCGAGAAGCTAGAATGATCTCTAAAGAGGATTCCTTTTGCTATGGCCAATGGTGATCAGTGAAATAACAGAGCTTTCCCAGACAGCCCCACCTCAACAATCCAAGAGAAGACACTGAATCCAGGGAGGTGAAAGCAACAACTGGCAGCCCAAAGACTCCAGGTGTGCCTCAGCACCAATTTTAAAAATATGAAAAAAGAATTCACTGAAGACAATGACTCCTTAAAAAGGAAAATTCGAAAAGGAATTACAGAACCAAACTGGTGAAAATAACTCCTTAAAAGAAACAATTGGACAGGTGGAAAAGCAGATACAAAAGTTAACTGAAGGAAATAATTTGATAAAAATTTGGGCAATTTTAAGTGAATGAATCTATGAGACATCAAGAATCAGCCAAACAGAATCAAAAGAATGAAAAGATTGAGGAAAATGTGAAATAACTAATTGAAAAAACAACTAACTTGGAAAACAGATCCGGGAGAGAAAATCTAAGGACTATTTGTCTACCAGAAAGCCATGACGAAAACAAGAGTCTGAAAAATACCATCCAAGAAATCATCAAGAAAAATTACCCAAAATTCCTAGACCCAGAGGGCATAATAGTCACCAAAAAAATCCACCGTTCACCTCCTGAAAGGAACCCTAAACTGAAAATATCAAGGAATATCTTTGCCAAATTCCATAGCTATCAAGTGAAGGATAACATTCTGCAGGCATCCAGAAACACAAAATCCAAATATCAAGGAACTACAGTCAGGAATACACAAGACCTTGCAGCTTCTACATTGAAAGATCAAAGGAATTAGAATATGATATTCCATAAGGCAAAGGAGCTGGGACTACAACAAAGGGTTAATTACTCAGCAATGTTGAGTATAATATTGGAGGTAAGGAGATAGACATTCAGTGAAATAAGGAATTTCCTTATCTTCCTGACAAAAAGGCCAGAACTCAATAGCAAATTGGATCTTCAAATGTAGATTGCAAGAGAGGCATAAAAAGGTAAACGGGGAAAAGAAAAACGTTTTACTTAATTTGGGCAAACTGTTTACCTCCCTTTAAGGGAAGAGATACTTGTTAATCTTGAGAATTGTACATTTCTAATGAAATATAAAAAGGATGTACATAGAGGGAACAGGTATAAAGTAAATGATGTAATGATAAAAATATGACTTAAGCATGGGAAGGGATTGTGATGGGAGATATGAAAAGGGGGAAGCAGAAAATGGTAAATTACAACACAGGAAGAAGTACAAAATTATAGTAGAGGGAAAGAGGGGAGAGAGGTGAGCATTGTTTGAGAGGAATTCCATCTGATTTCGTTCAAGGATGGAACAATAAACTTTATTAAATATATAAATCTAACGAGCTCTATAGGCAATAAGAGGTGAAGGAAAAAAGGGGAAGGGAACCTAAAAGGGAGTAAACAGGAGAGGGGCTGAAACAAGGAAGGGAAGACTGTGGGAGGTGGTGGTGAAAAGTAAAAACTCTATTGAGGAGGGGAAGAGAGATGGGAGAACTAAAAGCACAAACACAGGGAAAGAGGATGGAGGGGAAGACACAGATTGTAATCATAACAGTGAATGTGAATGGATTCAACTGTCCCTTAAAATGAAGACATACAGCAGAATGGATTAACAGCCATAATCCAACACTATGTTGTTTACAAGAAACACATTTGAAATGAGAGGATACACACAGAGTAACGGTCAAAGGCCGGAGCAGAATATATTGTGCCTCAGCTGAAGTAAGAAAAGCAAGGGTAGCAATCCTAATCTCAGACAAAACAAAAGCAGAAAGAGATCTAAACAAGAGATAAGGAAGGAAACTATTTCCTGCTAAAAGGCACAATGAACAATGAATAATAAACAGTATCATTACTAAATGTGTATGCTCCAGGTGGTATAGCATGCAAATTCAGAGAGGAGAGATTGGGAAATTTGAAGGAAGAAAGAGACAGCAAAACTATACTAAGTAAGGGGCCTCAACCTCCTCCTCTCTGAATTTGATCAATCTAACCTTAAAATAAACAAGAAAGAAGTTAAGGAGGTGAATGAAACTCTGGATAAGATAGATATGACAGATCTCTGGAGAAAACTGAATGGGAATAGAAAGGAATATATCTATTTTCGAAGGAACATGGCACATATACAAAAACTGACCATTCTCTAGAGCATAAAACCTTACAATGCAGTGCAGAATGGTAGAGTTAGTCAATGCATCCCTCTCACATCATAATACATACATACATACATATATATATATATATATATATATATATATATATATATACACACACACACACACACACACATATATATATATATATATATATATATATATATATATGTGTGTGTGTGTAATAAAAGGTAATGGAAAGATAAACCAAAAATGAATTGGAAACCAAATAAACTAATCCTAAGGAAGGAGTGTGTTTAACAAGAAATCATAGAAACAATCAACAACTTCATTCAAGAGAATGACAATCAATGACACAATCTACCAAATCTCATGTGATACTGCAAAACCAGTTCTTAGGGGAAGTTTAATATCTTTGAATACCTGTATGAATAAAATAGAGAAAGAGGAGATCAATGACTTGGGCATGCAACTGAAAAAGGTAGATAAAGAACAAATTGAAAACCCCCAAGTAAATACCAAATTAGAAATACTGAAAACCAAAGGAGAGATTAATAAAACTGAAATTAAGAAAACTATTGAATAAATAAATAAAACCAATAGTTGGTTTTATAAAAAAACTCATAAAATCGATAACCTTTTGGTCAATATTATTTAAAAAAAGAAAGAAGCAAACCAAATTACTAAAATCAAAAATGAAAGAGGTGAACTCATCTCCAATGAGGAGGAAATAAAAATAATAATTAGAAATTACTTCACCCAACTTTATGACCATAAATTCTACAATCTAAATGAGAAAGATGAGTATTTAAAAAAAAAATACAAGTTCCCCAGATTAATAGAAGAGGAAGTTGAATACTTAAACAACCCCATCTCAGAAAAAAAAAAAATTGGACATGCCATCAATGACCTAACTCCCTAGTGAAAAATCTCCAAGGCCAGATGGATTTACAAGTGAATTCTACCAAACGTTTAAAGAGCAGTTAATTCCAATACTACATTGACTATTTTTGAAAATTGGGGAAGAAGGAGTCCTCTCAATTTCTTTTTATGATCCAATATGGTTTTGATACCTAAACCAGGAAGAGACAAAACAGAGAAAGAAAATTGTAGACCAATTTCTGTAATGAATATAGACGCAAAACTTTTGAATAAGATTTTAGCAAAAAGACTACAGGAACTAATCACTGGATTAATACATTCTGATCAGTTAGCATTCATACCAGGAATCCAGGGCTGGTTCAGCATTAGAAAAACTATTAGCATTATTGATCATATCAACAACAAAACTAACAGAAACCACATGGTTATCTCAATAGCTGCAGAAAAAGTTTTTGAAAAAATGCAACACCCATTCCTATTAAAAATGTTGGAGAGGATAGAAATAAAGGGAACTTTTCACAAAATAATAAGCAGTATCTACCTCTAACCTTCAGCAGGCATTATATGCAATGGAGATAAGCTAGATTTATTCCCAATAAGATCAGGGGTGAAACAAGGATGTCCATTATCACTGCTATTATTCAACACGGTACTAGAAATATCAGTTATAGCAATTAGACAAGATAAAGAAATTGAAGGAATAAGAATAGGCAAAGAAGAAACTAAGTTATCAATCTCTGCTCACCTCCTAGTGTAAGGAAGGGGGCTAGAAAAGTTGCCTTAAACATTGTCTGCTTAACCAACCCTGGCCTGATTACAGTGACAGGTGGGGAATCCCACCAAGTGGTCAAAACACAAAAAAATGTACAAAATATGTGAAAACATCAGCAAAGATGACTCCACTCACCATTGGCACATGGGATGTGTACACACTAATAGACAACCGAAACTCCAGTAAACCTGAAAGAAGAACTATGTTTGTTGCAAGAGAACTCAATATGTATTGCAGAGAAACAGCAGCCCTGAGTGTAACAAGGTTGGCAAATGAAGGCCAGCTAAGTGAAATTGGAACTGCATACGCCTTTTTCTGGAGTGGGCACAGTGAAAGGGAGCGCCGTGAAGCTGGTATAGATTTTGCAATCAAAACACATCTAATCAGCAAGGTACTACGCCTGCCAAAAGGAGTGAATGACAAGCTCATGACAATGGGATTGCCTTTCTCAGGAAAACGCCTTACTACCATCATCAATGTCTATGCTCCCACAACACCAAACCCTAATGGAGTCAAATAAAAATTTTTGAAGACCTAGAGACCCTTTTGACAATTTGATAAAAGAGGACAATATGCTAGAGTAGGCTCAGGCTACCAGACTTGGCAGGGAGTCCTAGGAAAGTATGGAGTTGGAAACAGCAATAGCAACGATCATTTACTGGTGAAGACTTCTGAATCACATGACCTTCTTATCACTAGCACTCTCTTCCATTTACCTGAATGCAATTCCTGATGATAAGACCAGAGTTGAATAGAAAATTTGGCTTTCAAATATATGAAACAAGAAAACTATGAAAAGGTAAGCATGAAAGAGAAACCATAAAAGACTAATTAAAGTTGAACTGTTTATATTTCTAAAGGGAAAGATGCTACTTGCAATTCATGATCTCTTTCTCAGTAATAGGGTCACTGAAGAATATATATGTATATGTGTGTGTATATAAATGCATACATACACATACGTACATACACATATGTGTATATATGTGTATATATACATACATATACACATATTCATACACACATATATAATATATGCACAGCATGAGTTGAGTATGAAGGGATGATATCTAATAATAAAATTATAGAGTAAGAGAGTAATATATTGGGAGAAGAAATTCGGTAAACTATCTCATATAAAAAAGACAAGAAAAAACTTGGGAGGAGGTGCCAGGGAGTGAGCAAACCTTACGCTCATCACAGCTGGCATAAGCAAGGAATAGCATATACGCTCAACAACACACACATTTCAATCTTAGCCTATAGAAAAATAGGAGGAAGAGGATAAGAGGGGAGGCATGATAGAAGGGAGGACAGATAGGGAGAGGGGATAGTCAGAGGCAAATACTTTTGAAAAGGATCAGGGTCAAAGGAGAGAATAGAATAAATGGGAGGAATACGATGGAGAGTAATATTGTTAGTCTTTCACTTCATGGCTTTCATGGAAGTGTTTTGCATAACAACACATGGATAACCTCTATTGCACTTCTTGCCTTCTCAATGAGGATGACTTGGGAGGGAAGAAGGAAAAAAAATTTGGAACTCACAGTTTTAAAAAGAAATGTTAAAAATTATTTTTTACATGCAGCTGTGAAATAAGATGTACAGGCAATGAGAGAAAGATATATGTCTTCTTTCTCTATACCAATAATGCAGGAATGTGGTGTTTATAACCTTTACCATAGTTGCAGCATAATAAAAATAGGAAAAATATAGCAAAGATGCAATCAAAAATCTTGACAACAGATTGAATATATGGGGAGGGCAATGAGATAGCATCCAGGATGACATCTAGGTTGTAAACCCGAGTGACTGGGATTAAAGTGTTTTCCTTAATAACTAATACAGAAATTAAGAGGGGAGAGGGTTTCAGATACAAGATAATCAATACATTTTTTGACATGATGAGCTTAAGACTTCTACTGGAGATTCATTTTGAGATATCTGAGGGGGGAACTGAAGATATGAGATTGGAGGTGGGTAGAGAGGCTAGAGGTGGCTTTACATATGCCCACCATAGAATCACCAGGATAGTAATGGTATAGAGATGGTATTTGTCCTATAATAAAGTGAGGGAGAGGGGCATGAAACGGGGGGAGGGATGAAACAGAAGAGAGTATATTGAGGGAGGGGGTAATCTAAATGCATGTGACCTTGGAGAGATGTGGAGAAAATTTTGAACTCAATATCTTGTGGAAACGAATGTTGCAGACTAAAATAAATAAATTAATAAAAATATCTCCTTTTCTGCAAATTTTCCATCTTGAATCATAGTTATCTGACATCTCAAATAAAGAATTTAATGAAAAATGTATGGTATATGCCAAGCACTTTGCTAGGCTAAGGGAATACAAATAATAGGAAGCAAGCAAGGTAGTTATTGCCAACAAGGGATTACATTTTAACAGAAGCAAATAATGCATACAGGAATACTACCAAGTTAATACAGGGTTACAGATGGCTTGCAAATGGCTATAAATTTACCTGAAAATATGGTCACAGATAAGACTAGGTCAAAGTTCATCTATCAGAGCATGGAATTCCAGGGTTAGTACCTTGGATCTTGTGGAATAGGGGAGATAAAAGAGAAGGGAGAATAACCTAAATTAAGTTCATACACTTTGTGATATCATTATTTGATTTTTAAAGTCAGAAAGGTGATTCTATGTATGTTTACTACAATTGTAAAAATACACTTACACTTTTTTTCTGATGTATATATCACTGACACAGGAAAATCTAGACATCAGATTGTACCTCTTTTTACAACTACTCCTCTATTTCCTAACATATTTTATATATAGTTCTTACATTGTGTGCATTTTCAATAGTCTTGTGGGAATGACTCCACAACATAATACCTATGAGCTCAGGTATTCTTGGTCAGCATCATGCAAAACTTAAAGGGTTTCTTATTTCTTTTATTACTTTAGAAAACTTACAAACCAACGTGTTACTGGGATTTTAAAAAAAAATCATTTGAAAGAGAAAGTACAGGTTAAATCTACAGGGCGGTCTGAAGTATTTGGAAGGGGCACAAAGCAAATATCAGCCTGACTGATAATTTGGTAGTGGTTAATGTGTCTAAAATACTAAATCACTAAGTAACATGGAAATACAGTTTAGCTCTTTTCACCCTTAGGCATAGAACCCCCTGTACTTACTAGTACTAGACGAGTCAGTAAACAGTTATTAAGTACCTACTACCATCAGACACTGTGATAAATACTGGAAATACGAAAAGAGGCAAAAGAAAGTCCTTGTCCTCCAGAAGATTACAATCTATTTGGTTGAGTAGCAAAGAAATACGTAGAAAGGTGCTCTGAAGTTATCTACAGGATTAATAGGATTAAATTCAAAGAGAGAAGGCAATAGAATTAAGTGATGTTGATAAATGCTTCTGCTAGGATGAGAAATTTTACTTGGTACATAAAGGAAGTCAGGTGACAATGAAGACGAGAAAAAGTATTACGGGCCAGACAGAAAAAAGGTCAAAACCGAGATATGTAGTGTCATATTTGCGTAATATCAAGTGGCCAGCATCACTGGATTTAAGAGTATGCAGTGAAGAGTAGGTTTTAAGAATAGTGGAAAGATGTGGGGGTAAGGTTATGATGGCATTTTAATACTAGAGGATTGTATATTCGATCCTAGAGTTAAAAGGGGAGCCACAGAGTGTTTTAAATTTGTTCTTGTAGTCAATAACGGAGTTTGTTGAGTAGGGGAGTCACATAATCAGGCCTATATTTTAAGAAAATCACTTTAGTGACTGCATGTAGGATGAGTTGAGTAGGCAGAGAATTAGATTAATATAGCTCCACCCTCAGGGTAATGAAATAATGCAGGAATGTGATGATTTTAACCTTTACCATAGTTGTAGCATAATAAAAATAGGAAAAATATAGCAAAGATGCAATCAAAATTCTTGACAACAGATTGAATATATGGGGAGGGCAATGAGATAGCATCCAGGATGACATCTAGGTTGTAAACCCGAGTGACTGGGATTAAAGTGTTTTCCTTAATAACTAATACAGAAATTAAGAGGGGAGAGGGTTTCAGATACAAGATAATCAATACATTTTTTGACATGATGAGCTTAAGACTTCTACTGGAGATTCATTTTGAGATATCTGAGGGGGGAACTGAAGATATGAGATTGGAGGTGGGTAGAGAGGCTAGAGGTGGCTTTACATATCCCCACCATAGAATCACCAGGATAGCAATGGTAATTAAGTCCATGAGAGTTGGTAAGATTACCAAGTGAAGTGGAGTGGGAACAGAAAGGAAGGACCTGGATAGAACTCTGTGGGATATGTAAAGTTAGATGGCCTGATTTCAATGAGCATCCAACAAAGGACTGAAAAGAAGTGACTATTGGCTGTTGCCCTTTGTTCTCAAGGAGGATCAAAACGACATCACTATTTTGGAGTTGATCCATACTTTAGTGTATCACAGCTTCAAATGTAGCATTGAATGCACAATTATCAGCGAACAAAAGAAATGATGCACTGACCCTCTCTCCATTTAAGTAGTAGCCTGTTCAAGTTAAATGATTTACCATCAGTGTGGTAGCTGACCTTGATGCTATATTCATCCTTGTTGAAAAAATCTGACAACGCTGGTGAAAACATCATATTAAAAAGTGTGGGAGTAAGTACACAGTCTTGCTTCACTCCGTCGGTGAGTGGCAATATATGACAGCATTGTCCATTATTCAAAGCTCACACAAGCATATTGTCATAAAAAGGACATACAATAATGATGAACTTCAGACAACCAAATGCTGACATAATTTTCCACAAGCCCTCAAAACTTACAGTATCAAAGACCTTAATTCAATCAAAGAACTCTGTATAGAGACTCCCATTCTTCTCATGACATTTCGTCTGGAGCTGTTGGGCAGCAAACTCTATATGGACCATTCCTTGGCCTTTTTGAAGCTACACTGAAGTGAAAGGATCAACCTGTTAAGGAGTATTGTTACCAGCAACAACTAAAAGACAGAAACGCGACCATGATTGCCAGAAATCAATCAATTGCCTTTACGTTTATACAAATGAACGATGAAAGCATTCTTGAGTTCTTGAGGGATAACCTTTTTTCTTCATATAACCTAGAAATTTCAGTCAGGTTTTCTATGAATAGTGGACCCTCTGCCTTGTAAATTTCGGGTGAAATGGAATAAGAACCACGTCTAGAATAGAACCAGCTGGAATAGAAGCAAAACCTCTTCTTCAATTAGAAATTTGTCTAGAGGATTGACTTCATTCTGAAGTATAAGGGCACTAACTTCATCACTAATTTTTGATGGCTTGTTGAGAACACTATCAAAGTGTTCAGTCCATCTTGTGAGGATCGTGTCCTTACCACTAATCATTTTGGCTTCACAAGTATTAAGTAACTAAGAATCACCATAAGTCTTTTCCCCTAAATGGCAGGTTATCATAAAATTGCTTTGGATTGTTACTCTCGGTGTAAAAAAAAAAAGAAGGCCGTTTCATCTGCCCTCTGACTGAGCCAAGAATCCTGCATCTCTCTAACCTTCACTTGCACTTCCTATGATGGGGTTGAATGCTGTCTTCCTAAAGATATATGAACTATTCTGCTAGTAAATACTGTGGAGTTATCATTTTATTGCTTAACAACGTCTGAATTCTCCCATCATTTTTTTTTATCATATAAGATCTAATTTTGTTTAACTGTAACAAAGACAAAGGGATACTTATCTTCAGGATTTTAAGGAAAGCATCCTAGACTCTCTAAATATTCAGAGGAATCTAAGAAGGGATAGCTTTTGAGGCCAATTTGTCGCAACAGACTAGAATTATAAAATTCCTTTCTCAGTCTAAAGTGAACTGTGAAAATCGCAAAAGGTTGTCAGAAGCTCCCAGCTTGTGTTAATGAGAGTCAGTGGGACATGGTAGAATAGTTAATTAGACTACCTATAGAAATAGGAATAAGATATTCAGGCTTTGATATTCCCTAAGCGTAGTTACCTGATTGATCCAGAGTACAACAGAGTAGAGGAAAGATTCTGAGACCTCTTAATTTCCTCTTCTCAAGGAGCAAATGCTGTTATGCACATATGAAAACTCATATATATGAGTACATGCATATACATGTGTGGATGCATACACACACGCACCCACACACACACACACACACACACACACACACACACACACACATATATATATGTAAGTATATGGCATATTCTGGTTGCACATCCTCCCACCTCCTATTCTTTTCTACCACTGCACCTTGTAGGCCTCCTGCCTTAGGAAAATGCATACTATGAGAGGAAGATTTATAGGCCTAGATGACTACAACTGGTCATAGGATTCTTGAGTTAATAAACTACAAATATTCTCTTGGGTGAATCCATCCACTTCTGTTAATAAAACTGTAAACTTCTGCTGGTGGCAATTCATATGGCCTCAGTATAAGCCTGAATGAAGAAGAATTGGTTTAGGTTATTTTTGCAGAGGGGGAAAAGATATTTCTTCTCTCCCTCTTCACTGTGGAAAAATAGAAAGTTCCCTCCTTCAGTAATATGTGAAATTTATTCTCAGTATAAGTAATTTTCAATGATCAATATCTGCATTCTCAAACTGTCCAGCAATAGTTGGTGTTGTATCTATTTCCATCCCATCTTCATAATCCCTAATTGCATCTTCTGTCCTTACTCCAGCCATGTTATATTGGCTGCTCACAGACTGAACAAGCATTCCTTCCAATTGCTCCATAGTGGCTTGTTCTTCTGCAGAAGGTATAAAATGTCAGAATACCCCCCTGTCCTTGTTCATGTGCTTTCACGTCATATTCTTCTCCATCGTAATCATCTGAATCTTCTTCCTCAGGATCTAGAGGTTTTACTTAAGGGCTTAGTGACTGGGAGTGTCTTTTCTGACCAGACAAGGACTCTGGAAGCTGCTTAAGGAACTCTGAAAACCTAAATATTCCACTGTGATATTGAACTTCCCTCTCTCTGGGAACTTCAATTCCTTACTATTTAAAATAAAATTGAACAAATCAATCCCTAAAATCATGCTAGCTCTAACATTCTGTTAT
>CM053771.1:388283858-388297437 GCA_028658325.1 Potorous gilbertii
GATCCATACTTTGGTACATCTCAACTTCAGAGATTGCATTGGGTGCACAATCGTCTGCAAAGGGAAAATCATGCACCAGCACTCCCTCCACTTTGGTCTTGGCTTGTAGCCTTTTTAAATTGAAGAAATTACCATCTCTACAGTAGGTTGATACTGTGTCCATCCTCGTTGAAAGCATTTGACAACATGACTGAAAACAACATGCTAAAAAGCATGGGAGCATTCATATAACCCTGTTTCACTCCATTGGTGACTGGGAAGGCAAGCAAAACCCGGGCAAACATGCTGTCGTGAAATTGACATACAATACTGATAAACTTCTGTGGACAATCAAATTTCAACATAATTTTCCATAAACCTTCACGATTATCAGTGTGAAAGACCTTGGTCGGATCTACAAGTATCGTATACAGACTTCTATTCTACTACTGGTATTTCTCCTCAAGTTGTAGGACGACAAACATCTTATCGACTATTCCTTGCGCCTTTCAGAAGTCATATTGACTCTCACGTATATAACCATTTTCCACGTGAAGCATCAGCCTATTAAGGAGGACTCTAGCAAGAGTTTTGCCAGTAGTGACTAAGAGAGAGACCTCCTCCCTGTGATTGTGACAAAACAATCTATTCGCTTTACCATTATAGAGATGGATAATAGAGAAATCTTTGAACATCCTTGAACAACCTCTTGCCATATAACCTGGAAAATTTTAGTCAGCTTTTGTGTGAGCAATTGTCCTGCTACCTTGTGAATCTCAGTTGGAATAGAATAAACACCTGATGCTTTGTCACATGAAAGGTGTCTAATAAACCGCAAAACATCTTCTTCAGTTGGAAGTTCAGCCAAAAAGGGATTGTCTTTATCCTGAGATTAATGGTCAATGGCCTCAGCATTGACTGATGATGGCCTGCTCAGAACACTATAGAAGTGTTCGGCCCATCTCTCTAAGATCATGTCCTTATCACTAGTCAATGTGGCTCCATCAGCACTGAGTAGTTAGGATGCACCATAGGTTTTGGCTTCATAAATAGCTTTCAAGGAATCATAAAAGCACTTTGGATTGTTACTGTCAATATAAAAATGAATTTCATCTGCCTTCAAAGAATCCTGTATCTCTCTATGCTTTCTTTGTACTTTACTCTTGATGAAATTAAATGCTACCTTTTTAGAAGTGGATGTACTATCCTTCTGGTATATCCTGTGGAGTTCTCATTTTTCGTTTACTGGCTTCTAAATTTCCCCATCATTTTCATCAAACCAGTCTTGGTGTTTGCAAATGTTCTGACCCAGGTGAGAGATTTCAGTACTGCACCCTGTAAGCTGACTACTCCTTTTCTGCTCCAGTGTTCCCAACTATGTATTGGCTCAACTTTCCCTCCAAGTTAACAACAAATTGTTCATGCTCAGAGAATAGCTCTAATTTGTTGACATTAATCCTTCTGGTAGTCATTTTGCCTTGGGGGTAGCACTTTTGATGAATGCATATATCTAGCTTGCAGAGGATAAGTCTGCACCACAAATTGCTTTTGTAACTCTCACATCTTGTCTGTATCTTCTTCATACAATCACATAGTCCATTACATACCAGTGTTTACTGCGTGGGTGCATTCATGAAGTTTTATTGCGTTAGGTAAATGGAAAAGAGTGTTGGTGATGAGAAGGTCATGCAATCCTCAAGTCTTCAGCAGTAAATGAACTTTGCTGTTGCTGTTTCCAACTCCATTTCTCCCTAGGACTCCCCACCAAGTCTGGTAGTCTGAGACTATGCTAGCATTAAAGTCACCCAAAATTATAATCCTGTCCTCTTTTGGCACATTGATGATAAGGGCATCTAGGTCTTCATAAAATTTTTCTTTGACTTCATCAGGATTTGTCATGGTGAGAGGATAGGCGTTGATGATGGTGGTATGGATTCCTGTGAGTGGCAATCACATTGTCATGAGCCTTTCATTCACTCCTTTTGCCAGGCATACCAGCCTCCTGATTAGATTAGTTTTGATTGCAAACTCCACACCAGCTTCACAGCATTCCCCTTCACTGCGCCAACTCCAGAAAAATGTGCATCCCGCTTCAACTTCACTAAACTGGCTTTCATTTGGTAACTTTGTTTCAGTCAGGATTGCTATTTCGACGCAATGCCTGTTGAGTTCTCTTGCAGCAAGAACAGTTGGTCTTTCAGATCTACTGGATTTGTGTTGTCTATTAGTGTGTGCATGTTCTATGTGCTGATGCAGAGGAATCATATTTGTAGATATTTTTCCATATTTTATAAAGTATTTTTTTTTGCTTGTTTCTACTGTATAGTGGGACTCCCTGCCTGCTGTGGTAATCAGGCCAGGGTTTGGTGAGCAGACAATGTTTAGGGGACTTTTTCTAGCTCCATTACTCACACCAGGAGGTAGTCAGTGTGATCCCTGAAATGTTGCTCAGACATCCAAGGAGGTGCTGAGTTCCACTGCTGCTTCCAGTAGAAAAAGAACCTATGGCCTGGGGCACTTGTGTGCAGGGTTGTGACTACAACTCTCAGTGTCTGCTGCTTCATCACTTGCCTGTCGCAACAGAATTTTGAGGTATAATAGTAAAATGGCACGGGTGATATCTTTTGATTTGTGGATAAATTGCATTTAAGTGACGCAGAACTGCACGAAGTCATCACGCCTTATTCTCTCCTTCAGAGTCATCACAGTCCAATGGTGAGACACAGGTAAGACGGCTGTTGATGGCTCCAGATGCAGTGGATAACCAGTATGTCACCAAAATCTAAGTGTTCCACATCATTTGCTTCATCTGCCTTCATGACCATTGGAACAAATTGTTTTCTTCCACCCATTCCACCAGAGGAAGTATTCACATGCTTGGGTTAAACTCCCTTCTAACTCATCAATGGATGTGAGACCCTTTGGTTATCCTCAATCTTGTTTGGACTGTCTACTGAAAGGGTTTACCGAGGTGTGGTCGCTGAGCATGCTATAGCTTCTTTGAGCCACAGGTGAGAGTTGGGTGGAACAGGTGAACACCAAAGATGAAAGGAACTCTGAAAAGGGCTAGGCAGCTCTCACACTGAAGATACTTCTCCTCCCTGAATACACCACTATACCCTATTTCTGTGAGTATAATACCACAAATGCATAATTTAACCCAGAAATTGAAAAACCATTTTTTATAAAGCATTAACCTATTACAACAATATTTTGAGTTTAAAAAAAATGGAAAAGCACAAAGAAATAGATTCCTATCATCAGAAAGTTTTTTTTTATAAAATCTTCAAAACATACAGTATGTCTTAATGTTTAAGTTATCTAAGTTGATTTTAGGGGAAAGTTATTTATAAAGCCATAACCATGTCAGATTTACAACTCAAGCTCTTCTAAATCAGGATAATTAGATCTTTTCCCATTCTTATTATGTTCTCAATATGTAGCTCAAAAGTTAGAACTATTTTTAAACTAGTCATTCTTAATTTCTTCAAATATGAATAATTATCTGGGGTGCAAATTAGTTTTTATTTATGATTATGTTCTTCCTGTCTCAAGAATCATTGTCAAAAGCAATGAAGTCACTCCATTTCTCCTACTTCCTTTTAGTTAGTTAATTATGAAATAAAAATTTTATTAGAAACACAGAAGTGTTAGAAAGTGAGAAAATATGACATCACCCTGATTATAGTATTTTCCATGGTTCTTACTGCTTGTCCCATAGAGGTTAGGGTGAAGAGGAGAGTTAGGCAATTTTAAAAGACAAACATCTATTTCAATTTCTGTGTCCAAACAGACACGATATTTATTCATGTTATAAATATTTGCTTCTTAAATAAAATTTTCTAAGTGTCAAGACATTTATTTTAAATCATTCTGGCAGAAATTTTTATTTTGTTTCAGTAGTGCCCCAAGATTTAGTTTAAAAAAATAGCTGTGATAAAAATGATTTTGAAAAGATTTGTGCTTTACTTTCATTAGTAAGTTTGGAGTATGGAGCATTATTGCAATACGCAGGGCCTTAATGCTTCTTATGAAGGCATCATAATCACAAACGACCTATGAACCAAACAAATTTACATTATCTCCAGATGCCAAAGAACCATATGAATACAACATAGTAATAATATAATAATAATAATCCTAAAGTTGAACTTAAAAGCCTTAACAAAATTAAGCCATAATAATAGCCCATATCCTTTGTTTCTTATACTGCATAAAGGAATGAACTGATAATGGTATAAATATATGATGTCATTGGACAAATATAATCAATGGAGAAGATACATATTAGATTCACCCATTAAAGTTAAAAAGAACATAGAAACTTAAATATTGAGCAAGAGAATCACTAAACTGGAGGGATAATCTACTTCTTTAATTTCGAGCCCTAATTCCACCTTGTCACATTAAATTTATATTTTCTTTGAAAGTGATTTTTGAGATTGGAAAGAGGTGAGAAATCATTAGTCTGATATGATACTCTGATTCAAAACTCTTTGTATCTCATATTTATTTATCCATTGCAACACTTGGCAGGGAGATGGAATATCTATTTCTCTCTCTCATTCAGTACTTAGTACAGTACTTTGTATATACTAGATACTTAATAAAAGTTTTGACTGTCTGCACGATTATCCAGGAATAGACTTCTCTGCTCTAGACCCATGCACATGGTTACAAGAGTCAACTTTTTATCAGGATACTACCAAGAAAAAGGTGTAGTAAGGCATCATACCTCTGAACATTCCTCATGAATCTTATTACATAAGAAACAGAACAAAAAATATGGGGTTATTTCACAAACACACACTCATACAAAACCTATCAGATTATTAAATACCGATCAATGTTTCTTAATGGCAGTCTCTTTCTATATGACATCAATTCTCTTTCATATTAAGATTATCTCCATACTGAGAAAAAGTCTCTGGGTGAAAAATATTAAACTGGATAATATTTCCCAGATAAGAGTTATTGAATAAGTAACTTCAACATCACTTAGTTTGGGTGTTGTAGATCCATCCAAAAATATTTTCTTTTAAAACATAAGACTCTGATAAAATTCAAAGGAAGAACTTTTAAACAGGACGATTCATTTTTGTTCCTGCCAATATTGTCACTCTTATTTTTCTATTTGTTGTAATAACAAAGCTACTTCTATTAAATTCTATAGCTTGAAAATGTTATTCATCTTTTCCTCTTGAAGTATTTTATTACACTTAGACTACTATGGATTCTTGGTGACATCAGATGGATGAAAATAATGAATACAAATATGCTCTATATTCCTAATGGGACAAGCAGATGTTCTGAGAGGAAAACAACAACAACAAAAGTAAAAATAATAACTTACAACTAATAAAATTTCAACCTATTTTCACAAAATAGAAATTTC
Organism: Potorous gilbertii; assembly: GCA_028658325.1. Taxonomy (NCBI): domain Eukaryota; kingdom Metazoa; phylum Chordata; class Mammalia; order Diprotodontia; family Potoroidae; genus Potorous; species Potorous gilbertii. The sequence goes on from CM053771.1 coordinate 388,289,233, forward strand.
AAACCAAAATGAAAATATACAAATAGTACCAAAAATGTATCTTATAAAATTATAGATAGCACAGTTAAACTCTCTCAATATTCCCCTCCAAATGAATTTAAAAGAAGGCCACACACCAAATTCTGGAGCGTCAAATTTGAAAAAAGGTAACAGTAAGACATTTTCTTGCCTAAGAGAAATTAGTTGTTTTTGGGCAGAGTTTGACATCAGGGTGGAAGTCAGTCAGGAGCCCACACATGGGGCCACAGCCCCAGTAGTCAAAGTAATAGCAACAGTATCTTTGGAAACTTTCAGGCCAGAGTTTGTAAGAGAGTTAGAAAAATGACTAGAAAGAAATTACAGGGGATCATTTGATGGTACTGGGGTGTAGCTAATACTGATTGGCACTCTACTGTACATACATGGTTACAGGTTGTAGGTCCAAGGCAGAGCAGACCACAGGGATTTGGTTATAAAGGAGCAGGGAAACAGTTTACAATTGCATGGCAAAGACATTACTATCATTTGTGCCTACAAGGAACTGGGATCCTTCCACGTCAAATACTAAAGTGCAGACTAGAAAGTCAGTTACTATATCTCTCCAAGGATCACACAACCCTAGAAACAACAAAACTTTTAGATACCTAGAACTCCTTCTAGAAACAGCAGTATATAAAACCTGAAACTTGAAACAGTGCCTCCCCACACCCAGGTGCAAAGAACTCAATTTTCATGCAAATTTCAAAGTCAAAAAAATATATTATAAAATGAGTGAAACAACATAAAAAACAATTTAATCATAAAAAGCAAAAAATGATGTCAGGGATAAATAATACACAAATTTATAAGAAGAAAACAATATGAAAACAGCTACAAAATCTCAGAGAAAAATGCCAATTGGACCCAAGCCAAATTAAAAATAATATCATAAGAGTTAAAGAAATGGATAAGATAACTGGAGAAAATTTAGAAAAAGAAATAAAAGTGATGTAAGAAAACTATGTCAAGGGGTTTAATGCCACGTTAAAAGAAGAAAAAGAATTCACCAAAGAAAACTTTAAAAGAGAAATACTAAAAGAAAAAAAGACATATAAGAAAAGCAAAAAAAAAAAATCACTTAAAAATTAGACTTGGACAATGAAAATGTAGTGACTTCATTAGGGGTGAAATTTACCAGTAAAAATGATGAAAGATATATAATTTAAGAATTATTCACACTATTCGAAAGTCATGATGAAAGAAAGACCCTTAACATCATATTTCACAAACGTATCAAGGGAAAATATCCTGATATAACAGATACAGAGGGCAAAATAGAAATTGGCAATCAGCTGATCAATACCAGAAAGAGATCTCAACTTTAAAACTCTCAGATATATTACAGCCAAATTCCAGAGTTCCCAGGTAAAACAGAAAATACTTCATGCAGACAAAAAGAAATAATTCAAATAATGTGGTGCCACAATCAGGATCATACATGATTTGGCCACTTCCATGTTAAAGAACTGCAGCATTTGAAATAGACGTTCTGGAAGGCAAAGAAGCTAGGATTTCAAGAAAGAATCCCCTACCCAGAAAAACTAGGTATCATTTATCAGGCAGGAAAAAATGAAGGTGCAATGAAACAGAGGACTTTCAAGTTTTCCTCTTGGTAAGACCAGAGATAAATAGAAAATTTAACTTCCAAATACAAGACTCAAGCAAGGTATAAAATGATAAAAATGAAAGAACATTCATAAAGACTTAATAATATGTAAATGTTTATAGTCCTTTATAGGAAGACTATGTTTTTAGCTGCCAAAACCTTTATCACTCTTAAGGCAGTTAAAAGGAGTTTCCACAGACAGAAGGCGTGAAAGTGAGGTAATTTCATTGGAATTCTCACCAAAACATAAAAGGAAATGATAAGGAATAATATACTAGGACAAGAGGGAAGAGAAACATTGAATTGCAAAAATTTTCTCGTATAAAAGAAATGTTCAAGGAAGAGCTTTTTCGTTGGAAAGGAAAATAATGATGGGAGATGGGAAATGCTTGAATCTCACGCTTATCAATTTTTTTTCAAAGAGGGAAGAATATATACACATTTAGTTATGCATAGAAATCCAACTTATACAACGGATATACAAATGCAAAGGGAATAAGACGAAGTGCGTAAGAGAAAAGGGAGAGCGGATTTAAAAAAGCAATAGTTAGAAGCAAAGTAGACTTTTGAGAAGGGACAGGATAAAAAGAGAGAAAAAAGCAACAGAAAAATGGGATGGAGAGGAAAACAGTTATTAATCATAACTGTCAATATGAATAGAATGAGCTCACTCATAAAACAGAAGCCAGCAACAGAATAGTTAAGAAATCATTATCAAAGAATGTGGTGCTTACAAGATACACTTAAAACAGAAAGATACACTCAGATTTAAAATAAAGGGCTAGAGCAGAACATAATGTTTCAGTTAAACTACAAAAGGAAGGAGCAGAAATCAATATCAGAAAAAAAAAAAGCAAAAAGATACATAATTAAAAGGGATAATCAGGAAAAGTATATTTTTTTGTTAAAAGGAATCATAGATAAAGAAATCATGATAAAAAATTATGCAAGTTTCTGTGATAAAGGCCTTATTTTTCGAATGTATACCATATATATGTCAAATTATAAAGATTATACAAATTTACCCAAATATAAATCAGATAATACAAATACAAATTAGATAATATAAATATAAATTATATAACTTATATAAACATAAATTTATATATAAATTTATATAGATTATATAAATATAAATTTATATATTTGTCATTACTGATAAGTTCTCAAACCATAAAGGGGTTCAATAATGTGTAAGCAAACAGTACAGTAGTAAATAGCAGAACTGTACAATAGCAAAAGTACTGTGGCAATAATTAAAAAGAGACATATGTGAAATATATTATGAAAGACAGTTATTTCAATCTTGTCCAAATCATTGTGACCACATTTGTATTTTTGTTTTTTTTTTTGTGGTGCATTGCTTTCAAAGACACTGAAGGTCTCTGCTACTTCCTTCTCCTGCTCATTTTACAAATGAGGAATTGAGGCAAACATGATTAAAAGATTTATTTAGGATGACATTGCTAAGAATTGGCTGAGGCTGAATTTGAACATAAACATGAAAATTCCTTATTCCAACTAAAGTGCTCTATTTTTACCATGACATATAGCAGAGCAGCTAGGTAATTCAGTTAATAGAGCACCATTCCTGGAGTTAAGCAAACATAAATTGTTCAAATCTTGCCTCAGTCATGGACTATCTGTGTGATGTGGGTAAGTCAGTTAACTCTGTTTGCCTAAATCTCTCCACAAGTAAAATGAACTTGAGAAGGCAATGTCAAACCACTCCAGAAGCTTTTTCCAGACAACCTCAAATGGCGTCATAAAGTGTTGGACACTCTTGAAAAACAACTGAACAACAAATCAACACCTAAAGAAACGCAGCTGATTTACTCTTAGTTTAAAATAAACTTACTAATTGTTTTGTAAACTGGCAAAATAAAAGTTGAGAGATAGAGTAATGAATCTAGTAGTACTTAAGAATATTACTGGAAAAATGTAACAGATCTCACGTTTCATGTTATAGAGAAGAGTTTTAAAATTCACCTCACATGTTAACTAACTGTTACATGACAATTATGAAAGAAAAATTCTTTTCTCAGTGACTTTTGAGATTAAGTAAAATCTCCTACTTAAATTTTGTTCTCAAAGCTGACTATTATATTTAATGATTAATTTCTCTGTTAACCCTTTATTTCCTGTTTCTCAAAGTTTCATTTAGATTCCTAACATCATCTTAGTAAAATTATTTTTGTGCTTCAGGGCTTTTTCACAATACGAAACTTTCTTCAGAGTCCCTACTGGAACTAATCAGCACACATCGTTAGTCTTCTTTGATAAATTATCTTCAAATATATAAGACTTGTATGTCAAATGTATATTTTTGTACAGATGACACACTCTCATGTCAACAGCACAAAAAATTGAAAAGATAGCAAATAGCAAGTCATTTAGCATTAAAATACCTTTTTTTTCTTTTACAGTTAAGATTGCCAGAGTATTTTCACGAAAATTGATTTTCAGAGGATTGAACCTTAAATTCAAAAGCTTTTTCGATGATAGATTAAAACTGATACACGAGTGAATCCCTTGGGAATGAGTGAGTAATTTAATTAATGGATTTTGAAGTGAAAATAGACTTGGTTAAAAGCTTTGATTTACGAGAATATTGAAAACTGCCTCCAGTTTTGGTAGTTGTTTACTGTTGTTTTATACATTAAAATAATTATTTGTGCTCATAGTCATTTTAGTTATTAGACAATGAAAAGCAAATAGCCTGAAAACCTCCAAGAATTCTTCCACAAAATATTAACAAGATATTTTTATTCTAATGATCAACATTTCTGGTAACTTATGTTAGTAAATGCTTGTAATATTGTTTCTTATAATGATTTCACATTAAACAAAGCCATTATTTTAGCTGATATTAACTCTCTTTGCAACTCTATGCTTTCGTTAGTTCACTCACTCAATAAATACTGGTCTATTACTGAACTGTATTCCAGACATACTATTACAGTTTTGGAGATAGCATAAGGCAAAATCCAGGTCATTAGAGCTTGTGACATGCATTAGCCTCTGATCTCATTGTTGTATATATTCCCTCCAATAAGATATATTGGAAGCAATTGATTGTAGTTCATTCCCTGTGTCTCGGGCAAATGGCACTAGAAATCTACAATATGAAATACAACGATTGTCAATCAATAAAAAAAATATTGAGAACCTGCTATGCACCACAGTATCCAAGTCATTGTAGGCATTCACCAAATATTTATCATTTATTCAAACATTTATCTTATTAAGTTAAATAATGACAAGGACTGTGAAGCATGCTGTTTAGACAAAGAAAGGGAAACTATTTCGTGCCTTCAAAGAACTGATGCACCTGGAGCCTTTCCCTAGATCTCCTGACATAATGTGGATGACATTAGAACAAGTGAATGATAAAAGACTAGAAAAGATGAGCATTAGAACAATAATCCATTATTATACCTTACCCTTGTTATGTAACTGTCAGGTTCTACTGTTCTGGATATGATTTGATTTAATTCTTGCCAATAAACCATATTTTCTTTTCACACTTGAAGAGGTTCATGACATCAAGATGATATGACTTGCAGTTCACATTGATTTGAAGCACAGCAGAATAAAGTTAAAGGAGGCAGAAGATACTAAGAATCATAGATTTAAAATATACTTTTCTAAATATATCACCCTTTACTGACTATAGTGCTGGAAGAAATATTAATGTTGACATTCTTGCTTAAAACAAAAACAGAAGTTAAAAGAATGTTACAATTAAAGAGATATAAATAAAGCTAGTGGCAATGTTGATGTTCTAGTGCGTTCTGAAACAAAAGACTAAATTTCATGAGATATTGTGTTGTGATCACTGTTTTTAAGTAGATTATGTTGAAATGATTGCTATTGCACCAATACGTGATGAAGAAGAATTCTATGAATAAATTAATAAGTTCCTTATTTGACTTTCAAACACAAGAATGAAGAGAAGCATGAAAAAGTAAATAGCAAAGAGAAGTCATAAGGGGCTTACCAAAGTTGAACTGTTTACATTCCTACATAGAAAGACAATATTTGTAACTCTTGAAACTTTTCAGTATCTGGATAGTTGATGGGATTACACACGCACACACACACACACACACACACACACACACACACACAAGCATGCACTCACACGTAAACGTGTGCGCAGACACACATACACACATGCACATGCACACAGAGACAGGGAGCACAGAGTGAATTGAATAGGATGGGATCATATCTTTTTTTAATATTAAATAAATTTATTTAACTTTTTACATTCATTTTAACAAAATTTTGGTTTCCAAATTTTCTCCCCATTTGTCCCCTCCCCCCTTCCAATACACTGAGCATTCTAATTACCCTTATAACCAATCTGCCCTCTCTTCTCTCATCCCTCCCTTCCTTTCCCCATCTTCTCTTTTGTCCTGTAGGGCCAGATAACTTTTTATTCCTCATTACCTGTATTTCTTATTTACTAGTAGCAGGAACAATACTCAACAGTTGTTCCTTAAACTTTGAGTTCCACCTTCTCCCCATCCCTCCCTCCCCACCCATTCCCTTAGGAAGGCAGGAAATTCAATACAGGCCATATCGGAGGAGTTTTGCAAATGACCTCCATAATAATCGTGTTGTGTAAAACTAACTGTATTTCCCTCCATCCTATCCGGCCCCCCCATCGTTGGTATTCTCTCTTTTGATCCTGTCCCTCCCCAAGAGTGTTGACTTCAAATTGCTCCCTAGTCCCATTGTCCTCCCTTCCATCAGCCCCCCCAACCTGCTTATCTCCTTCACCCCACTTTCCTGCATTGTAAGATAGGTTTTCAGACCACAATGAGTGTGCATTTTATTCCTTCCTTTAGTCGAATGTGATAAGAGTAAACTTCATGTTTTTTTTTCTCAGCTCTCCTTTTTCCCTCCACTAAGAAGTCTCCTGCTTGCCTCTTCTATGAGAGATAATTTACTCCTTCTATTTCACCCTCTCTCCTCCCAATACATTTCTCTCTCACCGTTTACCTTGATTCCTTTTAAGATATGATCCCATCCTACTCAATTCACTCTGTGTTCTCTGTCTCCATGTGTGCGTGCGTGTGTGTATGTGTGCATGCACACACGTGTACATATGTGTGCACGTATGTGGGTATGTGTGTGTGTAATCCCACCAACTACTGAGATACTGAAAAATTTCAGGAGTTACAAATACTGTCTTTCCATTTAGGAATGGAAACAGATCAATTTTGGTAAGTCCCTTGTGACATCTCCTTGCTGTTTACTTTTTCATGCTTCTTCGCATTCTTGTGTTTGAAAGTCAAATTTTCTCTTCAGCTCTGGTCTTTTAATCAAGAATGCTTCAAAGTCCTCCATTTCATTGAAAGACCATATTTTCCCCTGAAGTATTATACTCAGTTTTGCTGGGTAGGTGATTCTTGGTTTTAGACCTAGTTCCTTTGACTTCTGGAATATCTTATTACATGCCCTTCGGTCCCTTAATGTAGAAGCTGTGAGATCTTGTGTTATACTGATTGTATTTCCATAACACTGGAATTGTTTCTTTCTAGCTGATTGCAGTATTTTCTCCTTGACCTGGGAACTCTGGAATTTGGCCACAATGTTCCTACGAGTTTCTCTTTTTGGTTCTCTTTCAGGCAGTGATCGGTAGATTCCTTGAGTCCTTATTTTGCCCTCTGGCTCTAGAATATCAGGGAAATTGTCCTTTATAATTTCATGAAGGATGATATCTAGGCTCTTTTTTTGATCATGGCTTTCATGTAGTCCCATAATTTTTAAATTGTCTCTTGTGGATCTATATTTCAGGTCAGTTGTTTTTCCAATGAGATATTTCACATTATCTTACATTTTTTTCATTCTTTTGGTTTTGTTTTGTGATTTCTTGGTTTCTCAGGATGTCATTAGCCTCCATCTGTTCCATTCTAATTTTGAGAGAACTGTTTTCTTCAGTGAGCTTTTGAACCTCTTTTTCCACTTGGCTAATTCTGCTTTTGAAAGCATTCTTCTCCTCATTGGCTTTTCGAACCTCTTTTGCCAACTGAGTTAGCCTATTTTTCAAGATGTTATTTTCTTCAGCATTTTTTTGGGTGTCCTTTATCAAGGTATTGACCCGTTTTTCATGCTTTTCTTGCATCTCTCTCATTTCTCTTCCCAGTTTTTCTTCTACCTGTCTAACTTGATTTTCAAAATCCTTTTTGAGCTCCTCCATGGCCTGAGCCCATGGGATATATATTTCAGATGTTTGGGATACAGAGACCTTGACTCCTGTGTCTTTACCTGATGTTAAGCATTGGTCTTCTTCATCAGAGAGGAATGGAAGAACCATCTGGTCATGAAATAACCTTCTATGGTCTTATTTTCTTTCCCCTTTCTGGGCATTTTCCCAGCCAGTTACTTGACTTCTGAGAGTGCTCTCCACCCCTGGCCTAGATCTGCCCAGTTAGTGCTTGGGGTCTTAGTTTCAAATGCTGCTCCCCACCCTCAGGGCTTTTGGTGGCAGGCCTGGCTGCTATTCAATGGGAGCTTCTCTACTGGTGCTCAGGTGGGGGCAGAGCCGCCTCCCAAGCTCAGTTCCCTCA
>CM053771.1:388307460-388336916 GCA_028658325.1 Potorous gilbertii
AAGCATGGAAAAGGAAACAGAAAAGAGAAGTCATAAGGAACTTACCAAAGTTGAACTGTTTACATTCCTATATGAAAAGACAATATTTGTAACTCCTGAAATTTTTCAGTATCTGAGTAGTTGGTAGTATTAAACACAAATGTACACACACACACACACACACACAAGTACACACACACATGTACCGGCGTGCACGCACACACACATGCATGCACACACAGAGACAGAGAGCACAGAGTGAATTGAATAGGACGGTATCATATCTTAAAACAAATCAAGGTAAATGGTGAGAGAGAAATGTAGTGGGAGGAGAGAGAGTGAAATGGAATGGGGTAAATTTTCTCTCAAAGAACTTTGTAGTGGAGGCAAAAAGAGGAGAGCTGAGAAAAAAACATGACGTTTGCTTTCATCACATTTGACTAAAGGAAGGAATAAAACGCACACTCATTTTGGTATGAAAACCTATCTTACAATGCAGGAAAATGGGGGAGAAGGAGATAAGCAGGGTGGGGGCAATGATGGAAGGGAGTGCAATGTGAGGAGGGAACAATTTGAAGTCAACATTCGGGGAGGGACAGGATCAAAAGAGAGAATAGCAACAATGGGGGGCAGGATAGAATGGAGGTAAATATTGTTAGTCTTACACAACAGAGGTATTATGGAAGTCACTTGCAAAGCTACACAGATATGGCCTATATTGAATTTTCTGCCCTCCCAAAGGGAATGTGTGGGGAGGGAGGGATGGGGAGAAATTGGAACTCAAAGTTTTAGGAACAAATGTTGAGTATTGTTCTTGCTTATAGGAAATAAGAAATACAGGTAATGGGGAATAGAACGTTATCTGGCCACACCAGACAAAAGAGAAGATGGGGACAAGAGAAGGGAGGGATGATAGAAAAGAGGGCAGATTGGTGATAGAGGAAACTAGAATGCTCAATGTACTGGGGTGGGGGAGGGGAAAAATGGGGAGAAATTTTGGAACCCAATATCTTGTGAAAATCAACGTAAAAAGTTAAATAAATAAAATTACATTGAAATTAAAAAAAAAAAACCCAAAGAAAGAGAATCATGTTTCTCAGTGAATTTTTATGGCATCTTTTATCTAGTTTACATTTTATGGAGATAAATTTTTTCAATACGTTTTTCCCCCAGTTTACTTGAAGGGCAACGGTTTCTTCATTCCCAAAACAAGGCAACCTGAATTCATTTAAATGTTGGTTAACATGTTGCTGGTATGTGGACAGTCATCTTTTAAATTTTGTGAAGGTATGTTAGGATAGAAAAAGGGAAAAAGAAAGAAAATAGAAAATAGTAAAATTTATATAAGGTAAAGAGTTATACTGAATGAATTTTCATCACAGTTTGCTTTGCTCACCATAGATATGGCAAATCTTAAATATGAATACCCTTTAGAGTTGGGACCCAAGATAAAAGTCCCCTGTTATATTTGACAGGTAAGTTTTATATTTTGTGACCAAAGTAATATGGTCCTCTTCCAAATGCTAAGAAAAACAAAATAATTTTGTGTAATGGAAGTTTTATATTTATTAATTTTTAATTAAGCATATTTGCACAACACTGAGATAAATATTCTGCCTGTATAGCAGAATGAGATTTGTACACCACTTTCACTTAGTATAACCATGTAAAATAATTGCTCTATATATGGGTATTTTATTGTTTTTGTGAGATTTACAGTATTTTTTCCTGAGTGATAGATAAGAAACAATGATCCAAAACCCAATATTCTACTCATCAGTGCTGTATGGCATTATTTTACTTGGATAGAGCATTACTAATTTTTCAAGGGGTAGATAAATCAGCTGTTTCTAAACTTTTCTTTCTTGTTGTTTGTTTATTCATGTATAATTTTAGTATGAAATGTGTTTGTTGAGTGAATAACTTGCAAAATCCTTAGTTATTATACAGGTTAGCATAAGTTAACAGTTGGTGAGTTGATACAAACATCATATTGACCATTCAATTCTGAAGCTTTAGCTCTGGAAAGATATTAGACTGGTCAATGTTAGCGATTGCTTGCCACTAACTTTCAGTAAATTAGCCTCTTGGGACATTCCCAACGCCCTAATGCTTTCCTCCTATTACCGGCATGCTAGAAGAACTTGTAATATTTATAACAGTAATGTCAAACCTATATAGAAATGAGTTCATTAAACTTTACATAAGAATCCTTATGAGCTGCATATTGAATTGAAACATAATAAGGATATCTATATTTTATATTATCAAATACTTCCCAGTGTAGTTTTAATCTGGTTTTAAGGTAGCAATCAAGAGTGTTGAGGCTGAACATGACCTGCAACCAACCTCTTCGCTCTATACGATACTTTCAAAACTTTATCAAGCACAGAATTAATAAAAATAGGCAGTATTCATATGTCTTTCAAAGCAATATATACCCATTTGATTTCAACAATCTGCAAGTACTAATTTTCATTTTTATATGTAATTACACTGAAGCTAAAAGCTGGTTAAATGGACCAGGATTAAACAGTTAGTAAAAGTCTAAGACGATATTTGAATTCAGGGCATGCTGACTCCAAGGAAAATGAATAGAATCCTCTGTACCTGTTAGTTATCTACCTGCCCAGTAGTAGTAATAATATGTATAATTGGAGTAGGACTTTCCTGGGACTATGAAACTGACCAAGGTAATACATCAAATAAACTATAATATATACAGTCAGACTTATTGAAAGTGTTCCTGATCAAATAAATTTTAACTGATATAATATCAGGGAAATGAGCTCTGCTATTCAGAACCAAATTTTGTTTCCTCAAACAAGAACCTGTAAATTAAAAATCAATGTTCATTTTTTAGTATTTTGTTACCATCAAATAATGATTTAATTGTATTTCATTTATACCACAAAATCTACTTAATTTTGCACACGTTGTTATATTTAATGGCAGTAAGTGGATTATGTAATCATTGATGTGACCTTTTTCCATTTAGAAGTCTTTTTCTAAGTGAAAAGCTAAATCTCAAGGGAGTTACTTACTGTGAGGAATATATTAAGCCATCTAATTGAATTATAAAGCTTTCCTCTGATTTTTTTCATGTATTCATTCATTCATTTATCTATCTATCTATCTATTTCTTTATTGACTGGTTGGTTGATTGGTTTGTTTATTTTTAGGTTTCAACATTCATTTCCACAAGATTTCGAGTTTCAAATTCTCTCACCCTTTTCTCCTCTCTTCCACCACAAGACAGCATGCATTCTGATTACCCCTTCTTCAAATCACCTTTCCCTTCTATCACACACATCCCTTCTCTGATTCTCTTCCCCTCTGTTTTCTTTCGGTCAAGATAGATTTCTATGTCCCATTTTGTGTATATCTTATTTCTGAGTTGAATATAGAAACAATTTTCTAATATTTGTTATGAATTCTTAGATTTCCAACTTCTCTCCTCTCCTCCCTCCCCGTCAGACCTAATTGAGAAGGCAAACAATTCAATACAGATTAGACATGTGAAGTCATGCAAAACACTTCCATAAAAACCATGTTGTGAAAGAAAAGCTTTATTTCCCTCCATCCTACCATTTATTCTATAGTCACTTTTGACCCTGTTCATCCTCAGAATTGTTCACTTCTATTTACCCCCACCTCTCATTTCCCCTCCCTTTTCTCACACCCTCAACCTTTTAATCCCCTTAGCCCTTACTTTCTTGTAGGGTAAGATAAATTTCCATACCCATTTGAGTGGTCATGTTATTTCCTTCTTAAGCCCTGTACAAGACAGTAAGATTCTCAATTTCCTTTCTACTTCCTTGTCTCTTCCTCTCCATTGTAAAAGCTTTTCCTTGCCTTCTTTATATATGAGAGGTAATTTACCGCATTCTATTTCTCCCTTTTTCCCCACAATATGTTCCTCTCATACCCCTTAATGATATTTTTAAAGGTAACATCCATTCATATTCAATTCACCTTCTGACATCTATCTATCTATCTGTCTATCTATCTATATATCTATCTATCATCTATCTATCTATTTATGGAGATATCGATATGGATATAATCCCTCCTACTACCCCAATATGGAAAAATACTCTCAGAAGTTACAAATATTATCTTTCCATGTAAATATATAAACAGTTCAAATTTAGTAAGCCCCTTATGATTTTTATTTCTTGTTTACATTTTCATATATCTCTTGATTCTTGTATTTTGAAGTCAAATTCTCTATTTAGCTCTAATCTTTTCAACAAGAATGCTTGGAAGTCCTCTATTTTATTGGAATTCCATTTTTCCCCTTAAGTATTACACTCAACTTTACTGGGTACATGATTCTTGGTTTTAATCCTACCTCCTTTGACCTCTGCAATATCATATTCAAAGTCCTCAGGGGCCTTATTGTAGAAACTGCTAGATCTTGTGTTATACTAACTGGGTTTCCACAAAAATTGCATTATTTCTTTCTGACTGCTTGTAATATTTTTTCTTTGGTCTGAAAATTTTGGAATTCGGCTACAATAATTCCTTAGATTTTCCCTTTTGGCACCTCTTTTAGGTAGAGTCTTGCAATATGTATTTTACCCTCTTGTTCTAGAATAACAGAAGAGTTTTTTCTTGATATTTAATTAAAAGATTGATAATGACTCATGATAGACCAATAATTTTAAATTATCTCTCCTGGATCTATTTTCCAGATCACTTGTTCTTCCAATGAGATATTTCATATTGTCTTCTATTTTTTTACTTCTCCTGATTTTGTTTTGTAATTTTTTATTTCTCATAAACTCATTAATTTTCATCTATTCCATTTTAATTTATTAAGGAATTATTTTCTTCAGTGAGCTTTTGGAATACTTCTTCCATTTGGCCAATTTGGCTTTTTGTTTGTTTCTTTTAATTAATTTATTTAACTTTTAATATTCATTTTCAGAAAATTTTGGGTTCCAAATTTTCTACCCATTTCTCTCCTCTCCCTCTCCCAAAATGCCAAGCATTCTAATTGCCTCTATCACCGACATACCCTCTCTTCTAACATCCCCCCCTTCCCTTGTCCTCCTCTTCTATTTGTCCTGTAGGGCCAGATAAATTTCTATTCCCCATTATCTGTACTACTTATTTCCTAGTAGCAAGAACAATACACGACAGTTGTTCCTAAACTTTGAGTTCGAACTTCTTCCCATGCCTCCCTCACCAGGCATTCCCTTTGAGAATCAAGCAATTAAATATGGGCCATATATGTGTAGTTTTGCAAATGACTTCCAAAAAAGTCGTGTTGCATAAGACTAACTATATTTCCCTCCATCCTATCCTACCCCCCATTGCTTCTGTTCTCTCGTTGGATCCTGTCGCTCCCCAAGAGTGTTGACTTCAAATTGCTCTCTCCTCCCTCTGCCCTCGTTTCCATCATCTCTTCCCACCTTACTTATCCCCTTCTCCCCAACATTCCTGTATTGTAAGATAGGTTTTAATACCAAAATGAGTGTGCATTTTACTCCTTCCTTTAGTCGAATGTAATGAGAGTAACCTTCCTGTTTTTTCTCTCACCTTCCCTCTTTTTCCCTCCCCTGAAAGGCGTTTTGCTTGCCTCTTTTATAAGAGATAATTTGCCCCATTCCATTTCTCCCTTTTTCCTCCCAATATAATTATTTCTCACCATTTAATTTCATTTTTAAAAGATATAATCCCATCCTATTCAATTCACCCTGTTCTCTGTCTCTGTGCATGTTTGTGTGTCTGTGTGCATGTGTATGTGTGTGTGTGTGTGTGTGTGTGTGTGTGTGTGTGTGTGTGTGTAATCTCACCAACTACCCAGATGCTGAAAAGTTTCAAGGGTAACAAATATTGTCTTTCCATGCAAGAATGAAAACAGTTCAACTTTAGCAACTCCCTTATGACTTCTCATTGCTGTTTACTTTTACATGCTTCTCTTTATTTTTGTGTTTGAAGGTCAAATTTTGGATCTTTTCATCAAGAATGCTAGAAAGTCCTCCATTTCATTGAAAGACCATTTTTCCCCTGAAGTATTATACTCAGTTTTGCTGGGTAGGTGATTCTTGGTTTTAGTCCTAGTTCTTTTTTCTTCTGGAATATCATATTCCACACCCTTCAATCCCTTCATGTAGAGGCTGCTAGTTCTTGTGTTATCCTGATTGTATTTCCACAGTATTAGAATTGTTTCTTTCTAGCTGCTTGCAATATTTTCTCCTTGACCAGGGTAATCTGGAATTTGACCACAATGTTCCTAGGAGTTACTCTTTTTGGATCTCTTTCAGGTGGTGATAGGTAGATTCTTTCAATGTTTACTTTGCCCTTTGGTTATAGAATATCAGGGAAGTTTCCCTTGATAATTTCATGAAAGGTGATGTCTAGACTTTTTTCTTTATCATGGCTTTCAGGTAGTCCCATAATTTTTAAATTGTCTCTCCTGGATCTATTTTCCAAGTCAGTTTTCTTTCCAATGAGATATTTCACATTATCTTCCATTTTTTCATTTCTTTGGTTTTGTTTTGTGATTTCTTGGTTTCTCAGAAAGTTATCAGCCTTCTTCTGTTTCATTCTAATTTTTATAGAACTATTTTCTTCAGTGAGCTTTTGGAACTCCTTTTCCATTCGGCTAATTCTGCTTTTTAAAGCATTCTTCTCCTTATTGGCTTGTTGAAACTCTTTTGCCAAATGATTTACCCTATTTTTCAAGGTGTTATTTTCTTCAGCATTTTTTTGGGTCTCCTTTAGCAGTATGCTGACCCGCTTTTCATACTTTTTCTTGAATCTCTCTCATTTCTCTTCCTAGTTTTTCTTCCAGCTCTCTAACTTGATTTTCAAAATCTTTTTGAGCTCTTTCATGGCCTGAGTCCATTGAATATTTATTTTTGGATGTTTGGGATACAGAAGTCTTGACATCTATGTTTTTCCCTGATGGTAAGCATCCTCTGAAAGGATGGGAGGAGATATCTGTTTACCAAGAAAGTAACCTTCTATGGTCTTATTTTTTTCCCTTTTTTGGGCATTTTCCCAGCTAGTTACTTGACTTTTGGGTCAAGAGTAGGGTATACTCTGGGAATCTGTGAAATATCAGTTCCTCCCAGCTGGCACAATAAGGCGTGTACTAGTCTGGATGCAGAGAATGATTTTTGTGCCCATAATCTTAGCAGATACCTCTCCACAGTCACTTGGCCTCCTGTTCCATAAGTCAGCACTGGGGGCTGATTTTAAGATACGCTGGATGGGCATGGCCCGGTTTGAAACTCAGTTTGAGACAAAGACCAGTTGGGCCAGGGCCTTCACCCAGGGCTGAGGTAAGATTCAGCTCTTCAATGCCCCCGGAAGTTTTTACACTCCAACAATGGACCTTCCATAAGGGCTGATGTGCTGGCTCTGAGGTGGCTGTCTGTTCTCTGAGCTATGAGAAGGCCTTTCTCCCTTCCTGGCCTGCTGATAAAACCCCGTCCCTGACCTTTTTCTCCTCTGAGTTGAGGGAGCTGAGGCCCCGCTGCTGTGATTGGAGATTCTGCCCCTCCTCCCAGAGTCTCCTCACACCGTGTCGCACTGTGTTGCTTGGCCAAGAGTGGACTGGGCTCTGCGTCCTGCGCTATCAATGTTTCCGTGGGCCTTTCAGGTCACCGTAGGCTGGAAATCTCCTTCACTCTGTTGTTGTCCACTTTTGCTACTCCAGAATTTGTTCAGAGTCCCTCTCTACAGGTATTTTATGGGCTGTGGGTAGGACCCTCCGGCAATTGTGTCTTTCTAGTCCACCATCTTGGCTCTGCTGCCCGCCAATTCTGCTTTTTAAAGCATTTTTCTCCTGTTTGACTTTTTGAACGTCTTTTACCATTTGGGTTAGTCTTCTTTGAAGGTGTTATTTCTTCAGGTTGTTTTTTGCTTCCTTTCTAGAAAGCAGTTGACTTGTTTTTCATGATTTTCTTGCATCACTCACATTTCTCTTCTCAATTTTTCATCTACTTCTCTTACATGACTTTCAAAATAGTTTTGAAATTCTTCCATGTTCTGAAACCAATTAATATTTTTTCTTAGATACTTTCCTTTGACTCTCTTGTGTTCCTCTGTTTGTATGTTTTGATCTTCCTTCTCACCAAAGAAAGATTCTATAACCTGATTTTTTTCCCACTTCTTTCACATTTCTTCAGTCAATTACTTGACTTTCAAGTGTTTTGTCAAGATAGTTTTTTTTGTTTTCAAGGGTGGTGAGAGGTGTACTGTCACCAACTAGATCCCCCTCCAAAAGATGTGAGCCTAGAGCTCCACAAACCAGGACTGAGATACTTTATCGGGGACGTTTGATAAGTTTTATTTTTCCCCTGACCTTCCAAATTGTCCTTGGTGTATTGAGATTGAGGAGTCTAGAAACCACCAGAACTACAAGCCTTTCAGTCCCCGGAGACCAGATAAGGCTCTCTCTCTTTCAGAGCAGACCACGTTTTACTAGGAGCTTAGCACAGTGCTTTGCTCTCAATCCAGCACAAAAGATACTTCTGGTTCATCTCTCAGGCTGTTTTGGACTGAATAGTTGTTCCACACTATCATTCTGTGGGTTCTGTAACTCCAGAATTTGTTTAGAGTCATTCTTACAAGTATTTGCAGGGATTTAGGGGAGAGCTCAACAAGATCCTGCTTTTTCCTTGCCATCTTGACTCCATTCCCATTTTTTAATCCCCATTGTGTTTTAATGATCTTTCAACAATAGGTACTTTGAAGGAAAAGGTGACTTTCAATAGAAATTTAAAAAATTCAACAGAAAAAAAAAATATATATATATATATATACACACACACACACATCGTAGATTTGCACCTTTGCTTTGTGCAGATAGGAGAACGAGAGACACTTTTATTCAGTTGGCATAATGCAAAATAATATTAGATAAACAAAATCTAAATGGGCACAAAGTTTACATTATAAAATCTGAAAATAGCATATAAAACTTGAAATCAATATTCAAAAATGGTCATTTATTTTCGAAAAATGCACAAATTTCTGGGGGAAAATAAGATTTTTACCTTGACCTAGACTCAACAACAAACAACAACTGTCAACCAGAGCTTAATCAAATGAGCATCTGTGCAGGCAAGTATCTTCTGAGTTGGAGGTGCTATTTTATCACTTTTACACCAGACGGCATGAAACTTTTGGGTATTTAAGATTTCAAGAATAATAGAGAACTGTCTTTCAGTTACAGGATGAGAAAATGTCCCGCTGAAAGAATTTATCTAAACTCTTCCATTCCCAAGGTACATACTTCTCTTAAGACAAGCATCATTTTGACCTTTTCTAAAATGTTATTCAATAAGCTAGTTAACTGGGAGCAATCAGGAGATTATGATATTAGTTTAAAATGTTATATAAAAATGGAAATATAGAAATATCTAACCCAGTAACACAACTTTTATGGTTGTATTCCAAAGAGATCATAAAAACAACAAAAGGATACACATGTACACACATATTCATAGCAGTTCTTTTTGGTGGCCAAGAAGTGGAAACTTAGAGGATGCCCATCAAATGGGGAATGACTTGTATATGAATGTAATGGAATACGACTGTGCTATAAGAAATGATGAGGAGGAAGACTTCAGTGAATCCTGGAAAGATTTATATGAACGAATGGTGAGTGAAGGGAGCACAACCAGGAGAATATTGTACACAATAACAAACACAGTGTGTGATGACTAACTTTAAAAGACTCAGGTCTTCTCAGCAATGCTAGGGCCTAAAGCAATACCAAAAGACTCATGGTGGAAAATGTCGTCTACATCCGGAGAAAAATATATGGAGTCTCAATGCAGGCTGAAGCAGACTATTTGCTCATTTCATATTGAAGCAGACTATTTGTTTTCTTTTTTTGTTTTGCTTTGTTTAACGTTTTATTCTTTCCCATTGTTACTCTCATTTGTTCTAATTCTTCTTTACAGCATTAATTATGTGAAAATATGTTTAATAAGAATGTTTATGTACAGTTGTATTGGATTCCATGCCATTTTAGGAGGGAGAGGGGACAGAGAAAGAGAAAATGTAAAACTTATGGAAGGGAATGCTGAAAATTAATAATAAAGTAATTTGTAAAAATAAAGCGACATCTAAATGAGTTCTAGATTAATCTCTCAGAGAAATCTGCAATTAAAAGTAAGAATAGTGACAATGACAATTAATATTTATGTGGTTTTTAAAATATATGAAGCACAGTATAAACATTTTCTCATATTATCTTCACAACTTTTGGCAGTGGCACCAATAGTTTTCCTTTAAAGATGAAGAGACAGAGATAAATAGAGGTTATTTCCTCAGGGTCATTAAGTTACTAAGCATATGAGTCCACAGTATACTCTTGAATTTTCAAATGGAAACATCCAATGATCAACTTTTGAATTTCTATTTACGTTTGTCTCCATAATAATTGGTTCCTTGTCACTTTTCCTGTGCCAGCTGGAATGTATTCTTGTAAATGGATACATTCTATGGGTATGGAGGAATCTTCCCTTATCAAGTCTGTCAATTTTGCTTTCCCTCTTTTTAGTTGCACTTGTTAGTTACATTTCCTCTTGCTTTTAGTTACGTAAAGCATGCCACTCATTCAGCAGATACATTGACAGATACTTGACTGACATATACAGTTAAGAAGGAAGAAATGAACATTTTTATCTTGACACTTTATTTTTATCTTTGTGTGCCATCATTATTTGACAGATCATAAAATCCAATCCATATTTTTAAATGCATCTTTAAATAAAGAGTAATTTACTACATCAGAGTTGGGTTATCAGCTCTTTTATTTTCAAGGTCTACAACAAATCCTAAAAACAAAATATCTCTGAAATGATCATAATACCAAAAAAATGTAACTTCATCTCCATTTTGATATTTGTTCTTTCATTGCATCAACTCAGGGTGAAATGTGTTACTGTCTTTTGTTGTGTAGGCAGAGAATGGGTATCTACTTTTCTTATTCGATTCAGAAATGTCTGAATTGACTGAATCCAGCTTACAATATGCAATGACTGCAATCAAGTAAAACTACTCAATAACAAGAGTCATGACCAAAAATAATGAGTGTGCCCATACACACACACACACACACACACACACACACACACACACACACACCTTTTCTACCAGTTCATTATCAGCAGATCCCATAAATTTCACGTAAGCAATCAGGTCAAATAATCATTTACATCTTTGGCTTCATGAAACTAAAAATACTAGTAATTATAAACTAATTTATGTTAATATGCATTTATGTTTGTTTATATTTATATTTTTTTAAATATGAGATTTTTAATTTAAATTTTAAATTTTCTTTAAAAATACTACTATTCATCTTGGCACAAAATCATATTTTGAAAATTTTATATTTGTTCTAAGTTATAACCATACATCTGTTTGTCAGGAGGAGGGGTAGAGTAACTGCATCACCCATATCAAGAAGCAATCACATATACAGATATACACACATATACATGTGTGCATGTGTGCGGGTATATATGTATATATGTATACATATATTATATATATATATATATATATATACATATATAAATATACGCACATTTACACATAGTCTGCAACAAAGACTGTTGGATAGAGAAAAACAAGAGAATTTATTACATAAATTACGACAGCAGTCTATCAAATTAAAGCAAATTATTTTCCATCTTCTGATCTTACATACAGGAACAAGACTAAAAAATCCTAAGATGCACAATTTCCTGATTTACATGAAATTAAAATAAATTCTGATTGAGAAATACAAAGAAGAATTGAGAGGTCTTTAGCCAAATTGCAGAAAGAAGAAACCATTAAGCATTTACCAGGACAAGCCATGGTCAGACTTATGGAAAATTCCAATGTTCTCCAACGTCACATTGAGGAAAAGGAAGAAGAAACATGATTACAGAATGCATATGAATTTTTTTTTCATGGAAGTGGAGTTATAATAAGAAATTGTCTACTGTTCCCCTGAGCTGTGATTGCTTCGCAGATCTTTCATAGTATTTGTCATGCTTGTAAAGGTAGGTAGGTGATAGATAGATTGATATATAGATAGACAGATGGATGGAATGATAGAGAGAGATAGATACATGAATGACAGATACGACATATAAATGGATTGATACAGTAACGTATATAGGTATACATATACGCACATAAAAGAAAATGCTTGATACTACATGTGAAATGTCAGTGTGATATGTGCAAGTTGGGCTCATACCAAGTTGGAAGGCACCCGTATATCATTTATCTGACTCCTCATTGGTGATGGACATTAGAAGGCCAAACAATATAAATTACTAGGTATCGCTGTTTTCCTCCAAGGTTGCTTATAATTCAATGGTCCCTTAAAAGGGAGTCGCCCACATTGAACTGTTCCTGTCCCTCACAGAAATAGATGATTTTCATGTGGTGGATAGCCTTGATCTTACAGATCTATTAACGTCAAGATCTGGGGGTCTCTTTAAGACCCTGAAGATGTGAGTCCTCTCAGACATCAGGAAGAATGACTCCAGTATATTCATCACTATGACCAGAGTTTCCAGAATTGTCTCATTCTCAGAAATTCCCATTCAGGTCCCCAAAGATTCTGACCTCTGTTATTTCTGGTTCCATTCCCTTTCTCTTCTGTCACTTCCTGATTTAATCTTTTAATTCCACTCAAGTAGGCTCAATTTAATTAAGCAAATTAAACAAATTTTTATTAAGTGTGTATTATGTAATAGGACAAGCCTAATGATTTTTTAAAGTATGAAATAATTTCTGCCCTCAAGGCACTTATATTGTCCTTTTAATTTTTTTATTTCAACAATATTTCAATCTACTCTCTAGGATTCAGATAAAAGTTTTAATCCCCCTGATAGTTTTCCTACTGTTCTCTTTGGTTACTTTTTAGGCCAGTGAATCTTACTTCCTTGTGTTTTTCTTTTACTTCCCCAGCAGTCAGTTCTAAAACTTACTGGAATCTCCCAGTCAGACAGCATGACCACCAAACTAATACATACTGCTGTGATGGCTCCAAGTGGGATTAAGCCCCTCAGGTTGACTCGCAATCTGAAGCAGAACGGAACCTCTGACTGAAATATAAATTTGTGCAAAGGACCATAGGTTACTGACAGAGATGATATATGAGAGAAATTTTAGTGTCAGACAATTGTGATGATTTAAGTGGACCAAGCTGAGTCCATAAGACATGGTTTTCTTTATTTATTTTTATTAATTAATATATTTAACTTTTAACATTCATTTTCACAAAATTTTGGGTTCCAAATTTTCTCCCCATTTCTCCCCTCTCACCACCCCAAAACACCAAACATTCTAATTGCCCCTGTCATCAATCTGCCCTCTCTTCTATCTTCCCTCCCTTCCCTTGTCCCCATCTTCTCTTTTGTCCTGTAGGCCTAGATGGCTTTCTACACCCCATTACCTGTATTTCTTATTTCCTAGTAGCAAGAATGGTACTCGACAGTTGTTCCTAAAACTTTGAGTTCCAAATTCTCTTCATCCCTCGCTCCCCACCCATTCCCTTTGGGAATCAAGCAATTCAATATAGGCCATATCTGTGTTGTTTTGCAAATGACTTCCATAATAGTCATGTTGTGTAAGACTAAATATATTTCCCTCTATCCAATCCTGCCCCAATTGCTTCTATTCTTTCTTTTGTTCCTCTCCCTCCATAAAAGTGTGGGCTTCAAATTGCTTCCCCCTCCCATTCCTCTACCTTCCATCATCCCCGCGAACCCTGCTTATCCCCTTCTCCCCCACTTTCCTGTATTGTAAGATTGGTTTTCATACCAAAATGAGTGTGCATTTTATTCCTTCCTTTAGTCAAATGGTCATGTTTTTCTCTCACCTCCCCTCTTTTTCCTTCCACTAAAAAGTGTTTTTCTTGCCCCTTTTATGAGAGATAATTTACCCATTCCATTTCTCCCTCTCTCCTTCCAATATATTGCTCTCTCACCACTTAATTTCATTTTTTAGATATGATCTCATCCTATTGAATTCACCCTATTTTCTCTGTCTCTCTCTGTCTTTCTCTCTCTGTGTTTGTGTGCATGTGTGTGTGTGTGTGCGTGTGTGTGAGTGTGTGTAACCCCACCAAATACCCAGATGCTGAAAAGTTTTGAGAGTTACAAATATTGTTTTTCCATGTAGGAATGTAAACAGTTCAATTTTAGTAAGTCCCTTATGACGTCTCTTTTCTGTTTACCTTTTCATGCTTCTCTTGATTCTTGGGTTGGAAAGTCAAATTTTCTTTTCAGCTCTGGTCTTTTCATCAAGAATACTTGAAAGTCCCCGATTTTATTGAAAAACCATTTTTCCCCTGAAGTATTACACTCAGTTTTGCTGGATAGGTGATTCTTGGTTTTAGTCCTAGTTCCTTTGACTTCTAGAATATCATATTCCATGCCCTTTGATCCCTTAATGTACAAGCTGCTACATCTTATGTTATCCTGATTGTATTTCTACAATACTGGAATTGTTTCTTTCTAGCTGCTTGCAATATTTTCTCCTTGACCTGGGAACTCTGGAATTTGGCCACAATATTCCTATCAGTTTCTCTTTTTGGATCTCTTTCAAGTGGTCATCAGTGGATTCCTTGAATACTCATTTTGTCCTCTGGTTCTAGAATATCAGGGAAGTTTTTCCTTGATAATTTCATGAAAAATGATGTCTAGGCTCTTTTTTTTGATCATGGCTTTCAGGTAGTCCCATAATTTTTAAAGTGTCTCTCCTGAATCTATTTTCCAGGTCAGTTGTATTTACATTAAAGTATTTCACCTTATCTTCCATTTTTTTTCATTCTTTTGATTTTGTTTTGGAATTTCTTGGTTTCTCATAAAGTCATTAGTCTCTATCTGTTCCATGCTAATTTGGAAAGAACTATTTTCTTCTGTGAGCTTTGGAACCTCCTATTACATTTTGCTAATTATGCTTTTTAAAAAGCATTCTTCTCCTCATTGGCTTTTTGAACCTCTTTTGCCAATTGATTCAGCCTATTTTTCAAGGTGTTATTTTCTTCAGTATTTTTGGGTCTCTTTTAGCAAGCTGTTGACCTGCTTTTTATGATTTTCTTGCATCTCTCTCGTTTCTCTTCCCAATTTCTCCTCCACCTCTCACCTCTCTAACTTGATTTTCAAAATCCTTTTTAAGCTCTTCCATGGCCTGAGCCCATTGAATATTTATTTTTTGATATTTCGATTACAGAAGTCTTGACTTCTATGTCTTCCCCTGATGATAAGCATTGTTCTTCTTCATCTGAAAGGATAGAAGGAGATTTCTGTTTACCAAGGAAGTAACCTTCTATGGTCTTATTTTTTTTTCCCTTTTCTGGGAATTTTCCCAGCCAGTTACTTGACTTCTGAGTTTCCTCTGAAAATCCCACTCGCCTCCAAATCTGCCCAGCTAGTTTTTAGGGACTGAGATTCCAATGGGGCTTCCCAGCCTCAGGTCTTTCGACAGGGGTGGGGCTGTTATTCAGTGTGAGATTAAGTTCAGGTGCTCAGGTATGGCAAGGCCACCACACAGGCTCAGTTCCCTCAGGGGGTTTACATGGAGACCATCAACAATGGATCTGAGCTCCTTCCTACTTTGGGAGCCCCTGTCCGCTGCTGCCTCTGCTGCTGCCTCCCTAGGGAGCCCGAGTTGTGGAGACACCACGCTCCCCTCTCCACAAGTAGAGAAGACCCTCTCACTGACCTTTGGCTCCTGTGGGTGGAGGGACCTCTCCTGCTTCTGGAGATTCTGCCCCTGAAGCCTGCTCAGGTCTGCTCCTCTTGGTGCTGTGCGGCCAAGATATGTCTGGGCTCTGCTTCAGGTCCAGTGTGTGGTGAACCTTTCATGTCAGGTTTTTAGATCTCTCTGGAACAGAAATCTCCTCCACTCCATTGTTCTGTGGTTTATGCTGCTCCAGAATTTTTGGGGAGTTCTTCTTTACAGATATTTTATGGGCTGTAGTTTAGAAGTTAGCATATGTGTATCTTTCTACTCCGCCACCTTGGCTCCTCCCCCTCGACATGGTCTTTTTTCTAAAACATATTTTATTTGATGGTATACTTACTTACCATACTTGAATCCCTTCTGAGAATGTATTGTTAATCAAGCATAATGAAAATACTCAAATATGTAATGTTCAGAGTATGCTGGGAAGGTGACAGAGTAGGTCAGAAAATTCTGAACTCTCTAGATTTTCACCACAAACATGATAAAATTATGCCTTTGGATGAATATAGTGTAGTAAAAGTAAACAAGAGTTGGAGTGGAACAGTGTGACTTCCCTTACAATTGAAGAAGATCGAAAGAATAATGCCAAGAGTGAAGTTGGACCCCTGTGAAGTGTAAACACCTCCACGATAGTTGCCCTTAAGCAATAAATTGAGAGCCCTTAGGCAAGCTGTATTGGGAGGCAGCCTTGGTCCCAACCACATGCCCTCTTCCTCCAAAAAAAAAGTGTTTACCATCTGAGCTGCAGAACTTCTGCTGGTAAGGGACTCCAGACCCTTAATGTACTGCAAAGATGTGGCCTTGGGAGTGAAGGAAACAGCAAACATCCAGTGAATGCACAAGCAGTGGGGCAGAGACAACTCCTGGCTGCTGGCTCTTACAGGAAGGCAGAGTTCTTCGTTTCAATTGTAGGCCAGGGGAAGAACTGAAAGAGAATCTGGGGCTACAGGCCCCATTACTCGTACTCCTCTATTAGAGGATAGTATAATAATAAACTGCTACAAATGAGAGACAGAGAGAGAGAGAGAGAGAGAGAGAGAGAGAGAGAGAGAGAGAGAGAGAGAAGGAGAAATAACCCAACCTCACAAAGTAAGTTAACATGAGAATAGAGAAAACCAGGGTTCATCTTCAAAGGAGGATACCAAAGAAAAGAAAAAGTCTTTTCTACCTCAAAGGGTAACATTACATTAAATAATTACCTGCCTATAAAGAATTAAAAAAAAAACTTTGAAAGCTTTAAAAAACACTAAAAATCTAATTAAAAAGATTGATGTTTTTTAAAAATAACAATCCGAGTAAAACAAGAATATGAAAAGAAAATTATCCTTCTGAAAAAGGAGATCAAAAATTTACAGAATAAAAGAACTCTGAAGTAGCAAAGTTATGATACCAAGAAATAATAAAAATAAAACATAAATAATGAAAAAAATAGAAGAGAAAGGAAAACATCTCATAAGACAAACAATTGATCTGAAAAACAGATGAAGAACAGAAAACCCAGACTACCTGAAAGTGGGAATATTGACAAACTAATAAAATAAATAGTTAAAGAATTATTAGAATAAGGAGAGAAAGGAGAAATAGAAAAAAAAAATCCAACAATCAGCACCTGAAAGAAATCCTAAAAGGAAAACCTCCAAGAGTTTTATAGTAAAATACCCAAACCCTCAGATCAAGAAAGCAATGTTATGAGGAATAAGAAAAATAATCCAAATATGTGAAATTTTCTACTCAATATACAAGACCTAGTGTCAGTGACCCTAAAAGATCGTAGGTCTTGAATCACTACATAGAATAGAGCAAAAGAACCGTTGCTGCAGACTAAAAATGTCATGCCCAGTCATGTTAAGCATGATCCTGAATTCAAAAAGGAAAATATTTAATGAATTTTCAGATTTTCAGAATTTTGTTGGAAAAAAAACTGAATGTATTAGAAAATTTGACATACAAGATTCAAGAGACATACAAACTACCCATCAAACACTAATTACAAGGGAATCAATAAAGACAGATTATTTACTTTTTAATATGAGGAAATGTAAAATGTATGCCTAAGATTAATTGAGAAGAAAGGTTCTCAATATTAAAACATTTTTAGGAAAAGGTTAAAAGAGTAATTATTTCATACAAATGACATGTGACAACTGGAAGGTTGTTAGGTATGGAATCCTACTCTCAAAGGCAATGGGTTAAAGGGGGAAAATGCATATATATTTAAAAGGGTATAAAAATCTCAATTCAGAAGGAAATAAAGGGACATTGGGATAGGGAGGGGGAGAGGGTATGTGAGAGATTTTTAGACGGAACGTTCATCAGATCTGGATTAAAATGAGAAGAATACATATATTTTGTAGGGAATTAAAGTCTTCTGAATTCAAATAGATAAAAAGAAGGTTAAAGGAAAAGTGAGGAGGGAGAAGATAAGGGAAGGATCATCAGGTGGGGTAGATTGAGTAACAGGTAGCAAAGTAGCAACTAGAAGTTAAGTAGAGGAGTTAGGAGGGATGGGAAAGAAATGATACAAAAAAACAAAGCAAAGATGAGGAATGTAATTTATTAGTAAAACAAAAAGCATGAGTAGTAATTGTGATCTCAGGTAAAGTTAAAGGTAAAAAAAGATTTAATCAAAATGAGAAAAATAGGGAAACTATGTCAGCCATATTAATTAATATTATTTTAGACTATTTGAAATAACTGTCAACTTAAGGTTGGAATATTGCTGTGGTGTTGAAAATGATGAGCTGATGGATTTAAAAAAATATGGAAATACTTGGAGTTAGGAAAGAAGATGACATCCACCATCAGAGAAACAGAAAAAACAAGTAGTATAGATGCATATGAGTTTATGTCTGTATATGAGTATTATATATATATCAAAAACATGTATGTTTGTGTGTATATTGATAAATGTAGATCTACAACTATCTCTAATCATTTATTTATGTCCACATTTAATTTTAGCCTTCTTGTGTGTGTAGGGGGGAGAGAACAAAATTAAAAGTGCACAGTACAGAACAAAAGAAAATTTAGGAGAGAAAAAAGATGCAAAGCTCTGAACAAAATGTGTGGTATGTACTATGTAGCCTTTCTTAAAATTCAAATTAACTCTTTTAATCCTCTTTTACATTGTACTTTTCAGATTGTAATGCTTTAAATTTTTCTTATTTTATATTTAAATTTGTAATATGTTGTTTCTTCTTTTCTTATTGCTAAGTTTACATAAATTAAAATAAATAATATTAATGTAAAATAAAATACATGAAACAGAAGATTGGGAAACAAAAAGGAAGGTATATTTTAAAAAAGGCTACCTAAAATGATGATTGACATGTGGTAGATGAAGAACTGTCCTTGTTGTTAGGAACGTCAAATACTGCTTCTGACATTAACTGTCTCTGTGATCATAGGAGAATCACTTATCCTCTCTGACTCTAGTTTTCTCATTAGTAAAATGGAGGTAATAATATCAATTGTACCTAATTAGCAAGGTTGTTGAGAGTTACATGGGATAATTTATTTAAAATACTTTAATAAAATGAATACATTATATAAATGCAAATTATTATTATGTATTATACTGGTATAAAATCATCTTCTGCCCCCCTCCCAAGTCATCTCACCCCACCTCCTGAGAAAACATAAAAGGAATGAATACAGTACCCTAAACCAGGAAATCTGAACATTGTTGAATCTTCCAGTTACATAGTATGTATGTCACAATGGGAAAGGCCACATAACCTTTCTATGACCCTTAAATTTTAAGTTATGGTATTCCAGTGAACTTGTGGTAGCACCACAATATTAGGTTTCTCTCTGTGTCTGTCTTTCTTTCTATCTCTGTATCTCCTTCTCTCCCTTGCACTGCTTCCTCTCTCTTCCATCCCTCTGGTTCAGGGAGTTTGAGGTGACCTGTTCTTATCTAATAACCACAACTCTTTCAGACTACCACTTTCAATACTAGATGAACTTGATTGAAGTTACCTTTGAAGGGTAGAGTCAGGGAAAGCTTAGGTTTGACTGTTGTCTAGGTTCTCATCAAATAACATAGGAATAGTTCTTTTTATAAGGATACTCAATTACAATTTAGGTCAGGTCAAGGAGAACTACCAAACTCTTCCACACAAAAGAAATATTTAAAACACAAAGATTCAAAAGCATGTTTGGGCAAAGACTTAAAATATGAAAGAGTAACTCTAACATTCTCCCAGAAGTGTGATATTGAAAATATGAAAACATCAGACACTTAAAAAGACTGGCGAACCGAATTTCTCCTTCACTTTAGGTCTCCACTTTCTGAACAACACCTTCAAGGTGTTCCATATTTTCTGGCAAGCTAATATGTGAATTAGGGCATTTCATTCTATCTGGTCACCTTTTTGGTGAAGTATGTAGTGGCAGAAAATCCCTCCTAATTCCAACACATTCCAAATGAGTAACATAGGAACAACAAAGTTTCTTAACCCTAGGTTATCTCCAAAGTTGACCATGTCTTTCTCATAGTCAGTTTGTTCATGAATGCTCAGGAAATGTTCGGGGAAAGAAACAGAGAGAAACAAGGAGTCAAGGCTTAGTCTCACTAAGTCCATGTGCTTATTGCTACCTGAAAGCAGCTGCTTGGATGAAAAGCATTACCTCCTCCCCCAAGGGACTTAAAAGAAAACCTCACAGAGTCTCCACATGCTCAAAAGAAAAACGAAAGCAAAAGATGAAGTCAATTCCCTTTAAAATTTAGTGACTATGACAATTTCTTTGGATCACTGGCCAGTTCTCAATGACCCAGCTTCTTGTCATGGGGAAAGAAAGACATTCGGTTTCATATGTCTTTTAGCAGTATCTTAAAACCCATTTTTAAACCTCATGGGATAACAGTAAATGCTTCAATGAAATGATTTCTCCTCCATTACATATGACAACTTCAAGTATATTTTACATCAGTAAAGAAAAACATACTATTTCTATTTATGTTTCTGTTATTTTATATTTTGTGGTCCTTGGTTATTGTTTATCATTAACTCTTAAAGAATCCAAGTGAAACGTAGTTTAAATATGAATTTTTATAAAGTAAGTCAATTTACACAGAGTGGAGGAAACAACAGAGATAGAGACAGAGACGGAGAGATAGACAGAAACACAGAATAAGGCAGAGAAAAACAGTGACAGAGAGACAGACATAAAAAAATAGAACAAAAAGTAAAAATGCTGTGGGTAAAGTTTCTCATCCTATGGTGGTAAAATAACTTGTGCTCCAGATTCTAACTACATCATCTCTCCCTGCCCTCTTCTACCATACCATGAGAAACCATCAAAAGCCTGAATATTTTTACCTTTACAATTTTGTTAAGTTTTTACTTTTACTAGTTTTTAGTAGGTATGCCCTTTATATGACCAGATTCTATGAACATGGCTCAAAATTTTGCATGATGTGTGCAGATGTTAATTTTTCATGCAAAATATTGCAGTAGTGATTTTCTTTTGAGGGAAAAAAATCTTTCAGTCAAAAGCGGCACTGTTTTATGATATACCAAGACGGCTGGTGAATCATAATAGTTTTCGAAGAGCTGACTATGAATAGAAATAAATTCAACTCAGGACCCATATACATTGACAGTTACATGGTATTTACTTCCCTTCAAATAACCCTTCCAAACCATAGGTACTGAATAAATCAAATTTCTTTTGACCCTTCCTGAGGAAGTGTGCTATAGAAATATCTAAATTTCCTCTCACAAACTCTGGTTCAGAATTATTTGTTCACTCTGGCACATTAGCATTGACATATCTGTTACAAGTTACTGCAAACAGTTTTTTTTTTTTCCCAGCAGGCAGTCACTGCAAAATTTGAAGAAAAAAACATTTCAAGAAAAGGAAGAAATGAAATCCTGCACAAGAGGAGGCAAAACTTCTAATCACGAAGTTTAAGTAATATACTTTGGAAAATGCCCTCATCCTTTTCCATATATGATATAATTAACATACTGATACCACTTTCTTCATATCAAAATTTAAAGCAAATAAAAATCTGATTTTTATTTTGAAATTACTTCTCCCTTTTTTTTGTTATTTCCTTCGTTGCTTCCTTCCTCATTTCCTGCCTTCCTCCTTTTTCTTCCATTTTTATTCACTTTGAGGAAAATATCCTTTTTTGGCATTAGAAACTGCCTTGAGGAACATTATTCAAAATCACCAAACTGCATTCCTGTGCACTGCTGAGAAAGCCTTTATAAATAGATCTCAAAAATGGACTTCTATTTGTTACATAATTCCTTTGAACCTAATCCAAGTTACCAGTCTATTTCTTTAAAACTTCATTATGCTGAATTGATGTGGGTATTGACCTCAAAACCCATTGAAGCTTGACATATTGTTATGTAAAGGTATCTTTCTGGCATATAAAGGGCAACTGACATACTCTTTTAGCTCTCATTTCAGCACATATATTGATCTATTTTAGGTTGTAAAGAGGTGTGTTATCTTAGTGAATTTACTTTCTAACAGCAGTATAATGAATTAATAGTGGAAAAATTGCAGGTGATGATATGAGGAGGCAGTGTAGTATAGTGGATATTATGTTGGCTTGGGGTCAGCAAGATTAAGGCTTAGGTCTTGTCTTTGAAAATTACTTAGCTGTATGACCATTGTGAAGTCATTTAATGTCTCTAAGAATTAGTTTCCCCATTTCTAACACTAGCAATATTTCTAGACCCTAACATTCAGAGCTGGTTGTGTGAGAATTTACGTATATAATGTACATAAAGCAAATCACCAATGTTAAGTAACTAACTGTTATTCATCATTAACATGTTCAAATAAAACAGAAAAAAATATTTTCTGAATAATTATTAAGAATGGAGATTAAGCTGTAGTAAACATGAAATTTTGTTTTCCTCACTTTTTTCATCTTGTTTTTTTCTGATACCTTTTTGGTGTGAATTTGTGATTCACTGATTCCTTGAATATCTACTTGTCTACTTCGCAGGAAATGGGATAAAATTAAAAGCCTTTTTTTTTAAGAAAAGATGTAAGTATATGGAATATGTTGACATCAGAGAATGATGTAGTCTTTTTTTATTAAAATAAGCAACAGGTAGCAAAACTCACATAGATGTCAACAACAACAAATCCTGCCTTTTCTGTTGTTTTCTCATACTTGATTCCCCCCAACCAGCATCACACATTATTTTCTCTTCTCACAAACTCATCCACTTTTCTTTTCCCTTTTTTGCTCTTTTATTTTCTCCTAAGACCACACTTTCATATTCTTTCTCATGCTTCTTTTCTATGAAGTTCTTCAAATATCTGCTTTCTTCTATTTTCCTTTAACCTTTTGTTTTCCCTCTCTTTATCCTGTCTCATGTTATGTCATAACCTTTAATTATTTCTTTTCTCCCCTCAAGGAACCACGATAAAATTTCCAGTCTTTGTGTTGTATAATTCAGAATAAACATTATCAAGCTGATGGTAAATTACTATGTGTTGCAGTAATACTATTGGTCGAAAGTCAGCAAAGCAAACTTGGCTATGATCTACTAGTTACTTACTAGACTTACTAGTTGTGTAACTCTGGTCAAGTCACATAACATCCATTTGACATAGTTTCCCAATCTATAAAATAGTGACTACATTCTAGGCTTATGTGAAGAAAAATCACTCAGACCCTTCAAGTACTATGTAAAGACTATTAGTTTTGTTATTTAAGCTCTTCATGATGATATATGCCTATAGAGAATTTAAAATATAAAAATCTCAAGTATTTTTATTTTAAATTGCTTGAGAAAGCAAATAGCACATGGAACTCAATCCCTAACATTATATGATCATAAACAACTCATTTTATCTTTCTGAGTTTCAGACTATTCCTTAATCACCAATCAACAAATTAATTAGTAAGAATTTATTAAGTATCTACTGGATTCCAAGCTGTATGTTAGATGCTGGAGGTACGATTATAATATTGCCCCTACCTTCCATGAATTTATGATCTGTGTAGTTCAGGTGAAACTTAAATATATTAATATATCTAAATCACTGAGGGACGACAAAAATGGTTTGGGAAGGCAGAATATATTTCATGTGGAAGGCAACACTAGGTGATTCTTGAAGGAACATAGGGGTTCTATCATAAGAGGCAGACATTAGAAGGGAATGCATGTCCAGCATGAGGGAAAGGCAGGACAAAGTATACAGAAGGGAGATAGTGTTTCTTGTATGAGGGTGTGCAAGAAGTCCAGTTTGGTGGAGAGAAAATTCTTGTGTTTGTCCTTCTTTTTTGGTGAGGACCATGACATCAGGGAAATGATGACATGACTTGCAGTTGAGTTTGATTTGAATGAGCGAGGGCTATGGAAGGGCACCAGCCTCACTTTCTCCTCCAGAGCCATATGGATCCAGTGAGGATGACTTGAGATGTCCCAGGATGCAATAGGAAAACCTGGAGACCCTGGTCCTTTTTGTCTAAAGACTTTTCAACTTCTCTTTTTAGTGCGGTAATGACCATTCATTGAACAGGTCTGTTTAAGAAATGAGTCAAGAGATGGCCCATTTAATTAAAAATATCATACTGGGAGGAGAAAAAGCTCAGAGTTGATGGTCAAAAGAGAAACAGATACTATTGACATTCACTCTGAGTTAGGAGTACCCAAAATAAATCCCTTAAGTAGTGCTTGAACAGGGAGCTATTTTGGTACAATATGTAAATTCTCCAGTAAAATGGGTTTAATTTTGGTCTTAGAGAAAAGAGGAAGGAAGGAAGGAAAGAAGGAAGGAAAGAAGGGAGGGAAGGAGGGAGGGAGGGAAGAAAGAAGGAAAGAGATAATCCAGCCAGTAAACCCCAATTTGACTGTGGAGTTTCCAGTAATCAAAATTTACCTTACTTTATAGAGAAGAGAGAGGGAGAAGTTGAGCTGAATTATCCAACTGGCCAGGTCTCCATTCAGGCAGTTTGACCTCCAAGTGAGAACCTGAGGAGGCCTTAGTCTAAAAGGACCAGGGTCTTCAGGGTTTCCCATTTTATACTGAGCCATCTCCAGCTGTCTTAATGAATATCTGACCAGTGGGCCCAGATGGCTCAGGAGGAGGAAATGAGGTTTGTGACTTTTCACAGTTCTCACTCCCTCAAATCAAAGTCAATTGCACGTGAAGTCATCTTTATCCTCCTCAAATAGGAAGGACAAACATCTGAAAGAATTGAGTAGAACCAGGAGAACATTGTACACAGTGAAAGCAATACTTTGTCATGATCAGAAACAATAGGATAACTTTTCTCATCAATAAAATTATATAGCAACAAATTTTAACTGGCTAAGAAAGAGAGTAGTGAATCAGTGAAATGAGTTTGGTAGAAAAGACACAGTAGTCAGTGACTACTGTAATTTAATATTTGATAATCCCAAATATTCCAGTTTCTTGGATAAAAACTCACTATCTGAGCAAAACTGCTAGGAAAATTTATATACATAAGTCATTCCTCAACTGATTAATTTTCAAAGGACCTGAACAGGCAGTCTGTAGATGAATACAAGTGAAAGTGAAGTGAAATTATGGGGCAGGAGAAATAAGATGAGGTCAGATGGTGAAGAGCTATAAAAATGCCAACACAGGAGTTTATATTTGATTGAAAAGGTAATAGGGAAATACTAGAGTCCAACGAGTGGATAGTACTTTGGCCAGACCTGTGATTTAAAATATCACATTAGTAGTTTATGGAAAATCGCTTTGATAGGGAGAAACTAATTAGGAGGCAATTATAATAGTCCATGCACAATTTGATGAGGGCTTGAATTAAAGTGATGGACCTTTGCAGAAAACGCTACATGTTATGGACAAGTAGTAGTCCATGCTAGCGACATAAATATTCACAATGGATTTGAAGTAAAAAAAAAAAGATTTGTTCAAATCTTCCCTCAGAAACTTACAAGCTCCATGAACATAGGCAAACTTTGCTAAGATTAAGTTCTCCATGTTAAAAATGGCGATTGTGAAACCTAAAGTACCGACTTGATTTACAGGGTTTTTTCTCGGGCACAAATGGGATAATGACATTTGTATAAATCTTTTGCAAGCTTTATAGCACAATACATGAGATGTTTTTGGCTTATTTTGGAATTACACTTTTATTAATAGGGAGCTCTTGGTATGGACTATCTTCCCACACAGCAGATCAGCAACACTTCTGTAAATAATCAACTTAGAGAGTTCATTTTTTGCACTTCTTGGTATTTTTTCCAGTTATGTGTAAAGAGAAATTTTAAAATTCATTTTTGTAAGTAAATGTTTCTCACTCCCTCCTCCTTCCCTGGACCCCAAAACAGTAACCAATTAGATAAAGATTATATAGATATCAAAACATTGAACATATTTCCACATTAGCATGTAGTGAAAGAAGGATACGAACAAAAAGAGAAAACCATGAGAAAGAAAAAAAAAGTGAAAATACTACGCATAAATCTGCATTTAGACTCCATAGTTCTTTCCATGGGGATAGTATTTTCCATCATGAGCCTTTTGGTATTATTAAATTTGGTACTATATAATTTTATTGATGAGAAAAGTTATCCTATTTTTTCTGATCATGGCAAAGTATCGCTTTCACTGTGTAGAATGTTCTCCTGGTTCTACTCAATTCATTTAGCATCAGTTCATGACATACAGGGTTTTATTAATCTGCTGCTCATCATTTCTCATAGAAAAGTAGTATTCTTTATATTCATATACAATAGTTTGTTTAGCCATTCCCCAACTGATAGACATTCCCATATTTTCCAGTTATTTACCAACACAAAAAGAATTACTATGAATATTTTTGTACATGTGGTTCCTTTCTCCCTTTTATGATTTTTTGGGATACAGTCCTAATAATTTTTTTACTGAATCAAAGAGTATGCATAGTTTTATAGCCCTTTGGGCACAGTTCCAAATTATTCTCCAGAATGGATGGATCAGTTCATAACTCCCTCAATAATTCATTAATGTTCTAATTTTCTCATATATCCAACATTTGTCATTTCCCTTTTATGTTATATTAGTCCATTTAACAGGTATGAGGTGGTGTCTCAGAGTTGCTTTAGTTTACATTTCTCTTATCAATAATAATTTAGAGCATTTTTCATATAACTATAGATTGTTTTAGCATATTCATCTACAAACTGCCTGTTCAGGTCCTTTGAAAATTAATCAGTTGAGGAATGACATGTATATAAATTTTCCTAGCAGTTTTGCTCAGATAGTGAGTTTTTATCCAAGAAGCTGGAATATTTGGGATTATCAAATATTAAATTACAGTAGTCATTGACTACTGTGTCTTTCCTACCAAACTCATTTCACTGATTCACTACTCTCTTTCTTAGCCAGTTAAAAAAATAGCTTTGATTGAAGTTTTACAATACAGTTTCCGATCTGCTAGAACTAGGCCACCTTCCTTTGCGTTTGTTTTCATTAATCTCACTAATATTCTTTTGTTCTTCTAAGTAAATTTTCCTATCACTATGTCTAGATGTGTAAAACATTTTTGATAGTGTGGTATGGCACTGAATAAGGAAATGAATTTAGGTAGAATTTTCGGTTTTTTTAAATAATATCTCAGTCTCGCCATGAACAATTGTCATTTTTCTAAACACTTAGATCTGAAAGTTTATGAGTCTGTCTTTGCAGGTGGAATCCTATATTTTTTTCATTATCTGGAGTTATTTTAATTGGAAATTCACTTTCTCTTTCTGCTGTACATTGCTGGTAATATATAGGAATGTTAATCATCCATGTGAGCTTTTTCTGTGTCTTGTGTGGTTGTTAAAATGGTTAATTGTTTCAAGTAACTTTTTAAAATTTTATTCTTTTGGAATCTCCAAGTATACTACAATATAATCTTCAAGATGATGTTTTTTTTCCTCATTGTGTATTCGATTTCTTTCATTTTTTTTCTTTTCTTGTTTGTAAACTTACATTTCTAGTACGCTATGGGATAATAATAGTGATAATGGATAACCTTTTTTCACCTCCAATCTTACTGGGCATGCTTCTACTTTATCCCTACTGCTTATAATGCTTGTTGATGTTTTTTAAAGAGATGCTAGTTATCATTTTAAGAAAAAACTTGATTTATCCATTGGGACAAGTGAAGTATTTTGTCAAAAGCTTTTTTCTGCACATGTTAAGATACTCATTTGATTTCTTTTTGGTTTTATTACTGATATGATCAATTATGCTAAAAAAATTTTTTTCTAATACTGAACTACCCCTGCATTAGTGGAGCAAATTGTAATTATCCTCATGATAAATTGATGTAATCTGTTTTCCAATACGTTATTTCAATTCTTTGAATATATATTTATTAGAGAAATTGGTCTATACATTCTGTTTTGATTCATCTTAGTTCTAGTAGAAGCATCATATTTGTGTATTACAGGGAATTTGGTAGTACTCCTTTGCTTATTTTTTTGAAAAGTCTATATAATACTGGTATTAATTGTTCTTTAAATATTTGATAAAATTCACTTGCAATTCCTCTTCATGCAATATAATTTACCCTGTTATTCCTCACTCTTTCCTCTTATCATCATACAATTCTTTTTTTTCTCTTACTTTTTCATACAGTCACACCAAAGTCAACTTATACCCAGGCCCTCTCTTTCTATAACCCTCCTAAGTTCCCTAATAAAGGTACACATTTCAAGAGTTACAAGGAATACCTTTCCATATAGGGATGTAAACAATTTAACTTTATTGAGGAAGATGTTTCGTTTTAGAATTTCCTTTTTGCTTTCTCATGCTTCTCAAAGTTTTGGATAAGCTGTCATGTTTTCAACAGGAGAACTTGAAAGTCTCTTATTTCACTGAATGACTATGTTTTCCTTTGAAATAGTATGCTCAACTTTTGTGGGTAACTTATTCTTTTCTTTTAATTGTAAATGTTTATTTATTCATTTTTAGTTTTCAACATTCTTTTCCACAAAATTTTGAGTTCCAAATTTTCTCCCCATCTCTCATCTCCCCACTCCATAATGCCGTGCATTCTGATTATCCCTTTCCTCCCATATGTCCTCCTTTATATCACATCTCTCCCCTCCCTTATGCTTATCTTCTCTCTTTTCTTGTAGGGTAAGAGAGATGTCTATACCCCATTACCTGTATTTCTTATTTAC
Source organism: Potorous gilbertii (assembly GCA_028658325.1). Taxonomy (NCBI): domain Eukaryota; kingdom Metazoa; phylum Chordata; class Mammalia; order Diprotodontia; family Potoroidae; genus Potorous; species Potorous gilbertii. The sequence continues at coordinate 388,336,302 of CM053771.1, forward strand.
CAGTTGTATGCAAAAACATTTCTCAACATTCGTTTCTAATACTTTGAACTCCAACTTCTCTCCGTTCCTCCCTCCCTACCCATCCCCACTAAGAAGGCAAGAAATTCAATATAGGATACATATATATAGTTTTGCAAAAGGCTGCCATAGGAGTTATTCTGGGTAAGACTAACTGTATTTCCCTCGATTCTATCTTGCCCCCGCCATTTATTCTGTTCTCTCTTTTGACCTTGTCTCTCACTATGTGTTTCCTTCTAATAACTCCCTTCTCCCATTTGCCCACCCTTCTACAATCCCCCTCACCCCACTTGTCTGTTTCTCCCCTACTTTTCTGTAGTGTAATATAGATTTTCATACTAGATTGAGTGAGTGTGCTATTACCTCCTTAAGTCAAATATGAAGGGAGTAGGCTTCAGTTTCTCTTTCCTACCTTTTCCCTTTAATCTTCCATTGAATAAGCTCGTTATTGCCTCTTTTACGGGAAATAATTTGATCCATTACATTTCTCCTTTTCTCCTCCCAATATATTCCCTTCTCACTCCCTAATTTTTATATTATTTTTAGATATCACCCTCTTTCTTAGATATATATATATATATATATATATATATATAT
>CM053771.1:388337016-388371430 GCA_028658325.1 Potorous gilbertii
CCCAATTGCCTCATCCTGGGTCACCTCCACTCAACCTTATGAATATCTGGTCACTGGATTCAGATAGCTTTGGAGAAGAAGTGAGGCTGGCGACCTCCACAGTCCTCCCTCATCCTAAAAAAGTCAAGTTCAAGTCATGTCATTATATCTCTGATGGTATGGTCTTCTTTGACAACAAAGGAAGAACACACAAATGAATATACACACACACACACGCGCGCGCGCGCGCACGCGTGCACGCGCGCACACACATGTGTGTGTGTGTGTGTGTGTGTGTGTATAAAATCCCTCCAACTACCCAAATACAGAGATAAGTCTCAAGAGTAACAAATATTGTCTTTACATGTGGGAATGTAAATATTTCAATTTTATAAAGTCCTTTATGATTTCCCTTTCCTGCTTAAGCTTTCACACCTCCTTGATTCTTTTATTTGAAAGCCAAATTTTCAATTCTTTTCTGATATTTTCATCAAGAATGGTTGAAAGTCCTCTATTTCAGTATATGTACGTTTTCCCCCAAAGTATTATATTCAGTTTTGCTGGGTAGGTGATTCGTTTTTTAATCCTAGATCGTTTGACTTCTGGAATATCATATACAAATGCCTTTGCTCCCTTAATGGAGAAGATCCCAGATCCTGTGTTATCCTGATTATATTTCTTCCATTCTTGAATTGTTACTTTCTACATGTTTGCAACATTTTCTCCTTGACCTGGGAACTCTGGAATTTGGCTATAATATTCTTAGGAGTTTCTCTTTTTGCATCTCTTTCACGAGATGATCAGTGAATTCTTTCAATATTAAGTTTTTCCTCTGGTTCTAGAATAACAGGGCAGTTTTCCTTGATAATTTCATGAATAATGATGTCTAGGCTCTTTTTTTTGGATCATGGCTTTCATGTAGTAGTATAATTTTTCGTTTGTATCTCCTGTATTTTTTTCCAGGTCAGCTGTTTTCCCAGTGAGGTATTTCATATTATCTTCTATTTTTCACCTTTTGGGTTTGTTTTACAATTTCTTAATTTCTCATAAAATCAATAGCTTCCATCTGCTCCATTCTAATTTTTAAAGAACTATTTTCTTCAGTGAACTTTTGAACCTCCTTTTCCATTTGGCTAATTCTGCTTTTTAAGGCACTTTTCTCCTCACATCTTTTTTGGACCTCTTTTTCCATTTGAGTTCGTCTATTGTTTAAGGTGTTAATTTCTTCAGCATTTATTTTGGGTCTCCTCTTTGGGTCTTCCTCGGAAGACCTAAATTGTTTCTCCTCATGTGAAAGGATGGAAGAAAATACCTTCTCACCAAGTAAGTAACCTTTGAATGTCTTACTCTTTTTCCGTTTCTTGATCTATTTCACCGCCAGTTACTTGATTTTTGAGTTCTTTGTCGGGTCTGAACTCAGACCTGATAGTCAGATCAACTACTCAGTTCCCCCAGGGGCCTTAGGTGGAAGTCTTCCAAGGCTGCCACTGTAGTCCAAGTTCTCCTCTCCTAGGTGAAGGAGCCCTCCTGCTGACATTTGAAATTGTTTGTGGGTTGAGCTGGGATCTAGTGTCCCTGCCACGTCCAACTTCACTCCACACTTCCTGGGCTGCTCTTTTTGTGTTCCATGTTTCCTGGACTGTGCTGCATTTGTTCCACCTGGGTTGCTTATTCTTTGTCATTATCCAAGCTCCTATGATTTGCAAAGTATCATATCCCAATTCCTCTAGTGTTTCACTTTACAAGCCACTGAATCCTGTGTAATCCTGACTGTGACTCCTTGATATTTTGATTGTTTCTTTCTGTTTTTTTGCACTATTTTCTCCTTCACTTTATAATTCTTATACTTGGCTACAATCTTTGGGGTTTTCTTTGGGGGATATCTTTTAGGAGGTGATTGATGAATTATTTTATTGACTTTATATCTCTGGTTCTAGGATATCAGGGCAGTTCCCTTGACAGTTTTTGAAAGATCTGGTTGGGCCTCTTTTTTTTTTTAATTCTGGCTTTTAGGTAGTCTAATAATTCTTAAATTACCTCTCCTGAATTTGTTTTCCAAGTTAGTTGCTTTAACAATGGGATATTTTACATTTTCTACATTTTGCATTCTTTTTAGCTTGTTTGGCTTTGTTTTTTTTTTTTGATTGAAAACTATTTGTTTATTTTTTAGTTTTCAACATTCTTTTCCACGAGATTTTGAGTTTCATTCTTCCCCCTATTTTTCCCCTCCCAGATACTCCAGATGGCATGATTTCTGATTATCATTTCCCCTAGTTTGTCCTCTCTTTTGTCTTATCCTCTTCCTCCTTACTTTCTGGGAGAAAAATATAGATATATTTACCCAGCTAGTTGTTTATCTCATTTCCTACTTTCATGTAAAAACACTTTTTAAAAAATATTTGCTCATAAAAATTTGAGCTCCAAATTCTCTCACTTCTCCCCTCCTCACCCACCTCCATTGAGGAGGCAAACAATTTAATACAGAATATATATATGAAGTTATGCCTAAAACCTCTATAATATCTATGCTGTAAAAGAGTAACTGTATTTTACTCCATCCTATCCCAACCCTCAATTGATCCATTTTCTCCTTTGACCCTGTCTCCTTAGTAAAATTTTTGCTTCTGTTTACCCCCTCCCCCAATCGTTACACCCTTCTTTCATCCTTTCCCCCTGTTATCCCCTCCCCTTATTTTTCTGTACGTTAATATACACAATTAATTTTGTATATTATTCCCTTCTTAAGCCAAATCTGATGAGATTTAGTTTCACTTATTCCTTCTCACCTCTCCTTTCTTCCTCACCATTGTAAAACCATTTTGCCTTTTTATTTGAGAAAATTTATCCCATTCTATTTCTCTCTTTCTCCTCCCAGCATATTCCTCTGCCATTCTTTAATTTTATTTTAGACAGCAGCCCTTCATATTCAACTCACCCTGTGCCCTTCTATCTATCTATCTATCTATCTGTCTGTATGTCTGTCTGTCTATCTATCTGTCTGTCTGTCTATCTATGTATCTCTCTCTCTGTCTGTTTGTCTACCTATCTATCATCTATTTTTGCAAACTGCTCTAAAACTGAGACAGGTCTTATGCGTTATAAATATTCTTCTATATAGGGATATAAACAGTTCAAATTTAATGTCTGTTGTGATTTCTCTTCCTTGTTTACCTTTTCAAGCTCCTTTGATTCGTGTATCTGAAAGGCAAATTTTCAATTCCACTCTCTGGTGTTTTCATCAAGAATTCTTGAAAGTCTTCTATTTCATTAAATGTCCCTTCTTCCCCCTGAATGATTTGTAGTATCTATGGTGACTGTGAATATGCCAACAGAGTTCTGAATCACAAAATATAACAGATTCTGTACATTGAAGACAGAAACAAAACATTTATGCAAACACCAGAAAACCAAATCCATCATATCAATAAAGAAATCCATCAGAGTAACCAAGAAGTCTATAGACATTTTCAGACCTTCCCACAAACAGACTTCCCTAAACAAAATGCCCTTCTCTCACTCACAACCAGCGGCCTGATTTCTTTTTCCATACCAGGTCTGATTTTTCTGTCCAATGTCTTCTCAGCTCTGCTCCAGCTTTGCCTCTTCTTGTTCCATGCTTCCTGCTCTATCCTTTTCTGTTCTATCCATTCAGCAAGCGCCTCCCATCACAGCCTTCTTGTGACTCAAACTCATGATACTTAGACTTCCATGTTATTTATCATGTCACATAGGCCTATTAATTGATGGAGAAGATCTTTGCATTCCATTAAAAATACATAATTCCATTAAAATACATTAATGATACAGTATTATATATTATATTATATATATATATAATATAATATATATATTATATATATATATATAAAATAATATATATTATATATGTAATATATTATATATTATATACAGTTTTTCTGGGTAGGTGATTCTTCGTTTTATTCCTAGGTCCTATGACCTCCAGATTATCATATTTCAAGCCTTTCATTCACTTCTCGTAGAAACTACTAGAATTTGTGTTGTCTCATTTGTCTTTCCATAATACTAAAATTTTTTCTTTCTGGGATTTGCAATATTTTATCCTTGATTTGGGAGTTTTGGAATTTAGTTACAATATTTCTAGGATTTTTTTTCGTTTAGTATTTCTTTCCAGAAGTAATCACTGGATTCTTTCAATTTCTTTTCTACCTCTGGTTGTAGAATATCAGGGAAGTTTTCTGTGACAATTTCTTGAGAGATAAGTTTTAGGCTTTTCATTTGAGCACTGCTTTCAGGGAGTCCGAAAAGTTTTAAATTCTCTTTGCTTTATCTATTTAACGAGTCATTGGTTTTTTTCCAATGAAATATTTCACATTGAATTCTATTTGTTTTTTTCGTTCTTCTTTATAATTTCTTGATTTTTCATAAATTTATTAGCTTTCATTTGCTCCATTCTAATTTTGAAGGAAGTATTTTCTTTAGTGAGTTTTTGGATCTCCTTTTCCATTTGGGCAATTCAGATTTTCAAGGAAATATTCTTCTGGATCAGCTCTTGAACTTCTTTGCCATTTGGGTTAGTCTATTTTTTAAGGTTTCATTTTCTTCAAGATTTTTTGAAGTTTCTATTCACAAGGAATTGACTCATTTTTTTCATGATTTTCTTGCATCACTCTTTTTTCTCTGCTCGATTTTTGCTCGACTTCTCTTATTTTCAAAATCCTTTTTGAACTCCTCCATGGTCTGCAACCAATTCATGTTCCTTTTGCATTTTTGAGATGTAGGTGCTTTCACTTTGCTTTTTTCCTTTGGTTGTATGCCCTGATATTCCTTCTCACCAGAATAAGATTCTATAGTCTGAGTCCTTTAATGATGTTTACACATCTTTCCCACAAACACTTGACTTTCTAAGTCTTTGTCAAGGTAGAACTCTCCTTCTAGTTGGAGAGGGGGTGGGTGTTGGTATACCATCTTAGTCTTCAGGGATTTTATATCAGGTGATTCATCCACGACCACCTATGGTCCCAGAACTCCAGAAGCAAGCTCTGCCAGTGCTGCTGCCACCAACACTGGTCACTACTACTATCACTCCAATGTTGGAGTGGAAACCAGACTACCCAGAAAACCCATTTCTCTTTTGCCAAGGTCACCCAGAGATTTCCTGTTGACTATTTTGGCATATGTGGATTGAAAGCTTTGGATACTATCAGAGCTGCCAATGATTCAGTTCCCCGAGGCCTGCTCTGCCCAGTATATGCATGATGGACTGTACTCTGCTTCCTGCCTAGTGTGACACTTCTTGTTGACTTTTCCAGTTTTGTTGCGCTGCAGATTTGTTTCACTGTATCTTTTTGTTGCTTCTCTAGCTCTAGAATATTTTTAGAGTAATTTTTTTTTTATCACAAGAATGCTGCTTTGTTTTTAATATGGTTTGTGACAAGCAATATCAAAGTCAACCACTTTTTCCAAGTTTGTTGTGACGTTTAGAGTAATTTTTACAAGTACACGCAGGGTTTTGGTTGAGAGTTCAGTCTGCCATCTTGGCTCCATACCCTGTTTGGCTATTTATTGATGTCCTATAGAGTCATTAGTTTCAGCTTGCCCAATTCAAAACATAATGAATTATTTTCTTCAGATAGATTGTTTTAGCTCCTTTTCTTTAAGAAGTTGTTTTCTTTAGCCAACTTCTGTGCTTCCTTTTCCAAATTGTTGACTCATTCAAAATTCTCTATAAGTTTCATTTCTTTTCCATTTTTCTTCTACCTCTCCTATTTGAGTTTTAAAATCCTTTACAAGCTCTTTCATACAGATTTTTTGGGATTTATACCAATTCATATTCCCCTTTGAGGCTACACTCATACGGTTTTGAGAATATTATCCTCTTCTGAATTTGTGTTTTAATCTTCCCCATCACTATAATAACTTTATATTATCAGTCCTCTTTTATGTAAATTATGCTCATTTGTTTAAAGTTGCACTCTACTCCTAAGGCCCTAAAGTAACTATTCCATGTTTTTTTGCGTCGGGGGCCATGGACTTGGCCACTGTCTCAGGCAAAACCCGAGGTGCTTAATGCATTCCCACTGCAGTTGGATGGCATGGCCTTGATCCTCCTTTTGTCCTGAGACTGGAGGCCTTACTAATTGCCGTCTGCACCACTGGCCTACTGTGCTAACATTTAGTCGCAGAAGTTGCTGCTCTGGGCTGTGGCAAAGGGCTTCTTGCTGACTTGCCCAATTTCTTTTCTGGCCTGCATTTCCCTTTTACTCAAGTGAGACATATATTTGCTGAAGTTTTTCTAACTTCTGTTAACCTGGAAAGTTGTTTCACTCAATTTTTGTGTGGGTTTTATCACTCAAGAATATGTACAGAAGCTTGATTCAATGTTATTTCTGAGGGAAAGAAGGGAGAGGTCAGGCAACTTCCTCACTTCTCTTCACTCAGATCTTCCTGAATCAGACTATTATGCCCTGAGGCACACTATTAATGTCCTCAGTCTACTGTATCTTTGTCAATTAGGGTCTGAGAGACTTGCCCAAGATCACAGAGCTAATAAGTGTATAAGACCAGATGTGAACAATCAATCTGCTTTCTTAGTATGTAATTGAAATAGGACGGTTGTTCTGCTTTGTTTGAGAGAGTTTTCTTACTGAAAATTCCCTGTATCAATGGAATCAGAAGACCAGAAAAAAAAAAACTATAGCCTGTCACAAAAGTGTTAGTGCAATTCTAAACAATTAAAATTTTAAAATTGATCTGACTTTTAGGATACCTTATATATACTATTGTGGTTGTGATTTTCAGTAAGTAATGAAATCAGAAAGATCTGAATTCAAATTCTACCTCAATTCTTTACTCTGTGATCCTAAGAAAGTCATTACCTAAATATACTTCAGTTTCTGCCCCCAGAAAAGAGGAAATATTATTATTTCCCAAGGATATTTTGAGGATAAAATGAAATAACTTCTTTAAAGGGACTTGTCCACCTAAAAGTGATGTGTCTTTGAACACTGTCACATTACTTTTTCTTTGAAAAGTGAGAAACTACGTATGAGTTTTGCCAAGTTAACATGGTTATTAACAAATGATGATTTGTACATGGTTTTATCAAATTATGTCTCTGTTTAGTTTACTAGTTATTTATAGCCATTGCTTCTATACAATTACATCTTTTTATTTGCAGTATACAAATTGTTTGATTAGATTGGTTTTATTAATTTAAACTTGAATAATTTCATTGTCATATTAACACACATAGACTAAAAAAAATATTCAAAATTCAGATTTACCTACATAGCACCAAGCAAATCATTAGATACACTTCAACTAGTGCCTGAAGCTCTAAAGAAGTTTGAAGATATCTTCATTTTAGCTGTCTTTCAGAAATTATGCATCTGTATCTCATAATAACTTTCCTCCTTCTATAGGTCTCAAGTTTCTATCCCATAGAAATAAATTCCACTGACAATAAGATTTTTTTCAAGGAATATGCAGCCACATCTTTTTCTGGTGAGCCTGCTTTAGGGTTGACTACATTTTCAGCAGGTTTCACGTGGAAAAGTTTGACCATTGATCTTATAGTTATGTGATCACAATATAAGTGACTTATTAGTTGAAAGATAAAGTATAAAAACATACATGACTCTTTTATGCTTAAAACATTATAGTACCTCACAAACAACTCGTGTTCAAGTCTCTAATGCACAAAATGCCTGCTAGCCATCCCTAACTTTTGGATTGTTTGAATAATTCAATTCTTAATGAAATTTGCTTTAAGACAAAACTAAAATGAGAAGAAAGATGAAAGAATTTTAAAATCCAGTAGTCATGGAGAGAATGGGGGTGATAGGCAGAGGATGATCCTGTCACTCAGCTTACTAATTTAGGAATGGAGCAGTATGAAAATGGAAGTTTTAAAGTTTTGTTTTTTCTTCCTACATTTTTAAGGATAGATTATTGTTATGGTGCTGCTGTAAGAAAAACAAGTTGTGAAAAGGAATTCAATATTTCTAGCAAGGTTTTAAGTTATTGTAATAAAGCTGCCCATTAAAATGTATGTATTTAAGTTTTCCTCTTGAAATCTTCTAAGCACACTAGTAACATTTGACTTTTTAAAGTTTAAGAAAATACCTATTAAATCACGAAATATCTTATATAATATATTTTAAATTATCTATTTCTAGGATATATATTTTTATCCATCTTCTCTCTACGGAAACAGATGCCAAACTCATTGTCACATAAGGAAAGAATTTTCAATGTTTCTAAGGCCAAAATAACAAATTCCTAGTGGCCACACTATGTAATAAGTTCTCCACCTTTTGCTAGGCTGGGCTTGGAATTGTAAGCATATGATCTTTGAACAGAAAGATATCCATAGTCTTTTCACTTTAGTGATTGAGAATTAGAGAATTTCATATGACTTTAGAGGAGCATGAATAAAATACATGCTTTCAAATACATTGAGATAATCCTTATAATTTATTAGCATGTATTTTTCTGCTATGGGAAGTACACTGATGATTTCCTCTCATCAGCATAGTGTTCCATATATTTTCTTCTCTTGTGACCTGAAAGAGTATGGAGGAATGATTCCCTTCTAACCAGTAACGATTAGACTATTACATGCTGACAGTCAGTTAAGTCTTACTTAAATATTTTTGTCATGTTGAAGAGAAAAGGCAACTGTGTCATAGAGATAATTACTTTTTCTAAACTACTGTTTCTGAATATTGTTCATGGGTGTGTTCTACCCCTTCCAAAATGATCCATATGGCTTTAAGTATTTTTTTAAATGTTTTTCAGTTATTCCTACTAAAGATAATTTTCCTTTTAAATTTTTCCTTGTTATTTAAAGAAACTACTCAGATTGAATTGAGTAGATGTCAAGACATCATCTCAGTCTAACTTCCTTTGTTGCTGTTAATGATAACTGGGAGATATTAAAGAGAATCTGACCAAGGTGTCAGAGTAAAGAAATACCTTAACTGTACTCTCCCAACGTGCCCCTTCCTGGGGGACAGGAAAAATCAAGACACAAAGTTCAAGAATTTCTCTGGCAAAGCCAAGATGTGGCATGGAGAATGTTTTAAAGTGATTCCTCCAAACTTTCCCCTTCAAACAAGTAAAACAGTAATGTCTCAGAAAAAGTTTCAGAGTAGCAGAACAAAGAAAAAGCCATATCAAGATATTCTTCCAGCCCAAGAAAGCATAGGAGATCAGGAATAGAGGTCTGTAACACATGGAAGGAGGATGGCCCAGAAACCATGTGGATAAAACAGCAGTGATGGGAACAAGTGGTAATAACAGAAGAGAAACTTTAGGATCTCCCAAGTCAGAGATAGTAAGTGTAAATGACAATAGACCAAAAAGAGACTAAAAGAATCCTTGTGCCAGCACTGGTTGCAGGATCAGATTTTTCTCTAGAAACTCTTTTGCATTTGCCTACCTTTTGATCCTAGCTTAAAGGCAGTGAAGAGAATTATTGGTGCAGAGGGATAGCATCAATTTTGGCCCCAAGTGATCAGGGATATTGAAGAACAAAACCAGTTGAAGTCCCAAGGGATTAGGCCTCCTTTCTGGGTAAGGAAAAGAGTGTGAACCGGGAGAACATAATCTATGCTTCTCCCTGGTTCAGATAAATTTGGAAGCATAAACAACTGCCGCATCCAAAGAAGTAGCTCTGAATATAGTCATTTGAAAAACCTGAAGCTTGAGACAATGAAATAGAAGACTTGCAATCATTCTTAATGAAAGGACCAGAGCTAAATAGAAAATCTACTTTTCAAAAATAGGACCCCAGGGAAACATGTAAAGGTAAAAATAAAAGTGAAATAAGGGTCTTGATAAAGTTAAACAGCTTACCTTAACTACGTGAAAAGATGATAGACAAATGTTCCAAGAATGATATCATTACATTAGGGTAATTAGAAGAATTCTATCTAAAAAGGGAGCGCAGAAGAGCTATCAGAATGTTGTAAAACTGATAGGCAAGAGAGAAGGATGCCCTGGGACAAGAAGGAAAGGAAAAAAATGTGGAAAATTATCTCACATACAAGAGGTGTACAAGGAAGAGATTTTATAGTGAAGAAGAAAATGTTATGAGTATTTAAGGGGGCAAAATTAATACAAAAAAATCTATAGGGATACTCAACGAGTGATAGAAATCTATCTTGCCCAATGGGAAAGTCGGTGTCTGGGTGTGGTGAAAGGGAGGGCAGATACAAAAAGCAGTTTTCAGAAGCAAAAGAGACATAAGAAGAGATATATTTTAGGAGAGAGAGAGGGAGAGAGAGAGCGAGGAGGGAGAGGGGGAGGAAGAGAAAGAGAGAAGTATACATGGAAGAAAATAGAAGAGAGGGAAATACAAAGCAATAATTACTGGGAATGGGAATGGGATGAAGTCACCCATAAAATTGAAACATATAGAATGGATTAGAATCCACAATCCAACAATATAATGTTTACAAGAAACAAATTTGAAACAAAGAGAGAGATATATGGAGCTAAAATAAAGGGATAAAGTAGAATATAGTATGCAGCAGCTCAAGTTAAAAATGGTAGGGGTAGAAATCGTGATCTCAGAACAAAAGGAAAAATAGACCCAATTAAAAGTCATATGCAGGAAAACAACATCTATGTAAAAGTATAGACAGTAAAGTAATATCAATAATAAATCTATATGTGTATATGCACATATACATATCTGTGTGAATGTATGTATATGTGAATATATGTATGTGTGTACACACATACATGTGTATACACAGAGAAATATAAATATATGCATGTGTATATATGTATATATCTATAGATTCATGTGTGCACATATATATGGGCATACACACAAAAACACCAAATGGTATAGCATTCAAATTCTTAAAAGAAAAGTTAAATGAATTTCAGAAGGAAATAGATATTTAAATTACACTAGTGAGGAACCTCAACTTCCTCTCTCGGATTTAGACGAATCTAAGCACAACATGAATAAGAAAGAAGTCATTAGTTACACAGAATCTTAGAAATTTTGGATATAACAGACATCTGGAGAAAGCAATGGGAATAGAAAGCACTATAACTTTTTCTCAGATTTTAATATTTATCATGAATTAGAGCCTAAAAACTTCACAACTGAAGATAATAAAGGAGAAATATTAAATGCATTCTTTTCAGATCATAATGCAGTAATAGTTATATTCAGTAGAGAATTGTATAAGTATAGATTATAAGGCAATGGGAAATTAAATAATCTAATCCTAAAGAATGATTGGGTCAAAGAACAAATCTTAGAAATAATCAAGAATTTCATTAAATCAAATTAAGATAATGAAACATCACAAAATTTGTGAGATACAGACAGTGTAGTATATATGGAAACATTTAAATCTATAAATATGTGTAGCAATCAAACAGATAAAAGCAGATCGATGAATTGGGCATGAAAAAATATAAACTAGAAAAAAGAAAAAATTGAAATCCACAGTTAAACATTAAAATTAAAATCCTGAAAATTAAAGTAAATATTAATAAAATTGAAAGTAAGAAAATCATCGATCTACTAAGAAATATCAGGACATAATTAAAAATAAATATAGGGTACATAAATCATTGGTTAATTTGATTTCAAAAGAGAGAAAAATAACATATTGCTACATATCAGAAAGTAAAAAGGGAAATTCATCAACACTGAAGATGAAATTAAAAAAATATATTGCAAGTTATGGTGGTCGATTATATACTAATCTAAATGAACTCAATATTTACAAAACTATAAATTGTATATATTGAGAAGTGGAAAAAGAATACTTCAAAAGCTGTAACCTAAAAATAATGTAAACAAGACATCAATGAGCTCTACAGGAAAACAATTCCTAAATGTTTGCTAGTGAATTCTACCAAATATTTAATGAATTTACCAATACTATCTAAACAATTAAAAAATAGGTAACGAATGAATCCCTTTTACAACAGAAGTAGTTTTGTGACATCTAAACCATGGAGGAAACAAAACAGAGAAAGAAAAGTATAGATCAATATTCATAGTGAATATCTGTGCAAACATTTTAAGCATAATATTAGCAAGGTGATTACAAGAATATATCATAAATGTTTACACTATGAAGAGGTGGAATTTATAATAGGATTACAAGAGTGGTTCAATAAAAGAAAAACAGTAAGTATACTTGATTATATCAATAACAAAAAAATCACAACATGGGGTCAATAGATGCAGAAAAATATTGACATAATGCAACACAATCCACTTAAAAACTCTAGAAACAAAGGGAAACCCAGAGTCTTTCTTTAAGTAAGTACTATCTATCTTAAACCAAGAGCTAGCACTTTGTGTAACAGAGCCAACCTGAATTTTTCTGAATTAGAGCAGGGCTAAAACAAGTTAGTTTATCATTTATACTATTATTTGAGATTCATGGTTCAGTTTTTCATCTTCTGGTAATATCACATACAAATCCAAGTAAACCAATTTGCTTTATGTTTGTTATAAGAAATTCTAGAAATGGTATGAAAATCAGGAAGACAAATTACATAATTCTGTACTTAAACATCAAGCACATGTACATGTATACACCATATACACAGTAAAGTAGAAAAATGGTAGTATCAGCAAAAGTTGATTGCATAATGCTTTTTAATATACACATGATAAACCATACAAGTCATTCCCCAATTGATAAATGATCAAAGGATATGAACAGGCAATTTTCAGGGGAAGAAATTAAAGATATCTATAATCATATGAAAAAGTGCTCTAAATCACTACGGCAAATCAAAACAACTCTGAGGTACCATATCACACCTATAAGATTGGCAAACATGAAAGAACAAGAAAATTATAAATGCTAGAGAGGATGTTGGAGCGTTGAAACATTAATTCATTGTTGGTGGAGCTGTGAGATCATCCAACCATTCTGGAGAATGGTTTGGAACTATGCCCAAAGGGCAACAAAAATGTGCATACCCTTTGACCCAGCAATATCGCTACTAAGATTCTATCCCCAAGAGATTAAAGAAATGGGGAAGGGACCCACATGTACAAAAATATTTATAGCAGCACTCTTTGTGGTAGCCAAGAACTGGAAACCACGGAGATGCCCATCAATTGGGGAATGGCTTAATAAATTATGGTATATGAATGTAATGGAGTATTATTGTTCCATAAGAAATGATGAACAAGAAGACTTCAGGGAGACCTGGAAGGACCTATATGATCTGATGCTGAGCGAAAGGAGCAGAACCAGGAGAACTTTGTGCACAGCAACGATCACAGTGTGCGAGAGTTTTTTTCTTGTAGACTTGGAACTTTGTAATAACACAAGAACTTAACTGAAAAAAAATTCCAATGACTTTTTTCTAAGGCAAAATGCCTTCCACACTAAGAGAAAGATATATGGAAGTCATTCACAGAATATAGCAGATCAGATTTGTGTGTGGGGGGGGGTTTAGTTTATTATGTTTTGATTTGTTATGTGATTTCTTCCATTTATTTTAGTGCGACTACATAGTATGACTATAGTGAAAATGTGCTCAGTAGGAAAGTATATGCAGAACATATACAGAATTGTATTCTGTCATGGTGAGGGAGGAGGGTAGTGGGGGATAAAAATCTTAAGATTTTAGGGAAGTGATTGTAGAACACTTAAAATAAATTTACTAATAAATTAAAAAATATATGCACATGTTAAATTCACTGTAACTTTCAACATGTATTACTCATATATTTCCTTTTGAATTTGAATTCATGAATATGAAAAAAATAATCCATTTATCTCCTTCTTCATCTTGAAAACATAATATAACTCTCAGGAGATGGGAAGCATTCTCCATCATTGCCCTTAGATTTGGTTTTGGTCAATGTCTACATTAGCATCCTTAATTGAGTTATGTTCTTTTTTCCTTTACAATGTTATTATTTATATGTTTTTTCTCTTGGCTCTGTTTGTCACTGTCAAACAGAGATATCTTTAAGGTGCCAGGCTCTACGTGATGAGAAGACTGAATTTTGCTAATTTGAAATTCTAATAATTCTAGTGGAAGGATTGAAAGATCAGTCACAGAGACTCCCTAGGTGGATAGAAAGCAATTACTTGTATTAATCATCAGTTTCACCATAAATAGAAAGTTTCCCTTGAGAAAATAAAGTCCTATATGTAGAATTGTGAACATGCACAGGAAGTTGAAAAGAGAGAAAATACTACTGTCACCAGTCCTAAACCCTTCCTTTGAAAGGCTGGGACATTTGGAACAAACTATATCTTACAAGGCAGGCCTTCCCCCAGACTCACACTCATATTCCAGAATGTATAGTGCTTTGGGGATTTACATAGTTTACATACATCTTTGGGAGTAACAGCTACTTGATAGAATATTTCCATTAGTTTCCAGTCTTTCAATAAAACTATGGTGTTAAAAAAAAGGTAGGAATACCATTCTGGTATATGAACTTAATATGCAGAAAAATTGACAGAGAAATTCAGTTACATGCTAATTTTATATAAATTCATGAATAGAGAAATAGGTCAATTAGAAGACCTGTAAACACAATGATCTCAATAACTTAAATTAAAAGAATAACCATTAAAAGGCTAAAAGAAATGAAATTGATTGATGGAAAAAATAACATTTGTCCTAGAAAGTCATTCCTTACTCAGCAAGGCAGAAGAGGAGGGAGTTGGAGAGATGGACTATTAAGATAGAATATTACTTACGCAGTCAAATTCTGTCATTGTATCAGACCAAATCCAAGAATAATACAGTATAGAGTAGAGACTTTGATGTAAAGTATAAGCCATAAATTCAATGTAAAACACAAACTCATAGAAAATATAATACTAGTAATTATAAAAAGCTTTACATATTAGTATGTTCTCTGCGGGTATTCTCTATGCAACCTATCATATGTAAACTATTGAATCAAGAGAGACAAAGTGTAGTCTCCTTAAAGCAGCAAATTAACCCAAAGGGAACCAACTTTAAAGTGGGACTCAAATGAAAACTATGGTGATATAGAAAGCACAGGAACAAATCCAAAAGAACGTCAGGAAGACTAAATTAAATTACAATAGAAATTCCAGATGTCATTTTTAGTAGTGCTAGAAAAACTAACAGATCACCAAAAAAGATATCTTACAATACCTAATTGTCCTGGTATAATGCTGAAAACAATACTTAGTGATTTCCAACTGAAGAATAAACTAACTAGATTAAAGTTGGAAGCGTTTAAACAATAAGACTTATCCACACTGGGAACTCAAGTACAAAATAGCTGAAGTGTTAAACAATTGAAAAAAGAAAAAATAGAATTCAAATTGATTTCAGGGGAACAGAAAAAAATATTAAGGGGGAGGGGAATCCAGTGAGAAAGGGTTAAATTTTTAAATTCATTTCAGTGTGGCTCAATATTAAAATAAAAAAGAAAATAGTAAAAGAAAATCAATAAATACCACTCTGAAGATCGAGAGAACATTTAGAAAACGAATTAGGTATAAGTCTGTTTCTATACAATCTTTCTGGAGTAAGGAAAGTAATAGACTAACCCTTTCCAGTAAGAGAATTTAGAGGAAGTAACTTAGTATTAAAGATGAGAAAACTCCAAATAAATCAAATAATATTTTTACAACTCATTCTTTTTCTATTTCCACTTTCTATGTCTATCCCTTTCTTAAATGTTCATGACATTTTTTTTAGGACTGAATCAAGATTTTTGTTTTTCTTTATTGTAATTAAGACTCACCTTTGGGAAAGATTTTCTATTGTTAGTGTTTCTCTCCTTTCTAGTGGTCAGCATTGGATTCCTGCTGCCAAGTCATGAGAAAGGGACAAAGGACCTGAGCTAAAGGCACTTTTCTGATCTCTGGATACATCAGCTTACAGCAGGTTTGACCGTGAATGCTGTGACCACCCTGGTATCCCACAGAGAACAAAGTCACCTTTACAATGTGAAAAAAATATCTTCTGTCACTCTTTCTTTCCCTCTCTGTGGGGAGAATACTCTCTACTCACCCCTCTGAACTAGACCTTCCAGTATGACAGCAAAATCCACTGGTATCATGCTGCTCATCTGGCTAACGCCACTGCTTTGCACTGTTTTAGAGTCTGACCTATGACTCACGTACCACACTTTAAAGTCACTCTCTCTTTAGAAATGTAGGTTTTCAGCAGCATCGGCTTTCCAATAAATTGTATAGTTATATTCTGTCTTCTTCACTTCTTTTCACAATTAATGTATTGTGTTCTCCCCAAGCAGTATTTTCACATATGTGCCAGCTGCTAGGGAGAATTAAGGATTGACATTCCTCCTATTAACAGGTCTAATGAAAGGAAAACCCATTATTAAATAGACTGATCTACTGACTTAGGAAAAGAGACAAGCACTGACCTATCTCACTACTTTCCAACTCTCTTTGAATCAGGTACCTCTCTACACTACAATAAATCACAGTGTCATTGCCAATGACACTTTTCTGATAATTTTTATGTAAAGGTTATATAAAATATATTAAAATATTATATATCTGTGGATCAGTTGTGTATTTGAATTACTCCTTATGAGAGACATGATTTGGGAAGAAAAATAATTTTCCCTAACAATGATTTTGAAAATTTCTGTGTGTTAAAGGACACAATTATTTTCGAGAATGTCTACCTCAACTTCATAGATGTTTTACAGTTTCAAACAAAATGATGACTAAATTATTAAAAGCACACATGCTAGTTTCATTATTCAAGAATAAATAAGTTACATTTAAATTTTTACCTTCATTTTTCCTCTGAGGATAAAAGAAACATGAAGAACTAAGAATCATGAAAATTTATTTGGTTCTCTTAAAATTAATCTCAGCAATTGAAACATGTTATTTAATTCCCACAATCTTACAGCTTAAAAAAATTGTGAAGCCCTTTCTTTAAAACAATTTATGAGTTAAGTAATGCTATTGTTATCTCATTTTTATAAAAGATATTTCAAGGATTATTGAGATAACCACAATGGAAATTTTTAGAGATATGTCTGTAATCACAATCTTCCATTTGTGAGTTTAGTACCCTCTCCCTTAATGAATTCTCAATACTACTTAGAATAGATCAACACACAAATAACTGCAAGAGTATATATGTGTATATGGTATGTATGTATATATACAAACAAATGCACACACGCGGATTTGGATTCCATAAGTTGTATCAAAGAGAGCATTATTATTGCCTGGTGAATTCTCTTAAACGCATTTGAAAATCTCTTGTTTGCTTGAAATAATATTTATACAGATTTTTTTTATTCAGGTAACATTTATATAATATGAGATTTACACCACACTTCACAAATGTTATCTCATTTTTATCTTCAGTAAAACCCTTGGAAGTAGGCACCCACTTATATGATGATCAAATTGAGGGAGGCAAAAATAACGCGATTTTCCCAAGCTCAAACAGCTATTAAATGTCTGGAACTAGATTTGAAACCAGTGCTTCCTAATTCAAAGCCTAGTGCTCTATCCATTGTGCTACATTGATTTTTCCCTGTCATGTGAAAATATTTGAATAAAATGAGAATTTATACTGCACACAGTCTCATACTTAGAAATTCAGGTTCTGCTTTTTAAAAATATAATAATTAGTATGAAAGCCTGTATGTCCCTGTAGAGGGATTTTCGATATAGTGAGTTATTCTTGCTGTTTCTATTGTGAATTAGAGTGTGCTGATTATACAAAATTTTACAGGATCTCAAGAATATTAGAAGCCATTTAAAAAGAGATCAAGCTATTGATTTACAATGGAAAAGGAATGTAGATACGTGTTGTCCTGGTTAGGTTGTTGTTTGTCCTTCATTTTCACAGAAAATAATGTTGTGTAGTCAAATGGAAAACTTATTGGGGTAATTCAAAAATAACTATATCTTGGTCAGTCTCTGAAAATCCAGAATTGAACAATCAATTTAAAATCAAGACGGGGGAGTGAAAGGTCATAATTATGAAATAGTTTTTGTCCCAAAAATGTGCTTCCAAAAAATACAAAATAGAATTCTAAGTGGTGGGAAAAAACATCACAGTGAGTCATTTTTTTCCATCTTAGGGTTACTTGTTTTTTGTACTTTTTTCTTCAAAGAGGGCCAATGGCATCATAAGGGCATGTCTTGATTTGCTCATGAATTTGATTTAATTGAGGTAGAGTTAGATGACATCATCAGCCTCACTTTCTCTTCCAGTGTTATTGAAGTTCAGTAGCAAGAAAACAATCAAGATGACTAGAAATGCCCAGGATTCAGCAGATAACTTTTGTGTATTTGATGTTTGTGTAAGTTCTAAATGCCCCACAATGTTTGCTTTTAATGTTTTCAAGATTGTTGGAACAAATTGTTTTCAACCACCCATTCTGTCAAGGGAAGTCTTCACCTGCTTGGAGTAGATATCTCTGTAACTTATCTATGGGTTGGAAGCCTATTGGTTGCCCTCGGTCTAATTTAGTCAATCTGTTCAGAAGGTTTTACCAGGCTGTGGTGATTGTGCATACCACAGTTTCTTGGAATCACCACCAGTGAGAGCTGCATGGAAGATGACCATCAAAAATGGCTGAGCAACCCTGAAAATATCTTGGCAATTCCTCATACCAGAGATACTAGTCCATTCTGGTCATTCCATGCACATCAGGGCAATTTAGTGAAATAAATAATTGCTAAATAATAAATCATTGGAGAGATGCAAGGATTTTTTTTTCTCTTCTTATATCCTCACTCTCCTAGGTCAAGTCAGTAACTGAAGGATGTTGCTGATAATGAGATTGGATTAGCTTTCTCCTCACTCTTGTTCAGATCTCATCCGAATGGGGAAGCCCATGATGTGTTACTCAGGCTTAGGAGGAGGTGGGGATGGTTATACTTTGTCTAGATTATACAAGGCTGTAAGTGGTCCGGGAACAATAATGATCAAAGTCACACATCTCAGTCCCTCCTTAGAATAGATCCATCTCTTTTTATAACGTTTGTTTTTCACAGTTATTGTTAATCAATCATAATTGATCATCTGCTCAAGAATGCCCACTCTTCCAAGGACATATAACAGTTAAGTGGGTTCCTTGAGGTGTGTGGCATTCAAGAGTAACAATAACCTCTTTAATTATCTACTAGGAATAACTGATAAAATGACTAATTACTCAAACTCTTCATATAGCACTTTAGGAAGGAAGAAAGGGAAATCTCCAGTGTAAGGGTGGTGAACAAGAAGGTGAACACATGAAAATGGCATGAGCTCTGGACTTTTTGGTGGCAGCAATTGGGGGAAACATCTTCTAGAATTGGTAGAGGTAATGAACACCTGGTCAGAGAAAGATTCCAAAAAAACCCAAAAAACAAAAAACCACTTGTACTTGTACTAGACACAAAATCAGGTGCCATTTGTCAGATTTATTGCAAATTACCCAATTCCAGATCGCAGATTCAAAGTGAAGAGAAAACCTCAGGGTCACAAGGCAGCAGAAACCATATGTTTATAAGGATCAGAGTGAAGAACATGAAGACAATGACAAGCTTATCTATATATTACACTCACTGGAAATACTGAAAATTTATAGACTGAGATTTTCAAATTGATCTGTGAAAGCAAAAGAAGAATAGAAAAGACAGCAGAAGAGAATTATAACATAAAGTTCAAGGTCCAGAATTAGGCTGGGAAAATGAGAAAAAACAGCAAAAGCAATCTGACCATACAAACAACACTTGAAACATCTGTAAGCAAATCTTCAAAGAAAAGGACATATTGGAAACATGCCTAGCAAAAATCTCTAGAAGCCCTAAAGAGATAAAAGGAATCAAAACAAAATGAAATAAAGCAAATAAAAGCAGCAAAGGATATGGGGGAAAGATTTCAGAACTATGTACCAAATTACTAAAAGAGAAATAACAGATTAGCAGAAGATTCACAATGAAGAAAACAACTCCTTTAGAATTAGAATTTGGAAATGGAATCCTATGACTCTTTGAGGCATCAAGAATGAATAAAATGAAATAAAAAGACTGGGAAAAATAGAGCATAAAATGAAATACGTCATCAGAAAAAATTCTAATGTAGAAATGAAGAAGAAAGACATGTAATTTAAGAATCACTAGTCTAACTGAAAGTCAAGGCAAAAAAGAGCTGAGGCGTAATATTTCAAGAACTTACTAAGAATGGGGGACAGAGCCAAGATCGTGGAGTAGAAAGATGGAACTGTAGAAGTTCCCCTACATGACCCATAAAATACCTGAAAAAATGACGCTAAACAAATTCTAGAGCAGCAGAAGTCACAAAACAGAGCAAAAGAGATTTATATCCCAAGACAGGTGGGAAGGTCAACAGGAAAGGTGTGTCACAGCAAGTGCCAGGTACAGTGCAGCCCAGCATGGGCCGCACCTCAAGGCAGGGGCAAGATACAGAACAGGCTTCAGGGAGTCATCGTCAGCAGCAGTCCCCAGACTGCTCAACCCCAAAACACCACAAACAGCTTCAAAGGTCAGTGAGAAAACATCTTCACCCAGGAGAAGGGAACATGGTCCAGTAGCAACAGCCACTGAAGTGGCAGCATCCATTTTTGGAGCCCCGTCATCTAAATCCCCTGGGATAATTGAGCAACTGATCTAAATCTCAGCCTTGAGAATGATTCTGGAGTGAGGAGAAGCACTGGCTTGGTGAAATTCAAGACGATTGTGGAGAGGGAATGCTACTCAAAGATTCTGGGCAGGAAACTTTTTAGTTTCTCCCAGACCAGAGTGTAGGCGAGGAGAGGAGTCAACTCCTATGCCTTCATTGTGCCACCTTGAAGGAACTAAGAACTTACAGGTGCCCAGAGTATGCCCTCCTCTTGAAAAACGACTAAAAACTCAATTAACTGGCCGGGAATATGCCCAAAAAGGGGGAAAAATAAGAGTGTAAAAAGTTACTTTCTTGGTGAACAGATATTTTCTTCCATCTTTTTGGATGTGGAAGAACAATGCATAGTCAGAGAAAGTCTAGGCTTTTGAGTACAAAATCTCCAAAATAAATATGCAGTGGTCTCAGGCCATGGAACATTTCAAAAAGGATTTAGAAAATCAAGTAAGAAAGGTGAGGAAAATTTGGGAAGGGAACTGGGAGTGATACAAAAACATCATGAAAAGCAAGTCAAAAGCTTACTGAAAGAGACACAAAAAAAATGCTAAAGAAAATAATATCTTTAAAAAATAGACTAACTCAAATGACAAAAGATGTCCAAAAAGCCAATGAGGAGAAGAATACTTTAAAAAGCAGAATTAGACAAATGGAAAAGGAGGCTTTACAACTCACTGGAGAAAACAGTTCTTTACAAATTAGAACGGAACAGATGGAAACTAATGACTTTATGAGAAACCAAGAAATTACAAAACAAAACCAAAAGACTGAAAAAATAGAAGATAACGTGAAATAACTCATTGGAAAAACAACTGACCTGAAAAATAGACCCAGGAGAGACAATTTTTAAAAACTGATGGGACTACCTGAAAGCCATGATCCTAAAATGAGCTTAGACATCATATTTCATGAAATTATGAAGGAAAGTTGCATTCATATTCCAGAACCAGCAGGCAAAATAAATATTGAAAGAGTACATCAATAACATCCTGAAAGCGATCAGAAAAAAGAAACTATTAGGAATATTGTAGCCAAATTCCAGGGTTCCTATGCCAAGGAGAAAATATTGCAAAGAGCTAGAAAAAATCAATTCGAATACTGTGGAAAAACAATCAAGATAACACGACATCTATCACCTTCTACATTAAGGGATTGTTGCACTTTGAATATGACATTGCAGAAGTCAAAGGAAGGATTAAAACCAAGAATCACCTACCCAGCACAACTGAGTGTAATACTTCAGGGGAAAATGAAGATCCAGTGAAATAGAGGATTTTCAACCATTCTTGATGAAAACATTAGAAATGAATTGAAATTTGACTTTCAAACTCAAGAATCAATAGAAGCATGAAAAGGTAATCAGGAAAGAGAATTCGTAAAGGGTTTTCGAAAGTTGAACTGTTTACATTCCTATATGAAAATATAATATTTGTAACTCTTGAGACTTTTCTCAGCATTTGGGTAGTTGGAGTTATATTACACACACATACACACACACACACACACACAAAAACACGTGTATATATATATATATATATATATATATATATATATATATGTAAAGAGAGACAGAGACAGAGAGAGATAGAGACAGAGACAGAGACAGAGAGAGAGAGACAGAGAGAACAGAGTGAGTTGGGTAAGAAGTGATGATACATAAAAAATAAAATTAAAGGGTGAGAGCGGAATATATTGGGTGGAGAAAGGAAGAAGTGGCCATGGGAAAATGATCTCTCATAAAAGATGCAAGATAGAGATTATAAAAGGGAAGAGGTGAGGGGGAAAAAGTGAAACTTACTCGCTTGTCATTTGGCTTAAGGAGGGAATAATACACTCACTCAGTTTGATATGAAAATCTATCTTACACTGCAGGGACTTAGGGAATAAGTGGATGGGCAGGGATGATAGAAGGGAGTATAAAGGAGAGGTGAGAGAAATTAGAAGTAAACATTTTTGGGGAGGGAAAAGGTCAAAAGAGAGAATAAAATAAATGGGGGGCAGGACAGAATGGAGGAAAATAGAGTTGGTCTTATACAACATGGCTATTACGGAAGTGTTTCACAAAACTACACATACATATTCTGGGTTGAATTGCTTTCCTTCTCAGTGGGGATGGGTGGGAAAGGAGGAAGGGAGAGAAGTTGGAACTCAAAGTTTAGGAACGAATGTTGAGAATTATTTTGCAGCTGAGAAATAAGAAATACAGATAATGGATTACAGAAATCTATCTTACACTACAAGAAAAGAGAGAAGATGAGGACAACGGAAAGGAGGAGTGTGATAGATGGAAGGGCATATTGAGGGAAGGGGCAATCAAAACGCAAGGAGTTATGGGGTGGGGGAGAGGAGAGATGGGGAGGAAATTTGGCACTCAATATTTTGTAAAAATGAATGTTGAAAGTTAAAAAATAAACAAATAAACGTTTTTTAAAAAAGATGTAACTGACATAAAATATGACCAGAGTAACACTGTCATATGCCTATTCTTATAAGAATGATAAGTGAATGTATTGAGATTTTGAGGATATGCTTCATGAAAATATGAAAAGAGTAGGGGCAAGTCTTCATAGATAATTTTTTTCATGGAATATAAGATAGATACTTCTGTATTTAGATTTTATACTATAACAAAAGCATTTGACTCCACGAAACTTCATTTGTAACCCAGTGAAAAAAGTATTAGATTTTGAGTTAGCAAACGTAAGTGCAAATGCTGCCTTGGCCACTTAGAAGCTTATGTCATTGTAGGCAAATTATTTACCTTCTCAGAACCTCAATTTTCTCATCTATGAAAAAATATGTCAGTAATACTTGCAGTAGAGGGAGCAAAATGCTTTTTGACAAATCTCAAATCACTGTACAAATGTGAATTGTTATGAATATTCAGCTAATGTTTCTGCTTTTCATATACTAAAAAAAAGAACTTACTATGAAAAACTGCTCAGATATCACAGTCAGAGGGCAAAGTAGAAACTGAAAGAATTCATTGATAACCTCCTGAAATTAGTCACAAAAAGAAAATTCCCAGGCATATTTTTGCTATAATTCAGACCTCCGAGGTAAAGGAGAAACTATTATAATCAGTCATAAAGAATCAAAATACCAGGAAACAACAACTAATATCATCCAAGATTTTGTACGCACCAGTACAAAAGAGCAGAGCATTTAGAATATGATCTGGAAATCGAATGAAGTAGAAATACACCCAAGTATAACCTATGTGGCAAAACTAAATTCAATTCTGGAGGTGGAGGAGATATTTAATAAAATAGAGACCTTTCACCCTTTCCTGATGAAAACTCCACATGTAAATAGAAATCTTATATTCAAACATGACTTAAAGAAAGAAAAAAGAGAAACATAACTGAGAAAACAGGAATTTTACAGTCAAACTTTTTAGTTTCTATATGAAATGATGATAATATGATCTCTCAAAAATTATCAAAACTAACACAGTTAGATGGAATCTACTTAGAAAGAATTCACAATTTTGAGCCGATAATATTAAGACGACCTGAAAAGAGAAGTGAAAGTTTGAGAAAGGTATGCACTCAGAGAAGGAGTAAGGGAGATGAACAATGTGGCAAATTGTCTCATATAAAAGAGATACAAAGAAGAGTTCAAATAATGAAGCAGGAAGTTAGAGGGTGGGAAAAGTCAATATTTGAAGCTCACTTTTTTCTATGCTAGTTCAATGAGGGGCAAATATCCATCCATACATAGTTGAGTAGATAAATTCATCTCATCTAACAGGGAAGTAAGAAGTGAAGAGGATAAGAGAAAGGAGGGAGGGATAAGAGTATGGATAAATTAGAGGATATAGTGGTAATGAGTTAAAAAGTCTTAAAGACAGTACAAGATCATAAAGAATGATACATATAAAAGTAAAGGATGGAAGAAAATAAACAGCACTTATAACTACGAATGTCTATGAGATCAACTCACCCATGACCTGAAAGATGCAACAGAATATTGTTTACATGACACATACTTGAAATAGCAAGATAAACACAGAATTAAAATAAGGGGCTCAAGCTAAAGTTAAAAAAAAAAGAAAACTAGGGCTAGCAATCATGATTTCAGACAAAGCAAAGGCATAAGCAAACCTAATTAAAAGACAAAGTCAGGAAAATAACAATTTGCAAGAAGGTAAGATAGACATCACCCACGTGGAAATGTTTAAAGCGATTGTAAATGTGTTGTCTATATCACATTGCATTCCATCTTGGTAAGGGGGGAGGGAAGAAAGGGAAAGAATTTAGAACTCAGAATTTTATAAAAGTGGATGTTGAAAATTAAAATAAATATTTTAGAGATAAAAATTAAATTAAGGGAAACACGTCACTATATCTGAAAATATATACAGTGTATCCAAACATGTAGACCTAGTACCACTAAAAAAATGAGGCGTCATGTCTTCTTATCTCTTTCCTTTGGAGATACACGTCTCCTTTTTAATTTTGCGACCATCACTTTTGATTGTTTTGTGGTTGATGAATTTTTACCCATTTGCATTTTTTACATTACGTCATTCTCTTGCCTCTACTTACTTTACTCCTCTCTAATTCATGTAAGTCATTTCCTGCTTCTTTGTATTCACCATTGAAAAAACGTTTGGTATTTTTTTCCAATTACATGTAAAAATTATTATTAGCATTCACTTAAAAAATTTTGAGTTCAAAAACTTTTTCCCTTCAAACTCCCACTAATTGAGAGTCAGGTAATTCAATATGGATTTTATATATATATATAAAATCCAACTGAATTTCACTACTTAACTATCATAACCCTAAATAGATATATATATATATATGTATATATATAATATATACATATATATATATATATATATATATATATATATATATATGTCGTCATGCAAAACATTTCCATGATAGTTAAGTGGTGAAAGAAAACAGATAAAAAATAATAAAATAGTCAAGAAAAATGAAGTTTAAAAATGGTAAAAAAAATACATTAATAGAGAAATTAGGACTGAATAAGAAGATTTCAAAATTGCTATCAAGAAGATGAAAACTTGAGAGATTGTATTTGTCCTTTGTTCTCAAAGAGGGCCATGATGATGACATGACTTGCACTTGACTTTGATTTGAGTGAGTTAGAACTGTGCTTGCTTTGTACTCCAGAGACATCTGGGTCCAATGACCTGATATTCATCAGGACAAATGGAGATGGCCCAGGATGCAATTTATGACCTTGGTCATTTTAGGCTAAAGTCTTATAACACTGTCCCTCTGAGTGAGATATACCCTTTCATTGACCAGGCTCTTTAAGTAGATACTCATGGGATGAGCCTTTTTAATGAAAAACAAATAAAAAACAAAAAAAATAACAACAACAAAATAAAACTGGGAGGGGAAGACTGGGTAAAAGCGAAACAGATTCTGAAGTGACCAGTTGTAGTAATATAGAATAAGAAGAGAGGAGGTTAAATTGCAATTCGGAAACGAAAGAATTGTCACCAATCCAAAACTGTTATCTAACATACAACTCATCTTGTTAAGATGAGTATTCTCTTATTAAAGCAATATAGTTATAACTGGGACAATTAAGTTGAAAACTTAAAACAATAGCAATTCAAATTGATAGAATAAGAAGATAAGGAATGGAAAGCCTGAGTGGTAGTATGTTTCCTGAAAAATGTATTAAAACAAAAAAAAAACACATGGTAAAGGTAGGCTTTGACTATGTTAGACAAATCTTTTAAGGTATATTTATGGTACGACATTGATGTGAAGATTATAAGCTGTGTCCTGGTGGATATATAGGATATATATAGTGTCACAATTGTGGTAAAGATAATTAATTTAGTAATAGGTACCATTCTTGCAATTGAGTCATAAACCTGAGACAAAGTTACACATAGAAAGAATATCCTTTTACAAAATGAAAGTATCTTACTCATCAATACAAAAATTCTGTGAAACTATCGATTAGGGTAGAAAATATTTCAAATACTTAAATAAATTGGTATTATGTAAATACACTACGGTGTTCAAACTCCTTTTCCTATCTTAAAAGAAAAACAACAATTTATGTTGTAAAGGAATTTTACTTTGAATGTTTGGTAGAATTAGCTTGTAAGTGCACTTGGTTTCCCTTCCCTCACTGACACAATAGGAAGCTCATTTATAGAGTGTTTGATTTAATTTTCTAAACTAGTCGTGTTTCTTTTGGCTGATGTTAATTTTAATTACTTGTATTTTTTATTCATAATTTCATTCAGGGTTTCAGTTTCATTGGTAAATAACTGGAAAGAAAACTTCTAATAATTGCTTCAATTTCACTTTTTTTATGTCTGAATTTATCTTTTTCATTTTTGATACCTGCAATTTGATTTTCTTATTTAAAAAATAACTCAAGTTACGAAAGCCTTAAAAAAGAAAACCAGTTCCTAGTTTGATTCATTAATGATATTGTAACTTTAACCATTATAATTCACATCTATAATTTGGAGAATTTTATTTTTGGCATTTATTGGTGGCTTTTAAGTCTTTGCCTTTGTAGTTCGGGTTACATGCAAAATTTCTAGATAAACTTTTTATCACTTTTATTGATACAATTTTATTTTTATAGTGTCTTTTCCTAAGTATTTTATTATTCCCAGTTTCATGTAGAGACAATTCTTAACATTGATTTTTAAAACTGAGTTCCAAAATTTTTCCCTTCCTCTTTTTTGACCCCATTTAATTGAGAAAGCAAGAAATATTTTATAGGTTACACATATTTAGTCATGCAAAACACATCCATATTATTCATACTGTGAAAAAAATAAAAATTCAAAAAATGAACCAAAAATGTGCTTCAATCTGTATTTAGACACCTTCAGTACTTTCTCTGGGGATGGATAGCATTTTTCATCATAAGTCTTTCAGAGTATCCTTTGGATTTTTGTATTGTTGTTAACAGTTAAGTCATTGACAGCCTAACATCTTACAATATTGCTGTTATTTCTGCACAGTATATTTCACTTTGTATCTGTCATAAGTTTTTCTAAGAGCATTCTGCTCATCATTTCTTATGCAACAATAGTATTCAATAATAGTCATATACTTGTGCAGTCAAAGCCAAATCAAGGAATTCTTGAGTTCAAATTCTTTGACCCCAGAAAATAGCTGGTAAAATATTTTTGTACATATATGTACTTTACCTTTTTGTTTTTATTTTATTTTTTTTATCACAGACCAAGTAGTGGTATTGCTAAGTGAAAGAGCATGGATAGTTTTATACAACTTTGGTAAAAGTTCCAAATTATTCTATAAATTGTTGGATCACTTCACAATTATACAAGTAGTGCATTAATATCGCATTTTTTCCCCACACGTCCCCTCCAACATTTGTTATTTCCTTTAGTATGCTATTAGTCAATCTAAGAAGTATGAGGCAATGCCTCAGAATAATTTTAATTTGCATTTCACCAATCTATAGTGAGTTAGAGTATTTTTAAGATGACTATAGATAGCTTTGGTCACATATTGAAAACCGTATGTATTTTTTGATCTTTCATCAAATGGGAATTGGATTATTTTTATAAATTTGACTTGGTTCTCTATGTTTGAGAAGGCAGGCTTCAATCAGAGAAACTTGCCTCAAAATTACGTTTGTATTTACTATTCCTAACTGTATTTCGACGCCCTCTATCCCACTCTCATAAAGTTATTCTATTCTATCACTCCTTTCATTCTGTCCCTCCTCAAAAGTGATTTGCTTCTGACTACCCCTTCCCTCAATCGACCCTCCCACATATTTACTACACACCACTTTTCTGCTATCTCTTTGCTCTCCAAAATTCCTGCGGGTTAAGATGATTTTTTCCCCAATTCTGTGTGTGTTATTCTCTTTTTGACCCAATTCTGATGAGTTCAAGCTAACTTATTTCCTTTCCCCTTCTCCCTCATTCACTTGACTATAAAGGCTTGCTCTTTTATGTGAGATAATTTGCTCCATTTTATTTCTTCCAATGCATTCCTCTCTCATCCCTTAATTTTATTTTGTAGATATAATGCATTCATATTTAAGTTGCATCTGTTCCCTCTATCTGCATATACTTCTGCTAACTGCACCAATAATGAGAAAGGTCTTATGAGTTAAAAGTATCATCCTCCCATGTAGGAGTGTACACACTTTAAATCTTTGTAGTCCCTTATGATTTCCCTTCCCTGTTAATCTTTTTAGGCTTCTTTTGAGGTTTGTTTTTGAAAGTCAAATTTTCTACTCAGCTCTTCATCCAAAATGCTTCAGATCCTCTATTGCAATGAAAATTCATTTGATCACTTGAAGGATTATACTCAGTTTCACCTGAATGATTGTCCTCCGTGTTACTTTACCTTCAAAAATATCATCTTCCAAGTCGTCTGACGTATTAATATGGTGGTGGGAAATGTGGTAAATCTCATGTTATTCTGACTGTGCCTCCATGAAACAAGAATTATTTTTTTCTGACTTTGGCAATGTTTTCTCCTTAAACTGAGAACTCTGGAATGTGACTTTAATATTCTTGGAAGTTTAAATTTTGGTATCATGTATGGAGGTGAATGGTGAATTCTCTAACCCTCTGGTTCTAGAATCTCAGAGAACCTTTCATTTCTAATTTCTGGAAAGATGATACAATTCATGAGAATTGTATCCTTATTACAATATTTTAAGGGATATGCATAGACTGAGGGGGTGGTCTTAAGTTGAATTTTATATGACGATAAAAATAATAATTAAATGGAAAGGGATTGTAATGGGAGATGGGGAAAGGAGATAGAAAAACATAGTAGAGGAAAAGAGGGGTGGGAGGTGAGCATTGTTTGAAACTTACTATCATTAGATTTGGCTCCTAAGGGGATAACATATTCAGTTAAAGTAACCTAATTTGTGCTGTAGGCATTATGAGGGGAAAGGCAAAAGGAAAGGGACAGCAGATAGAAGAGAGGGTAGACTGAGGGAGGCAGTGGTCAAATACAAAACTCTAGTGAAGAGAAAGGAGAAAGAAAAACATAAAGTAGGTGGAGAGAATAGGATAGAGAGAAAGAAACATATCATAACTGTGAATGTAAATGAGATGAACTCTCCCATCAAACAGGAGTAGATGGCAGAATGGATTAAAAGTATCACTACAATTTGTTGTTCAGAAGGAACACTTGGAAATAGAGGATACTCACAGAGTGAAGGTAAAAGGCTGGAGTAGAATAGGTTATCCTTCAGCTGAAATTAAATAAAAGGGGTCAAGGTAGCAAGCCTGATCTCAGACAAAGTGAAAATAGAAATAATTGAAACAAATAAGGAATGAAACTCTATACTACTAGAAGGCACCATCGATAAAGAAGTAACATAATTACTAAACATATATACATAATATCTCAATTCTTACAGGAGAAGTTAAAGGAGTTACAGGATGGAATAGACAGCACAACTATGCTAGTAGGTGACCCCAAACTCCGCATCCGAACTAGATAAACATAACTACAAAATAAACAAGAATGAAGTTAAGGGGGGTGAAATATATTGATTTTTTTTTTTAAAAATTGACAGGGTGGACCTCTGGAGAAAATTGAATAGGGATGGGAAAGAATACGCCTTTTTCTCACTGGTAAATAGCATCTAAACAAAATTAGCCATGCACTAGATCATAATAACCTCACAATCCAGAGGAGAAAGACAGAAATATTAAATGCAGCCATTCCAGAAGATGATGAAATAAAAACTATATGTAATAAAGGGACATAGAAAGTGACACTTCAAGTTAATTGGAAAATAAATAATCTAACCCTTAAGAATGAGTGGGTCTCATAGAAGCATTCAATTCCTTTTTCAAGACAATAGCAATAATGAGGTAACATAGGAAAACAAAATAAAATTAAGAACTGTTATTATAAAAAAAACAATAAACAAGATAAACCTTTGATTCATTTTATTAAAAAAAAAAAGAATACCAAGTTACCAGTATAGAAAAGTCAAAAGAGCATCAATGAAAATTAAATGAAAATAATAATTAGGAACTATTTTGCCCAACCTCATGCCAAGAAATTTGATAATTTCAGTGAAGGTACATGAATATTTGCAGAAATACAAATTGCCCAGATCAAAAGAAGAGGAAACAAAATTCTTTAATAATATGATGCAATTAAAATTCATTGAAGAAGCCATCAATGACAACCCGAAGAAAATGTTGTGAATGTCAGATGAATTTAAAAACAAGTTATAATAATCACTTAAACAATTAATTCCAGTGCTATATAGACTATTTGGGAAATTGGCATAAAAGGAATCCTACCATATTTTTTTTCTATAATGAAAATATTGTAATGATAAAGTTACCCGGGAAGAGTCAAAAAAGTGAAAGAAAATTATAAACCAATTTCCCTAATGAATATAGATGCGAAAATTTTAAATAAAATGTTAGTACAAAGAACACAGGAATTATTTCCAAGAATAATACACTTTGATCAGTTGGGATTTATACCAAGAATGCAAGAGTAGTTCAATATTAGGAAACTGTCTCCATAGCTGAACATATCAACAACAAGATTAGCAAAAATAATACTATTATCTGAATAGACACAGAAAAACTTTTGGTGAAATACAAAACCTGTTCCTATTAAAAACATCAGCGAGCATAGGAATAAATGAAATATTCCCTAAAATGATAAACAGCATCTATCTAAACATATATGATTTATATATATATATATATATATATATATATATATAATGATGTAGGTCATACATGGGCACTTATGCAAAACACATTTTCATATTAAATATACAGTAAAATAAAACAGTTTAAAAAACAAAGTAAGAAACTAAAGAAAAACATGTTTCTATCTACATTCTATTGATGGGACACAAAATGTATTATGTTTATTAAATTAAGTTTCATTCAATGCTCTTCAGCTTTAATATGTTGTATAAAAATTACCCCTTGTTATGTGTCATTTTGTTGCAAGATTTAGATCTTCAACAAAAGCTTTAGGCATATCCATCAATATAATACAAAGGAAAAAAACTTAAACAGAACAACTCTTGGAAACAATAAAATGTCTAAATAGAAAGTTTATAATCAAATTTAAATGAATGAAAGAAGAAGTATCAAGAAATCAACTGAGATAAAATGAAATTCAAACACATATGCATATTATTGTTAATTGTTCATATCATATAGTTTAGTTCCTGAAACTACATATCAATTAACCAGTATTTTGACAATAATTAATAGGGAAAAAAGAGAATTGTAAATAGGACTTCTATATAGAACCGTAAAGCACTGGCATGATTCTGTTACGATCATCTGGTATAAGCCAGAAATGAAGCAATTGAAAGAAAATAAAATCTTTTTATTGACATGTGCCTCACATTATCTGATTTGAAGTCTGAATACCATACTGAGATACCATATGTGTGACATTTTCAGCTTTTTGTCCTTTTATAACATTCCCAATACTAATCAAAATGTCAGGAGTATGTAAAGTGTTGTCAGCTGTAGGAAAAATGCATTTCTGCTGAGTTCATTTTCCCTGAGGGAGGAAATGATCATCTGAGTTACATTATGCATAGTTTCAACTAAAAGCAACGTTGTCGAGGATTTCCACTGGTTACAATTATTACCTAAATATACTATATGTGAGCTAGAAGCACAGCAAAATTACAGAAATTCACTTTCAAAAATGTTTAAAATAAACATTTAAGAACTATAAGAGCATAGGATGATGATTAGGGGTATTGGGAATGAGCTGTTTAAAATTCTTGAGAGAAATATGATTCTATGTAAATCAAGAAACTTTACATCATTCCAGTTATGGAAAATGAAATGTGACATGTCAAGATACTTAACTTACAGTCTTCTAATCTAAATTTTGTGCGTTCCTTCTTTCTTTCACTAAATTAGCTCATTCTCTCTCATAGTAACCTGCTTCTTACCCATCCTCTCAGGGAAACTCTTTAGTCTCCTAACAGTCCCTGTCTTTCTACAAATTTTAAGTGACCCACATAAAATGAAACACATTGAATTACACGTGTTTGAGAATGGACATCCAAAAGAATATAGAACAAAATTATGGAAATATGTAATCCATTTTTCATATGTAATTCAGCAGATAAACATGATATAGGACGCACCCGAGGCAAGAGAAGCATGGTCACACAAGTAGAACTTACATCAACTAAATAACAGGAAAAGTACTTAATGACAAAAACAAAAAACAGAAAAAAATAATCCTGGTATTGTGCTTTGGTCTTTGTGTTCTTATGCTGTTCTTACTTTATCTAAAATTTTTAACTTACATTTAATGAGATATAGGATTTATTAAGAGACTCATCTAACAACGTATTTTTCCCAAAAATAATGATGCAAAGAAAACATGTAATCATATTTTAGTAGAATTTTCGTGTTTCTTTTTTAACAGTACAGTTCAGGTTTACATGTACATCAAATTTTCTCAAATGCTTAATCCAATCTCAAAATACATAAAAAGAAGCCAGTTCTAGATTTCCCTCCATTCACTTTTTATGGTTTAAAAACTTCTTTCTCAGTTTTATTATCATTTACTTTTTTTCTTATAAGTTGCAGAGAGGAGAGGATATATTTCTTTTCAACATTTAATATTTAACCATGATAATGAAGGATTTTGCTCCCCACTCTACCAGCCTGTTTTTCGAAACTGAAACATTCATTGCTTCCTTTTAGAATTCCCATACATTTAATCAAGGAAGAGCTCTCAGTTCTATTATGCAGGTGAACAAAATTTTCCATTTTTGTGATTTCATTTTGATAAAATATATTCCTTTTCTTTCTTTTAACTATATCATTCCCAGTCATTTGGGTTAATTTTCTAAGAGCAAAACATCTCTATTTGAAGGAAGACATGATCTCACATAAAAATTGATATAAATAATAACTATATAATTTATATTAAATTATAATAGTTATAAAAAAAGAAAATGATTTATAAAACCATATCATCATAGAGTGAACATTTTTATAGTACCTGCTTCCTAGCATGGTTGCAAAGATCAAGAAAGACATTTGTAATGTGCTTTGTACAACATGAATGCTAATGATCATGATCATCATCAGCATCAGCATCACCATATTCATCACCAATCTGTGCGGTTTCTTTGATAGAGCACCACTCAAAGGCAGACAGAATTTGGTTCAGGTATTTCTTCTAACACATATTGACTATGGACAAGTTATCATCTACTCTTCAGTCTCCCTTACCATGCTCCTCAATATCTAATCGGCAGACAAGTCCTGCCTTTCCACAGAAATGATTTCTGATATTTGTCCCCATCTCATTTTTGGAAGTTCAGTCATCCCAGTGAAGGCCCTTTTCACTTCATCGCTGGGCTATTACACTTGCCTTGTGTCTCTCCGTTCCAATATATTTTCCACTCAGCAATAAAATTGATCTTACTAAAGTACAGTTCTGAGAATGTCACTACACTTACCAAATCATGCCTCATTAAGTAAATTCCAATGGCTCCCTATTACCACCAGGGTCAAATAAAAAGTATTTGTTTTTGTATTTAAAGCATTTTTCAACCTGTCACCTCTCTTAGTCTTCTTAAATCTTACTCTCCTTTCTATATTCGCTGTTCCAGTGACACTGGCTACTTGGCTATTTGCTGCATTAAATATACCATCTCCTGACTGTTTTTACTGACTGAATGATTGAAATTCTCTCCCTTTTCATCTCTTCCTGCTAATTTCTCCAAGCAACCTTGCCTTGTTCAGTAATTTTCAATTTTGTCTGACTGTGATTTTGGCAAAAATACTGGAGTGCTTGCTATTTCCTCCTACAATTCATTTTAAAGATGA
>CM053771.1:388371930-388387152 GCA_028658325.1 Potorous gilbertii
GGTTTTTAGGATGACAAGAAGGTGGGGGTAAGAATGGAACACATTGTACGCATTGCTTAACTATAGATCTGGCTTCTTGTCTGGAAATACCATAAAGATGTCTTAAAGACCATGCAGACAAATGCAATTTGGAATGTGCTTGTTTTGCCAATTCAGTAGAATAAAATGTTTGAAGTGCATTGTCTGCCATCTTATTACCCTCAAACAGTGGTCCAGGTAATTTAGAATACCACCAAATGTATGTGATATAAAATATTGTTGTTCTAGCCCTTATTGCCTGTTGAACTTCCATTGTTATCTGTGTAATACTATCTGCCCTATCAGGGATATAGGCTGACTCCAATCTAGGTATCCATACTGCTGTATACTTGCTGTCTGTGATGTTATTGCAAGGTTCTTTAACATACAATAATGCTTGCAATACTGCATATAATTCATTTTGTTGTGTAGAATTAAATGTTGGTTTAAATTTATGCATCTCTTTTTGGACGGAATATATACATAGATGCTCTACAATCCTTTGTTGCATCTGTAAGGACACTGAATCCCTCTACTGGTGAGGAAGAGCATTTTTCAGTCCAAGACTATGGCCACGTGGCAAACTGCTGGCTGAAAGGAATTGGGAGGCGGTGTTGAAAATTTTGATCAATCAATATCTGCCATTCCACAAACTCTTGTATGCAGTTCTCTATTTGTTGACTCGTATACATAGTATATATCGTGTGAGGTTCCTGTCCTATTAACATCCTCACTCTCTTTACTGCCTTTGTATTACTTGGACTACCAGTACAGCATAAGGCACACAAGCTCTGTTTTTTATTTGAGCTTAATGTACCCTCTCAATAATTCCTTGTTTCTGATGTAAAACTCCAGTGGGTATTTTTTCAGTGAATAAGATGGTTACTTCCAAATCCTGAGATTCTAATATCCTGCTAGTAGTGCATTCCATAATCATTTTCTGCACTAATATCAAACATTCCAGTGCTTCATCTGTCCATTCTTTGCATGAGTTTAATTGTGAAGGACCTTTCAATAAATCATATAATGGTTTTATTTGATTTGTTGTGATCCCTAACTGTGGCCTACACCACTGAAGTTCTCCTATCAGTTTTTGAAAGTCATTTAAGGTTGTTACCTTTGTAGAGTCCAAGATAGGTGATTTCAAACTTAGACCTTACCACTGAATAGATGTACATCATTGTTTCACAGGCTAGTTTCTCCTTCTCTGATTACATTTACTCTGGAAGAAAAATCTTTTAGAAATTAAGTTGTTAATAAGTCCAAACACTAAATTTAACTTTTGCTTAGGCCAAGGAATGACTACAAGTTCAGATTAAAGGAGCAAGGTCTTTTCTGCTTTATAGAGCATTACGTATTGATTTATCCATACATTGTCTTGAAAATGAAAATTTTAAACTGTTTAAAATTTGTCCTGTTGTTAACAGTCACTAAACTTTTATAAAGAAAATTAGTTGAAAACCTTCAAAATAGTAGTTCTCTTCCCTTGATCTAATCTGGAATGATAAGAGTTACAATTCACTGTAGACCCAACTCAATGATGATTAGGGACTGCAGGGCAAAAAAATCTTAATGGTTCTAACTTTTACTCAACTAAATTTTACTTCTGTATCCACTCCTTAAGAACACTGAAAGAGAGGACTTTTGAAATCCATCAGC
The DNA here is from genome assembly GCA_028658325.1 of Potorous gilbertii. NCBI lineage: Eukaryota > Metazoa > Chordata > Mammalia > Diprotodontia > Potoroidae > Potorous > Potorous gilbertii. Next base: position 388,373,608 of record CM053771.1, read on the forward strand.
TGAAGGGAGGGAGATTTCTGGACAACTGCCCAGTGGTGCCTAGTCTACTCCTTTCCACTGGAGAGTTCAAAAGCTTTATCTCTGCTGAGGTGTCTCGTTTAGATCTATGCATTTTTCCAATTTGCCTTAGTGCCAAATAATATAACAAATCCTGTTATGTTTTAAACATCCAATTAGGAGTGACATGTTTCACTTAAAATATGACCAGAATAACTACTTTTTGGTTATTTCCCATTATACAAAAAACTTCTCTTTTAGGTGAGGCATGAGATAATGAAAATGCTAATCATCGTACCTCTGATATGAGGGAAAAATTTCCCTGATCTCCTCTTGTCTTTCTCTTCACTTTCACAACCTGGCCGGGGTTAGAAAGTAGAGAGAGAGAGAATTTTACCAACAACTTTCCAATAATTTTCAAAATTTTTATGCTTTCCTAAATTTCATACCCATGTTGTTCTCCTAGTGGGCTTTGATTAAAGCCCCTTTAAAGCTTCACATATATTATTTCCTTGCATTTCTTATCTAAAACTGCATTTTTGCAATCATATAAATTAAATAATATAAGATTATTTCCTCTCTTTCTCTCTCAGTCTTCTCCCTGATGCTGCAGCCATCAGAGAGAAGGGAGGAGGGGGAGGAAAAGAGATAACATTCCAAATTCCAGCTGCAATAGAGCTGACCATAATAATTCACAAACACACGCACACAGAACATGTAAAGACAGAACACATACACAGACAATGAAAAAGAGTCCAAAAACTGAGAAAAATTGTCAGAAATTCTTTGCACAAATTGTAACTTTGGCTTACTTTCTATCACTGTGTAACAAACATCTTTTTTGAGAAGTGCCTACCGAGCAACCCTGTTTCCTTTTGTAAATAAGCCTTTCATAAGATTCCTTTTCTAGACTTACTCCCGTAATCTTCTTTAAAATGACCTGTTTTTCCACATTGGTAACATTTTTTTCCATCTTCTTTATCGGTCCTATTTCGATATTTCCATCTCACTTCTTCTCTTTCCTTCCACTCTGCTACCCCTTTTGTAAATCAGGATATATTCTCTCAGGGCTTTGTTCTCTAGAGCTTTCTGAGGAGCTGGAAGAATTAATCTGAGTAGATGCAGCAAACTACCAGGATTGTTTATCGCAACTCCCTTCTTCTGCCTGGAATGCGCATAAGAAGAAGGTAGATGGTACTAAAACTTTAGGTTTTTCAGAGACAAATGCTGTTAATTGCTCCCCTACTACTTGCCAGGTCTGTGTGGAGACTGGAGGCTTTTCAACTATGGAGGACATATTTCCTCCACTTGTTCCAAGAATTTTCTGATTACTTTTAGCTTTAATGTGACTTCTTGATTTTTTGCTTTCTTGTAAATGAGACCTGTGCAAGCTTTCTTATCTAGCTGTTCTGAGGATGTAGTTAGCCCCATAGTGCTAAAAACCTACCTCACTGCTTAATGAACCCTACGGAACCTAAGCAGGTTACTTACAGTCTGTAGTTTCTTCCCTCTCCCAGTCGTCTGAGTGCGTATCATCCTGTCCTCCTTGTTCTTTTGTTATTCTGATCTGCCAGGGCACCATCTGGGGAACACAGGCTATGTCTTTACCCGAGCTACAGGTCTCACACCTTTGACCCTGCACTGATACTCCGAGAGATGGCTCCTGTTGATTAATTGTCCCTATTCTTATTTGTTCCACGACTCACGGATGGGCACCAGTTGTTAGGGACCCCAGGAGTGTGGGCTTGATCTCTCAGGCCCACAGGCTTATCTGATCAGCAGAGACCTACAGACCTTGGTGGAGTGTAAGCAATGATTGAGGCGGGAGACAAGATAGTAAGAACTCCATTTATTTAAGTAGTGAGCAGTGCTTTTATCTCTTTTCTGATACCAGTGCCCTAAGTGAACCTATCAGCTAATAGTGTGCCCTTATAAAGAAGTAATTTACCTTTAACCAGGACTGCTCAGGGTGCACACGTAGCCCCTAGAAAGAAAAAACATTTTTGGGCTTCTTTGCTCTCTGAAAAGCCCAGGAAAATAGCCTTGAGCAAAACAGGGGCGGAACCCTTCCTCCTGGTGCCATCTTGTTCATGCCTTACCAGTCTCCCCTCAGTTTACCTGAGTCATGACCAGTGAATTCCGTCCAAGAGGCTGGGGGTTGGCAATTCCCTTACAATGAAGGTTCTTAGGAACTTGGAAAGAAACTAAGAGAGAAGGAGACATTGACCCTGCAAGAGAAAAGAGAAATGATTAATGGAACAAGAGCTTGGAAAAGGTTTTTTAAGAGGATGTTGTGTCAACGCAACAAACAAGGAAAGGTAACATGGCAAGAGTAAGAACACTTTTTTAAAACTCCAAAGAAATGGGGGAGGATGTACCATGAGTGAGGGTGTACTGTTATTTGGTGAAAATATTGAGGTGAGAGCTGTCATGTTTATTTTATTTCAGTAAAGTAGATAGTTGTTGTCATTTGGTGAGAATGAAGGGAAAGGAGGTAGAATTGGAGAATGAGGTGACAGAATGCTTACAAATAACTATTATAGAGCATGAGAAGTAGTTAATCAAAGATAAAGAGGAGGCTATTCTTTAGGGCAGACTTTCAGAGCCTAGCTGTACAGGTTCCTGGGAAATGTAGTCCAGGAAAGATAATATTGATTTTTGCTAATCCACCTAGAGATTAAAATCTCTTCCATATATTCAATCCTAAAAAGTGTTTCAGAAATATAAGACTGGCAGAATAAATATATGTATAGAATTGGGAGATAACAGCATGTGACAGATTAAGATAAGAAGTAAGACCATTCAGAGGCCATTAAGAGCTGTGACTCATCGAGCTTCATATGTATAATATGAAACAGAAAGAAGCCATGAATGCAAGTTGTTTTTTTTTTTTATTCAGGGTTAGAATGAATAAAGATTTCCACTACAAAATTCTACCAGACTCTTTTTATTTTTTATTTTATTGACCATGCATGCACGTCTAATTTTTAAAATATTCTATTACATATACCTTCAGGCCAGGGAACTAATGTTAGACTCCTTTTCATTGCTACCATGCCTACGAACATATGTTCAATAAAGTACACTGAAGTGGAAGAATAAACAAGCAGAATTGTTAATTGCTTCTAAAACAGAATTTTGTAAAGTAGAAGAATAGAACAGTATAATGACATCTATGCTTTCTTTTCTCAAGTAAGGTTGACACAATAATTCTGAAGGGGTTGGATGAGTTTCCTATACTATCAGATATCAGGTAAACCTGCTAGGTAAGGAAGCAAATGTCCAAATTCAGGCCTTAAAACTGGTTTAACTTATGCAGAATTTGTATCGTTATAATAAGTAGAAAAATTAGACTCATTTAGGATAAAAGATGGTGTGCTTAATAAATGATGTATAATAGCCTTCCCAGATCACAGTTTGAGCTATAAAAGACCTTCATTTTTATAGGCTTTGATTGCCCCTAATCTGCCTAAAAATGCCCATTGATGTTCTTTCTCCAGGTATACCATATAGCCTTTCTTCGTTTTAAACTAGAAATGAAAGAAATTGTAGTCAATGAGTGATTTGACACAGCACAGTAACTGGAAATTTCCAATAATCTGTTTCTAACTCATACTAGAAAAGAAAAATGACCCACGTCGATGAACGCATTTTGAAAAATAAATTACAGTCAACGTGTGTTGTAGCTAACAGGCTTTCAGGTACTGAGCTATACAAAGGTTAACAACACATGTTTGAGACTCCACTGAAAACATCTATGGATTTCTTTAAAAGTTTTTCAAAACCTGATGAGAAGGTAGCAAGTAGCTTATATGTCAGGTTTAAAATAGGTAATGATTTTCAAAAATGTAGATCATCCTATTTCCCATGTAGGCAGCTGGCTGTGCCATGCACTATTGTTCTCACGTTTTTCTACCTGTGACTGTAGCTAGAACATCAGCTTTCCAGAATCGTTGCTTAACAAGGCAGAGATTTCTCTGGACTACATTTCCCAGAGATACATTATGAACTCCAAAAATTTAAGTAATGGCATACTTAACGGAAATATTTCACAGTAATGTTCCTTGAACTGTTCATTAGCCAGATGTAATTGAATTATTTAACCAGCAGATGCAAGAAATATAAACACACACATATACACACGTGTGTAATATATGCATATATATGAGTGTGAGTATATATATGTATATATTCATATACACATAGGTATACACATATACATATATATACATACAAATACACACACAAACATATAGATACACATTTCACGGAAAATTTGAACTTTGTAGTAAATAAAAATTAGTATGTTTTTTATTCGGATGTCACAAAGATCTTGACTAGGTTAGATATAAGCATAACTCTCCAATAAGATAAAAATGTCCTGAAAGCAAAAGGCAAACACATTTTAATAGCTATTCCTTTTCAGTTAGAACATAATATTATAACAGATTATTTCTTGATGATTTATATTTTTCCTTCTGTAGCGGAGTGTTAAGGTAACTAAGAAAGCAAAACTTAATAGAAGAAAGAAATTATATGACCGATATGAAATGTCATCTCCTCTTAGGCCTCCTTGAGAAACACAGAATAAAGAGATTTTGGTCATCCTACCCTCTATCATAGTTCAAGTAACATTCAGTTTAGGTGTTAAATTTTGGATATACAATAAAAAGCAGGGTAATGTCCAGAAAAATATAACTAGAATTATAAAGAACTTTGAATTCACATGATATGAGAATAAATTGAAGTAATCCTGATTATCTAGGCTGGAAAACAAAAAGCAGAAGAAAGGTATAACTGTATTGAAAAATTTAAAGATTGTCATTTGGAAAGGGGATTGGTTTATTATTATTCATGGCCTCACAGACCAAAACAGGAAAAGTGATTGTGAATTGCAAGGGGAACTTAAGCTTGTTAAAAGGTAAAAAAAAACAACACAACATCAACAAAACTTCCTAAGAGTTGGAACTACAATGAATTGAAATAAGTTATCATGAGACATAACCTCACTCTATTTCTTTTTTAATGGAGAATCGTATTCAATTATTTGCAATAATTTGTAAAACTATTCCCAAGTTGACTACTTGCTACTATATTTTTAAAAAGGTTTTTTAAATGTTTAGATTCATATCGATCCTTTTCCCTTTCTTTTTTCCTCCTTTCTTTGATTTCCTTGCAACTGGTATTGATAGGTCAATGGGTCATCGTTTAGTAATTTTTGAAGTAGTTGCACCATTTAATAGTTCCAATTATGCAATACTTTGCTGGTTTCTCATGGGTATGAAGCGGAACATCAGAAATGCTTTAATGTAGACCAATTTTATTATTACAAATTTCAACCATTTTTAAATGCTATTGATAATATTGGGTTTCTTTATTTAGATACTACCTATTTGCAACTTGTTTATTAGTAATCAGTAATGATTCATATAATTTCATTCAATTTCTTTTGTATTGAATGTCCCCTACAAATCTTATAAATCAGACCATTATCAACTATGTAATATTATCTCCCCTTCTATTTCTTTTTGAATTATAGTTGCTTTTATTTTGTTGGCATATTTTTCTCAATTTAATACTGTCTATTTCATCTTTTGTGGTTCTCGCTATGTTATTCTAAAAGGCAATTACTCTTTTACTACTTTAACTTGTTTGCAATGAGAATTGACATATCTAACTTGTGTAATCATTTGCAGCTCATCTTGATGTAAGGTGTGAAGTGTGTACTTGGTTTGGTAAGGCTGGTTTTCAGGCTTTCCAGTATATTTTTCTCTCAAAGAGTTCTTGAACCAGTAACTGGGGTCTTTTGGTTTATCAAATATTAGGTTATTAGGTTCATTTGGTTTCTTGGGCAATATTCTTAATATATTCCACAATTAATACCCCTATTTTTTAACCGGTGGTAAATCTATTTTAATGATTAGGCCATCGGTAGCCTAATTTCACATACAGTAATCCTCACTCTATAGAAAAATTCAATGACCACTTCCCAGATGTGTCATAGAGGGTATCATCTGTGACTTACAGTTAATAGTAGATGGCTTCTAAGAATTATTGTGAATCTAAAGTTTTGTAATTTGAATTCAGTCTTGTATTAACACCTTTCATCTTGTCATCTATATACAGCAACACTGGATATTGAACACCAAAAAGTAACAGAATAATTTTCAGAGATAAATCAGTAGGGTACCTTAGGTGCCACCTTTACTTGAAGTAGAATGAAATATACACGAACTGGACAATTACATCAAAACACACGTGATTATATAACAATTTTTTTTGGCATGAATACATTATCAAACATAGATAAACTAACTATCAATATTTGTGTAACTGGTTTGGGATGAGCTGAATAGGTCTGTACTCAGAAAAGGGGGAAAGGCAATCTCGGATTTGAACTCAGTTCTTTGTGACTTCAAACCAATCACTCTATGCACTAAATAACATAGATGTCATATGCTGAGAGGTAGTTAAATTAATTGTTATCATTATGGGAATGTGATTGTCTATTGTTTTTATTATTCATTTCTTTATGGTTCATTGCCTGGATCAATTTGAATAACAAACTAGATTTCACTGAATTAACTTCTGAAGTTCCCCAGTTTTCTGAATTGGGATCTGCATTAACAGTCTTCTCATTGAGAGGACACAACAATGAAGTTATCTCAGGGAATACTTAACCTTCACTCCTACTCATAGATTTGTGTGGTTTGCATTTGTATTTCGATAATTTTTGTTTTTAGCGGTAATAAATTGCTGAATTCTGAGAGAAAGGAGAAAAAATAACAAGCAATGAAACTGTTTTGTTTTTCTTTAATTAGTTAATTTATATATTTTTAGATTTCAGCATTCATTTCCATAAGTTTTAAATTTTCTCCCTCTCCTTCCACCGTCCCTCCTCAAGAAAACATGCAATCTGATACAGACTCTACAATTACATTGCTGCTAAACACATATTCTCCCTCTCCTTCCACCGTCCCTCCTCAAGAAAACATGCAATCTGATACAGACTCTACACTTACATTGCTGCTAAACACATATTCACATTAGTCATGTGGCATAGAAGAATTATAACAAATGGGGAAAAAGATGAGAAAGAAAAACAGAACAAAAGAACAAAAAGAAAATATTCTGCTTTCATCGACATTCAGGCTCCATAGTTCTTTTTTGGGTATGAAAGGTATTTTCCATCATGAGTTCTTTGGAATTATTTTAGAACCTTTCATTTGTGAGAAAGGCTAAGTCCATCAAAATCAGTCATCACACACTGTGAATGTTATTGTGTAAAATATTCTCCTGTTTCTGCTCAATTCACTCAACATCAGATTATGTAAGTCTTTCCAGGTTTTTCTGAAGTCTACCTGTTCATCATTTCTTATAGCACCATAGTATTCCATTACATTCATATAGTACAGCTTATTATGCCATTCCCCAATTCGTGGGCCTCCCCCTGATTTCCAGTTCTTGGACACACTAAAAGAGATGCTCTAAATGATTTTGTATATGTGGGTCTTGTTCTCACTTTTATGACATCTTTTGCATACAGCCCTAGAAACAATATTGCCGAATCAAAAGGTAGGTATAATTTATAGCCCACTGGATTGCTCCCCAGAACGGTTCGATCAGCTCACAGCTCCACCGACAATGAACATCTTCTCCAACATTTATCATTTACCTGTTTTTTCATGTTAGCCAATCTGATAAGTAGCTCAGAGTTGTTTTCATTTACATCTCTCTAATCAATAGTGATTTAGAGGATTCTTTCATATGTCCAAAAATAGTTTTAATTTCTTCCTCTGAAAAGAGGCTGTTCATATCATTTGACCAATTATCAATTTGTGAACTAATTGTTTTCTTGTATATTTGATAAATTTTCTCTATATATTTTAGAAATTAAGCTGTTAGCAGGGAAAGCAGTGGTAAAAATTCTTTCCCAGTTTTCTGCTTTCTTCCTAATCTTGGTTTGCATCAGCTTATTTTTTACAAAACTTTTCAATTTAATATACTTTCAATTATATTTCAGTTATATTAATCTCCCCTCTGGTTTTCAGTATTTTTAATTTTGTATTTAATTGAGAATTTTCCATTGGTTCTTTTTCTGATCTTTTCAGTTGTATGCCCTATTCATTGATATCCTCTTTCTCTATTTTGTTCATGAAGGCATGTAGAGGTATAAAATTTACCTAAGAAAGTATTTTTCTGCATTCCATAAGTTTTGGTATATTGTCTCATTATTGTCATTCTCTTGAATGAAGTTATTGATTTTTTATGATTTGTTGCTTGACCCACTCATTCTTTGTTATTAGTATATTTAGTTTCTAATCAATTTTAGCCTACAATTGCATGACACTTTATCACATAAAATTTTTTTATTGAATTGTGATCTGAAAATGATGCATTAGATGTATTTGCTTTTCTGCACTGAATTGTGAAGTTCCTATGCCTTAGTTCATTGTCAATATTTTTTTTGTATGTGTCATGTACCATGGAGAAGAAAGGTACATTCCTTTCTATCACCTTTCATTTTTTCAGAGGTCTACCATATGTACCTTTTCTAACATTCTATTACCTTCTTATTTTCTTATTTATTTTAAGGATAATTTTATCAAGTTCAAAGAAGTTGAGGTCCTTGGCTACTATAGATTTATTTTTTATTTTTTGTTTTTTCTTTGTCCATTTCTTCCGAAAACTAGTTTAAGATCTCTTCTAAGAATTTGGTTGTACACCACTTAATGCATTTACGTTTACTAACTATTTTATTTCTTTTTCTATGGTTCCTTTTAACAGGATACAATTTCAATCCTTATCTCTTTTGATTAAATCTGTTTTTGCTTTTGCTTTGTCTACGATTAGGATTGCTACCCCTGCTTCTTTTTTCTGTCAGCAGAAACATAATATATTCTACTCTAGCCTTTTACTTTTACCCTGTGTGTACACCCCCATCTCAAACATGTTTCTTTTAAACAAAATAATGTAAAATTATGGTTTTTAATCCATTTTGCTATCTGCTTCTCTCTTATGGAAGAGTCCACCACATTCACATTCACAGTTATGATTACTACATGTTTCTTTCTCTCCATCCTATCTTCCCATTTATGCTGTTACTTCAGTGCTCTTCCTTAACTTCCTCCCCAGAGTTTTGCTTTTGATCATCACCTTCCTCAATCTTCCCTCCCTTGTATCAGCCCTCGACTCCTCCCCTTTTCTTTCCCCTTTTCCTTACTACTTCTTCCCTCCCTTCTAACCACTCCCCTTTATTCTCTTTTCCTTCCTATTGCCTGTATGGCAGGTTAGATTTCTGTACTTAACTGAGTGTGTTATTTCCTTCTAGAACCAATCCAGATGATGGCAAAGTTCAAACAATACTCATCTCCCTTCCTTTTTTCCCTCTAATATATTTTTGTAGATCTTTATGTGATGTAATTTACCCTTTTCTGCCTCTGCCTTGACTCTTATCCAATTAAAATCAAATTTTAGCCCTTCATTAGGATTTGTTATCATCACATCAGTTAATCTATACCAATATGCTCTATGTATATCCCTTTTAAATTACACATCAAAGATGAAATTTTCAAAATTTATAAGTATGATCCTCCCATGGAGACACGTAAACAGTTTACCCTTGGTTAAGAACAAATTCTGTTTATCGTTGTATGCCTCTTCTGAGTCCTGTAATTCATGATCAAATTTTCCTTCGTATTTTGGTCTTTTCATCAGAAAGTTCTGAAAGTCCCTTATTTCATTGAAAGTCCATTTCCTTGCCTGAAAGATTATGATCAATTTTGCTGGGTATTTGATCCTTGGTTGCAATCCAAATTCTTTTGCCTTATGGACTACCATATTCCAATCTTTCTGATATTTCATGTAGAAATTTAACGGTCCTCTGTGAACCTGACTGTAATTCCATGCTATTTTAACGGTTTCTTTCTGACTACTTGCAATATTTTCTCTAGCAATATTTCTCTGATAGTTTTGGAATTTGTCTACAATATTCCTTGGCATTTTCAATTTGGGATCTCTTTCAGGAGGTGATCAGTGCATTCTTTAAATGACTATTTTACCTTTTGGTTCTAGGATTAAGGGGAAAGTTTCCTTGATGATATCTTGGGAGATATTATTCAGGCATTTTTTTTATCTTGGCTTTCCTGTAGACACTGCATTAAGTAGTACCACTGCTTGAGTATTTGCAGAAGATCCTGATCCTTTCTTAGTCAGTGCCCACGCCACTTCAACTTGTAATGAAGGATTATCATCCCTTTCTGGACATTTGGTTAGAAGTATTAAGTACCAGATTGTATTGTCATTAGTTGGTGAATTTCCATCGCTGCATAATAGTTTTCTTGAAGTCTGTACAGCACTGAATTGGTTCATTTTGTCATCACTTGTGACATTCTCCAATATAGCTTTTAGTCTTACGTTTTTTTGCTTTAAAATCAGCATCAGTAACACAATTTTCTAAGCTTTTCTTTTTGAGGAACATTTCTCTTTTTTTGTAAATGTTAATTCCTTTTGTTCTTGCAGGGTTCAATTGCTTACTTCCTTTCTGTGTCTTTTCATAATCCAGCTGTTCTGGATTTCATGATCCCCCAAAACTCACTTCATGATCTACAGAAATTCATAAACTTCCCTATCGTAGACGTTTTCATGAAGCTCTTGATGCAGTGGTTCTCTAAGCTATTTTTTAGGCAATAAGTATGCCCTTCTCCTATTTTGATTTTCTTAATGTGACTCAATGTTGGGATTTTTTTAAATTGGAAAATAAAATAAAAGACACAAAAAACCCTGGTATATTGGTGTTTCTAATCAAAACTGAAGTTATTTAATTTCCAGATTTTCTTAATCCTTGTTTTTTTTTCCTTTTTCTTTTCAAACATGTGAGACTATTCAATGATCACATCCCAAGTGAAAATAATTCCATCAGAAAAAAAAGACCTAAGACCTCAGCACTGAATGATACCTGAGATATCACTTTCCACTAAATCACCATAAGAAATTTCTCTATAGAATACTTGATTGGTAATCATCTAGCATATTCATAAAGACTTCTACATTTAGAGAGGTTACATTTTGCTTCATAGATTATCCTTCACACCTGTGGACAATTCAAATTTTAGAAATTTTTTCTTTATATTGTGTAGAAATTGGACACCTCCTAACTAAGATGATGGGACCAAAGTAAATGTACTAGAATAAAAGTCATACCTCCTAAGGGCACTCTTTTTACAGAGGTCTCTTGGTCTCATTCTGATTTAGCAGTTGCTATGTGGATGATATTAGTGGTGAGGAGGTGGACATGGACAAGTAGTTTCTACAAAAAGAATGATACCACAAGTCTGAGAAAAAATGTTAAGCAGGAAATGAAATGCCCTTTCTTTCTGTTTCATCTATCCAGGCATGTGAATTTTCTAATTTTCTTTCCAACATTGGTACTTTAACATTGCTAGGCTACTCAACATTTTACTTTTGACTACAAACCCTCTTCTTTCCTCTAAATTTCATTTTCCAAATTCTATTGTTGATTCCTCAAGGAAAAAGAATATGTATTCTATTTTTAGTTTGTGTGATTTTATACTTTCTAGCACAGCTCTAGATAATCCAACAATACATTAACAATGAGTGCTTACTTTGCACAAAGCACATGCCTAGCTTTTCATATATAATTATCGAAATGCCTCATCAAACTACACAGTGGTAGAATATTTCTGAAGAAACACCTAGGATTATGGAGTTTATCTTCTGATAATAATAGTGAGCAGTTATATGGTTCTTTAGGGTTTCAAAAGAACTTTATGTGCATTATTTTGTTTGTTCTTTACAGAAACACTGTTACATAGGTACATATATATATCATTGTCTATATATTCAGCTGAATGGGCTGAGACTCAGTAGTCATGAAACCTAAAATTACTAAGCATGAATAAAGTTATTTCAAAACAATAATTGCTAAAATATTTAAATTTCTAATAAATTCGGTTAATTTGAACCCATGACTTAATTGAGTATAACTAGGTTATTTTATTTATTCACTTTTGGGGGATGGTGGTTCGGAACTTTGATTTTACCAGCTTAAGAAATTCCTGGAGGGAACTTGTACCAAGTCAGATTGAAAACTCATCTCTTATTTATAATCTTACAGAGATACCTGAGAAATCGTGAGGTTAGACAGCATACCTGTCATACATTAAGGACAGGACAGGAAACAGAAAAGGAACTTAAGGGATCAGGATTTCAAGGCCATGTTTTTTTTTTTTGTAATAGATAATTTTAACTAACTTGACAACACTCTAAATATCCAAGTAATTTATAGGAGAGACACACAAGGGCAGAGGGAGAGAGTAGAGATGCTAAAGCCAGAATAGTTTCCTTTATGTCTTAATATGTCTCTCAATATGTTAAAAATATATTTTCAAGTTAATAGCCCAATACAACATTCTTCCCTTGATAACTCACCTCAAATACTGGACAAGGTTTTCTTCCTTGCCTTTCTTATTTTTTTCAGGTGGAATATATGTATGTATGTGTATGTGTGTGTGTGTGTGTGTGTGTGTGTATAATATATATACATATATATATATGTATATATTTGTGTGTGTATTAAAATCTTAGAACTCTTTGTTAAGCATTTGATTTCCCCCATTGCATATAAATTCTCTCCCTTCTTCCCTTCCCAATACACAACTTCACTGAAAAAGCAAGCAATTTGATTTGGATTATCCATGTGTCCTCATGTAAAACATTTCCCTTAGAGTCACATTGTGAAAGGAAACATAGACCAAAAAAACAAAAAAATCAAAGAAGGATGAAGTTTAAAAAATGATATTTCGAGTCAGAGTCATAATGGCATAGCAGAAAGATAGACTTGCTCTAGTTCTACCCCCATAGACCACAAAATGTCCATAAAAATGACTCTAAATAAATCCTAGAGCAGCAGAAGCCACAAAACAACGGAGTGAAAAATATTTTCAGTCCAAAACAACCTGGAATGTTGAGAGGAAAGGTGTATTGCACCAAACTTGGAAATGAACCCAGCCTTGGCCACCCAGGGAGGCACAGACAGGACTGGAACAAGTCTCAGGGAGCAGAATCATAGGTATCAGCTGAGGTTCCCAGACATCCCTAAGATAGCTTCAAAGGTTAGTAAGAAAGTTCTTTCACCTGGCTGCAAAGGGAGGAGGGTCTGGCCCTAGCCCCAGGTCCAGGGCAGCAGCAGCCACAGAGGCATCAGCATCCATTTTGGAGCCCTCCACCAAAAAAACTGGGTGAATTGAGAGACTGGTTTTTGGTCTCAGTCATGAGAGGAAGCCCTTGGATGCAGAGGAGCACTAGTATGGTGGAGCAGGTGTAGGCTCTGGAGAGGGAATTCTACATGAAGATCCTGAGCAGAAGAGTGCTCCCAGGCCAGAGTGCAGGCCAGGAGAGGAGAAAACTCCTGTCCTTTGATTTTGCCATCTTGGAGGAAATGAGATCTTGCAGGCCTTTTAGAGATTGAAAAATCTATAATCTAATTGCTGTGAATACAACCTTCAGAAATGCAGACCAAAATAAAAC
>CM053771.1:388387252-388411042 GCA_028658325.1 Potorous gilbertii
TTTGTTCTCTTACAGTATTTTTTCAAGGACATGTGAAAATCCAGAAGTCAATATGAAGCAATGGGTGCGGGATAACAAAATGTGTAGGCAATATGGTGGGTTTCCAAAAATAATTCTTTGTGTTAAGCTCAGAAAAAGTGCAGTAGTTATTAGACTGTTTTTATTTGCTTATTTTCATAAATATTGAGGAAAAACTTTGAGTGAATAAAATCAATAGATGGCAAAACATTTTTTCACTTGTTTTTCTGATGAATTTTTATATAGGAAACTAAAATGAAAGCATTAAGAATTTTTTTTTAAAGTGGCTCAACTTATTGATGGCTTGCTAAGTTATTTTGTATCAAAGTACTGGAGATTCGTTCATGCAACGTTAACTTTACAGGAAAAGGCTTTTTACATCACTATCATAACAAGGAAGCATATGTCATTTAAAAGTTCATGGAGATTGTACAGCAGGTGCTATATAGCTGTTCTTAAATGAGAGAGTCTCACTAGACGCTTAAGCAGCAGAAAACACACACACACACACACACATACTTCTCTAACATTCCAAGTGTTGACAGAAGAAGCTGTCAGGGAAAGTTTTCTTTTAAGTGGGGTTGAATCGAAGCCTTGGCATCAAAACCATGAGAAACTTTAAAAAAAATTGTTTTGTTCTTAGGTACAAGTCCATTGAAACTAAGAAAAACAGCATTAAATCCAGCTGTCAATATTATTTTCATGGTTCTAGTTACGACCAGAGAAAATTTTATTAGTGGATGATGTTCTAAGGTCATCCAAATAGTACATTAATGTAAAAGCTATCCCGTGTTTTGCATAAGAATACTTGAATATAATGTAATGCAATATACAGTGAAAGATTAGAACAGAATTTTGAAAAAAATTTAAATCAGAAAAGTTGTAGATTTTCAGAGGGGAAGGAACCTTTTAGAAATCATTTCCGAGGGTTTAAATATGGTCTCAGTAGCAATCCCGATGTCAATAAATCAATTATGATCATAACCACACCATGATTTGTTGTGACACTGCAGATATTTATCTTCGATATCTCTCAGCATTTACATTGCCAGAGATCAGTCCCTTAGAATGCACCAAGAAACAATTATTAATGTGTTCTTAAAATGGAAAACACTATTACTATTTTCAGAATTGATTTATTTACCCTCTAAGCTCCTCATTTTCCTCTCCAAGTCTAAATATTAAACCTTAAAAAATTAGGATCATCTCCAATTTTGAAAAATTATGGCTGTCCAAACATTTGGCCTGTGTCACACAATCACATCCTCTGCATAAATAAAGGCTATAATACATAATTTTAAAGATATACAACATTATATAAAGTTAAATTCAGTATGTGTAGTTCACAATAAAATCCTACTTAATTACATAGTGACCTACTGGAAGATGTTATATTAACATGTCAAGATAATTTCATGCTCCTCTGTCTTCATGCTGATTAGTACAACTTAAATTTCATGCCAATCAACTTTCATAAAGTATAGAAAACCATAATTTTCACATATCTTAAAACCATTTATACGAACATTCATGTATTTTGTATCACAGTAATGATATGATGTTCTTCAAAGACAATTCAATGGTTTTAATATGAATTCAAATAACAACAAAATGAAATATATATATATATATATATATATGTGTGTGTGTGTGTGTGTGTGTGTGTGTGTCTGTGTATGAGGGTGTATGTGTTCTTTCACATCATACATAAATCAATATATGTCTGCTTATACATTTGAGTTAGTTCATATAAACATACCTCAATAATTGTTTTCAGACCTGTGATTTCTGTGAAGAGAGCTCCCAGGAAACAACTGCCTCCTTTAATAACCATCTAAAACTTTTGTTCTTATGCCTTTGTCTAGAGGCATTAGGAGATAAAGTAACTTCCTCAGGGTCACAGAAAAAGCGTGTGCTAGAGGTTAGGTTTAAACATGGAACTTCCTAACTCCAAAGCATACATTTGCTCTGCTATACACCATGCTGTATATCCCTATGAAGATGGTATCAATTTCCACTCTGAACAATATATCATATAATAAAGCACTTGCAGATCACTCTCAGGATGTTCAGCACACACACATGCATATAAGTGTGCATATACATGCACACATAAACATATATACATATACCCACATACATATATGGAACATATCCATATACACATGTACATATGTACATGCGTGCATGTAAACGCATGTACATACACACATAAGTGTATGTGAATTTGGCCTATGTGAATCTAGTCATGCATGATTACTTATATAATGTGATTGATTTATGTTTCTTGTTATCTGGATACAAAATGTGTTCCTAACAATGACTTTCCAATATATCTTTCACAACAATACATTTGGAATACATGTATTGCAACCTGAGGTCCCTACGTTAAAGGACAACACTCATTTATATGTATAAATTTTTGTTTCTTAAAAAAGTACTCATAATTTATAGTCATACATTGTATTTTGTCCTTAATTTATGAATGTTTATGTGTCTGGCAAGCATACTCATAACTTCAGAAATTTTGTTAAATAAAAATGTTGGCATAGAAAGAAAGGAAATATTCTAGAACTTTTAGATAATCTGAAAAACAGAGATTTAAATTACTAGTTATTAGAAGAAATTAATTAATGTAGCTAAAATATCTTATAAAAGAAATGTAGATCTTCATATTTAATGTTTAGCTGATAAGAGGAGAAAATGGGTTCTTTAATTTAAAAGCTGTGTGGTTTACCCTCAAATATCTTCTTATTTATCAAAAAGTCTCAGAAATCTGCCTAATCTTAAAACATTTTGGAAATATAACTTTATATTCCTGCTTCAGTGAAATAGTGTCATTCTTAGCGTGTCATCTTGTACATAATTATTAAATTCGTAGTTTTAATTATGTATTTACATGGTGTTTGAGTTATTTAGGAGGGTAAATACCTGCACAATCTGACTTTTCCTCCATTTTCCTTAATATTACATTCAGAAAGATCAGTTTTTGACCACGTTATTGTATTAGTTTGACAATCTGGGGAGTATAGTGCATAAAATGTCGATTTTTAATATTTGAGATTTCAGTTTGTTTCTAACATCTACATAATTACAAGCCTATATTTTGCCAGTAAAACTTACAGAGTTACAGACAGAAAGACTGTTTTACAATGTTCATGCTACTAAGTTCACATTAGAAATGGCTTTTCTTTTAAAATGACCAAAAATAATTACATATCACATGAAAAAATATTAAAATTTATTAAAGACGTGGTGACATATCAGAATGAATAAGTGTAAGACAATAGCAGTTTTTCATTATATGCATCTTATGTTTTTACTTCTCTGTCTTAAACACGATTATAAAAATACACATATATGTGTATGTGTGTGCCTACGTGTGCATGCATACATACATGCATACATATATGTAATCTGTGAATATATATCTGAGTATCTACAGAGGTTCTCTGCAATTATGTATCATGTTTCTTTAAAATGTGGATGATTATTTCATATACACAGACACCAAAACAAAGTAGTGGTCCATTTGCCTTTATCATGAATGAATTAAATGTCATCAGACAATTTTCATTTATGACAACTCTTTATATTACAGTAATGGATACAGAAATAGAGTATTGAGGTAATTGCAAACTTTCAAAACTTTAAACATGCTAACTAGAAATAATATATCTTTAAAAATTATTAATAATATTTTATCTTAAATATATTATTGTAATTATTGAAATGTCATGAGAAGAGGTGGAGTCACAACAGTAGGGAGCAGTACAGTCAACTCTCGTTAATAAAACTCATCCAAAAAGGTGGAGAAAAAACACCAGACCAAATCCTTCGGGGGAAATCCAGAAAAAGTCACAGCGAGTCCTTTTTTTTCTGGTTCGGGTCTACATAGCGAAAAATACGCAAAGACCTGCTTAGACTGGGATGTAGGATTAGGCAGGAACACGTGGAGTACTTCATTGCCCAAGAAAAGGCTTTGTACTATGGGAAAAGGAGTTCCTAGATCCATAAAAGAACACTACTGTGCCTCCTTCTCAAGGCACTGAAATCACAACAGATGCCACTAGGCATTTTTGTCACTTTTGGAAATTTTTGACAGATTTGGGACATATTAGGAATAAGTGTACAGTGGTTGGGGTGTAGGTGTTAATCCCTCATAGGAAGGGAGATAGGAAATATACTGAGATAAAAGGAAGTTCAAAAACTCGCAGCAGAATTCTTTAGTTCAGAGTCCAGGAGAAGAGGTATATCTCCTTTGCAGTATCTCAGCTGTCTTGCAGAGTGATATGAAGGGGACAAATCACAAAACAAAATCCCTAAAAAGGGACTGAATCTTAGAAGCATTCTATTGTGATCTGACTGAAACCCAAATTACATTCTTGCAGAGCCCAGACCAGGGAGCAGAAATCAGACTTTGCCCTAAGTCAGACTCCTTTTCAAACATAGAAAACTTGTAAATCCCCACCCATTCCCTGAAATCCTGCAATAACACAGTACTCAATACCTCAAGCAAGCATCAGCAAGACCATCACACACCTTCCATCCATAAATGTTCCATCCTGATATCAAAATTCAGAAAGTAAGTTGGAAGAATGTGCAAATAGCAACAAAATAAGAACCATGTTCTAACAAGCTATTATATTGGAAGAGATGATCGAGAAATAACAATTAGGGAAAGGTTTCTGGGAAGATTGTAGAGTTGGTCAGAAAATTTTAAGCTCTTAAGATTTTTGTTCCCCAAAGAGATAAAATAGCACCTCTGGGCAAACATAGAACTGTGAAACAAAAAAGTGTAGGGACAGAACCAGGGTCCACTTTAGACAATAGAAGAAGATCCGAATGAAAATCCCAGGATGAGATTTTCTCCCTATGAAAATGAAACACCTCCAGGCTAGGTCTCTAAAACTTGCTAAAGGCAAGTTGCTAAAACAACATACAGCAAGCCATGACAGCAGTTAGAGAGGCTGCCTCAGCATAACCACAGGAAATTTTACCACTGGGACAGTAGCAACAGTTGGCCTTATGACCTGAGGAACATCTAGGGAACCTCTGTTGACAAGAAACATCAGACATACATGTGCTGCAGAGAGCAGAGCAACAGGGGCTAGAAGAAATCAGCACTTTCTGGTGAGTCCAGAAGCAGTGGCGCAGGAAGTCCCAGATTGTGGGCATTTACAGGAGGCTGGAAGTCTTCATTAAAGTTCAAGGTCAGAGGAGGAAATGAAGAAGATCAGAGGCCAGAGGAAACATGTCCCATCATCCAGGACTAGAGATGGTTATAAAAACTAAATTATTACAAAACAATGCACAGACAAAGGAGAAAGAATCCAACTATAGAGACCTACTATGGGAATAGAGAAGAACAGGGCTCAGAGGAGGATTCTGAAGCAAAGAAACTGTTGCACTACTTAGGGTAATATCAAATAGTTACCTAACTCCATAAAATTCGTAGAAGAACTTTAAAAAGACTTTAAAAATCAAATGAGAGAGATGGAGGAATAATTAAAAAGAAAAACTGTAAGAACACAGGAAAAACAAGAAAATAATGACAAGAAAGTGAAGTAATTAGAAAAGATAGACAATATTTTTTCGTAATGTATGATTTGTATTATTTTCAGTTCTTAACATTCACTTCCACAAGAATTTAAATTCAAAATTGTCTCACCATGTCTCCCCACCCTCCCCTTCACTACAGTACCTACCCTATCTACTTTATATTCCAGTCTGTCCCCCGTTCTATTATCTATACTTTTCCATTCTCCTTCCCCTCAATTTTCCTGTAGGACAAAATAGATTTTTATACTCCATTGCTTATATAGGTTAATTTCCAGTTGCATGCTAAAGCAATTTTTAACATTAATTCTTAAAGCTTTGAATTCCATATTCTCTCCCTCCCTCTCCACCACACTCATTGAGAGAACAAGCAAGTTAATATAGGTCACACATATGTAACAATGGAAAGAACTTGCATAATAGGTAAGTTGTAAAAGACTAACCACATTTTCCTCTGTCCTAATCGGCCCTTCATTTATTCCATTCTATTCCTTGAACTTTTCTCCCAAAACACTGTTTTCTTCTGATTATCCCTTTCCCTAATTTGTAGCCTTTCTATTATCTTCCCTCTCCTATTCCCTTCCCCCTGGCCTTGCTGCAGGGTACAAAAGATTTCCATATCAAATTGAATGTGTGTTATTCCCTCCTTAAATAAAATCCCATGAGAGTAAGGTTCCAGAGGGGGCGGATCCAAGATGGCCGAGTAGAAAAATACAAAAAATGCAGGCTTTCCCCACACAGCCCATAAAATATATGTAGAGAGGGACTCTCAACAAAGTTTGGAGCAGCAGAAGGGGAAAACAACAGACTGAAGGAGATTTTCAGCCCAGGATGATCTGAAAGGCCAACAGGAAACATTGGTTGCACCAGAGGCAGAGTGGAGAGTGGAGTCCAGCCCAGCCTTGACCACCTGGCAAGGCACGACTCTGGAAGGAGGGCACCTTGGGGGTGGAATCCCCAGTTGCAGCAGCAGCAGGTTCACAGATCCCTTAACCCACAGGCACCAAACGTCAGTAACGGATTTTTTCAGCTGGCCAGAAAGGGAGAAGAGCCTTCCATTGATCTGGCAGCAGGTAGTGGCCACAGAGGCCACACAGCAGTCCATACAGGCGCCGCATCCATTGTTGGATCCTAAAACCCCTGGGGCACTGAGGAGCTGAGTCTTACCTCAGCCCTGTGTAGAGGCCCTGAGGTCTTTGTCTCACAATGAATGGCAGCCCTCCCCCCAGAGCTTTAGTGAATCCCAGCTCTACAGTGTTGGCTTGGCAGAACTGGAGGTCAGGTGGCTGTGGAGAGAAAACTCTGCTAGGATTCTGGGCACAAAAAAATCCCTCCTGCTCCCAGACCAGTGCCACTTTGGAGGAACTGAGATTTTACAGATTCCCAAAGTATACCCTACTCTTGACAAAGAATCCAAAAGTCAAGTAACTGGTTGGGAAAATTCCCAAAAAAGGGAAAGAAAATAAGACCATAGAAGGTTACTTTCTTGGTGAGCAGATATGTAAGATTTGAATTTAAATTTAAAATTTAACGTTTTTAGGTTATTCTCCCTTTACATTCAGCTCAACATGTGCCCTCTGTCTATACACATATATATGTGTTTATACATGCAAATACCTGCATACATATTTGCATGTACATATACATACCTACATACACACACACACACACACACACACACACCTAAATATGCACTCATACAGACCTACATATATATGTGTAAATATATATACACACCAATACATATATATATATATATATATATATACATATATATATATATTATTTTTCATTTATATATTTCCTCTAACTACTCCAGTACTTAAAAATGTCCCATGAGTTAGAAATAACATTTTTCCATGTAAGAATGTAAATAGTTCAACATTAATGAGTTCCTTAAAGCTTCTCTTTCCTATTTACCCTTTAGTGTTTCTCTTGATTCTTCTATTAGTCAACTTTTCTACTCAGCTCTGCTCTTTCCAAAAAGAATGCTTGGAAGTCCTCTATTTCATTGAAATTCAATTTTTTCTCTGAGGTATTAAACTCAGTTATCTTGGGTAGGAGATTCTTGGTTTTAATTCTAGTTCCTTTTACCTCTGAAATATCATGTTCCATGCCCTTCAGTCCCTTAATGTAGAAGCTGCCAAATCATGTTATCCTGATTACATTTCCACAACATTTCGATTGTTTCTTTTTGGCTCTTTGTGATATTTTCTCTTCCTAGGAATTCTGGAATTTTACTACAATATCCCTACGAGTTTCCTTTTGGGATCTCATTCAGCAGGTGATTGGTGAATTCCTTCCATTTCTGTTTTACTTTCTGATTCTAGAATATCAGAGTATTTTTTCCTTGATAATTTCTTGGAAGATTAGTTCTAGACTTTTTTGTAATCAGGTTTTTTAGGTTGACCAACAATTTTTAAATTATTTCTCCGGGATCATTTTTCCAGGTCAGCTGGAAAAATTTTGTCACATTGAGCTAATTTTGTTATAATGAGCTAATTCACATTGCATTCTTTTTTTTTTCATTTTTTTGGTTTTGTTTTATAATTTCTTGGTTTCTCATAAAGTCATTAACTTCAATCTGCCAATTCTAATTTTCGAAGAACCCTTTTCTTCAGTGAACTTTGGAACTGTCTTTTCCATTTGGTCAATTCTACTTTTTAAAGCATTGTTCTCCTCATTGACTTTTTTTATTTATTTTGCCATTTTGGTTAGGTTATACGTAAAAGTGTTATTTTCTTAAAAATTTTGGGGGTCTCTCTTAGTAAACTGTCTATTAACTTCATGATTTTCTAGCATTTATCTCATTTCTCTTCCCTGTTTTCCTCCTCCTCTCTTATTTGTTTTTCAAAATCCTATTTGAACTCTTCCATGACCTGACACCATTATATATTGATTTTGGAGGTTTTGGATGTGGAAGCCTTCACCTTTCCATCTTCCTATGATGTTCTGTTCTGTTCTTCCTTACTGAAAGGATAAAAGAAAATTCCTTTTCACCAAAAAAGTAGCCTTCTATAGTCTTATTTTTTCCACTTTTTTGGGCATTTTCCCAGTCAAGTGGAGGTTATACTCTAGAAACATGTAAATTCTCAGTTCGTCCAAGGTGGCACAATCAAGGGAAGGTCATTTACTCTTCTCCCAGCCTGGGCTCTGGTGTGTGAACAAACACAAACACTCTTTCTGCCCAGGATATGTGAATAGCATTCCCTCTACTTAGCTTCCACAGGTTCCGCCACTCTAGTACTCCCCACCCCAAGACTGCCACTCAGAACTAAGACTTAGATCAGATACAGAATGAAAAAATGAAAAAAAAGAGAAATGAAACATTTAATAACAACGAAAGATCTAAAGAACAGATAAAGGAAAAGCAAACATAACAACAATTGAACTACCTGAATATAGTTGACAAAAGACCTTCGAAACAGTAATAAAAGAAATAATTAAAGAAAATTATGAATTTTGATGACAATTCCACCTTCTCGATCTAGGACTCATTTTGACAACTGGAAGTTCAAGTAGGTGACTTACAGGCATTTAATCTGTGAGTTGATATTCTCAGGAGCAACTGCTGCAGAAACCTGTGGCTCTGTATATCTCATTGCTTGGTTCCCCTGCCTCAGAGTGCCCAGAACTTCCTTCTTGGGCCTGCTGCCATGGGGACGCACTCGTAAAGCCTGTGCACTATTCACTATATCCTCCTCTAGCCCCGCATAAAAGATCCTTCCCGTTGACCTTTCAGTCTGTCCTGTGCTGTGAATTTACAACAACCTGTCTCCTATTGGTTTCTGGTTTCTCCAAAAATCAGAACAGATTTTCTTTATAGAGGTATCTGAAGAAGTTTTTCTAAGAACTTAGGTGAGCAGTTGCTCTCATTCCATCATCTTGGCTTCACCCCACTACCTGTACCCTTCCCTGCCAGCTGCATCATTCAGTTTTCTAACATGTAAAATGAAGGAGTTTGACCTGATAGCTTCTAACATTTCAAATAATTCGAGATCTACGAATTCAAAGGTTCATTACTTTCATGACCAATTTTCATTCCAGAAAATATGAGAACTATATCTGGAGTTAGGAAGATCTAAGTTTAAATCCATCTTTGTAACTTAATAGGTGTGTGACTCTGGGTAAGACAATCTTTTCTAGACCAAGCCTGTCATCTTAAATTGGGGGCAGTGATAGCACCCATCCCTGAGTCTGAATATTAAAATGAGATAAGACTGTAAAAATATTTGTGTATACCATAAATTTAAATATTATTGTTGATGTTGCTACCATTATTTATTAGTATCTAAAATTCACCTAACTCCTTTGGGGGTTGAAGTAGTGGACTATCAATTCGAATGTTGCATTTACCATAACACGTGGTCATTTTAATTGTTAGTTTGCTTAAAAATTTTCCTGTCTTTCAAAGGATAATTCAATAATCTAGGGCTATACATACACATACACATATTTATACACATATATGTATGTATATGTATGCAAGCATAGAGAGACATATATATATGAATTATATAGGATATGAGATGAGATACATGTATACATATGTGTATATTAGGAAGATTCATTTTGTTGTTGTGGTGGTGGTTGCGGTGATGGTGGAGGTGGTGGTTGCTTAAAGTTGGACCTAACTGTTATCACATTCTTTGATTAGATGTTATCATTATAAACCCCTGTGGTCAATATAGATAGGAAGAGATTTCTAATAATACTCAGAATGCAATTTCCATTCGTTTAAAAAAAAGGAAATTATTGATATATTCTTTTTCTAACACAAAGGTCTTTACCTCTTTTCTTCATCTTCTTGATGAACTCTCGAGAATCTTTGAATGACATACAATAATAAAAATTAGTAATTTAAGGTCATCAAATGTAATGCTTTTTGTGATTTTCTGTAACAGGTTTTTTTTTGGTGCTGTGTTTCACAATGTCAGTCAAAATATTTTTAGGCATGTACCTCCTACATGTGTATTTATTTACTTACAGAATATACATATGTGTGTGTATTTGTATGTATGTATATATGTGTATACGTGTATATGTATCAACTACTGTAAAAATACAGTATGTGCTGTATAATCAATACAAAGTAGGAATTTTGACAGACTGTGCTAAAGATGAATAAAAATATTTTGGAAATACCATTTTCATTTTAATACAAAATATTCTGTTACTATCATATATCTTAATCTAATAACATATTATTAATGTTCTTTGTTAATTAGTTTTCCAAATCTTGATATAACACTAAAATCTGTCTCTGATTTTGGATGAGAGAATTTGATGAAAAGGATAGTTCCTAGAAATGTGTAGCATTAAATGTAAAAAGCGTATAATTTTCTATGTTCACTAAATCACTGTAGTCATTTTTACAATCCAACGATTATGTAAAGACAGTAGAAGAAAATTGATCAATGAATTTTCATAATCCTTACGTCAATATGGTAGTATACAAACTTGTCTGAAGATGTTGCATAACTTCTGTGCTTTCTTTTCACAAAATTCCCATATTCAGTCACTATCTGTGCATCAAGAATCCTCAAAATTTAATCTCTTTTGAATGAATACATTACAAATTTATTGTTGTATGTTTATATTTCAATCAAATGTCATACCTGAAGAATGATTTTTTTTTTATAAAATTAGCATTCCATAGTATTTTTTCAAAAGTCCTATGGTAATACTTGTTGATAAAAAGTGACCCTGATTTCTCCAAGGTCATGCTAATAACACAAGCCTTTGTCGTTCCTACCAAGTGAAAATGTGTTTGAATATCGATCTGATTATATAATGTACTTTTGAAGAAATTTAATTTATTCATTTATAACTTATAGAAAATATTTTATTTTTTTAAAGTTTTGAGTTCCAAATTTTTTCCTTTATCCCTTCCCTCCCTCCTGCCTGATACAGTAGGCAATCTAATTTAGGCTGTAAATAACCAATCATTTAAAATGTTTCCATATTCTTAATTTTGTGGGGAGAGAGAGTGAGTGAGAGAGAGAGAGAGAGAGAGAGAGAGAGAGAGAGAGAAACAGACAGACAGACGGACAAACAGACACACAGATAGAGACAAAAAGAGAGACAGAGAAATAGTACGCTTCGGTCAATATTCAAATGCCATAAGTTCTTTCTCAGGATGGAGATAACATTTTTCATCGTGAGATCTTTGGGCTTGTCTTGGATCATTTTATTAGCATAGCTAAGTCACTCACATTTGTTCCTCATAAAATAACACTTTTATTATGTACAATGCTCTATTGGTTCTGCTCACCTCATTACTTTTTTAGTTCATGCAAGTCTTTCCAGGGTTTTTGGAATTATCCTGCTCATTATTTGTTATACCACATTTATACTCCATTACAAGCATGTATCACAAATTCTTCAGCCATTCTCCAACTGATAAGTATTCCCTCAATTTCCAATTTTTCACAATTATAGGAAATGTTGCTATAAATGTTATTTTTGGTACATATAGGTTCTTTTCTTTGTTTTTAAATTCTCTTTGGAACACAGATTTAGGTCAAAGGGTATTCATGGTTTTATAGCCCACTGGACATAGTTTAAAACTCATACAAATAGTTTTGTAAAAATTTCTTCTTTTCTTCCCTCTTCCCCATCGTGTTGCAACACAAACTTAGTAGTTTTAGATAGGTGTTCATCTAAGGACTAAACTAGTCAAAGATAGAGAGGTTTATTAACAATAAGCAGGTTACTAGGTGTTGAATTATTTGGCTGATGTGATCCATAAAATCACTGTCACAACAAATGAAAACAGAAGACAAGGGGATAGGTATTTAAATAGCGTGGTTGTTCACTTGGTTATATTTTTATTTCTGTTCCTGATGCTCATTAATAATTATTTAAAAAGGATCCTTGAAAGATGACAGAGCACTTCTGGGAAAACATAGAATCTTAGAAACAAATAAGAATAGGGGCAGTACAGTTGTTCTCTTTAGACAATGAAAGAAGATCTGAAGAGAAACCCAGGATGAGATTTTCTTCCCAGGGATCAGTAAACACCTCCAGGCTAGGGTCCACTTCAACAATTAAGACACAAGTCCTGCAGTTTGCTGGGTTGGGAGGCTGCCTAGTCTAGGCCAAGGGAACTTTTACCCCAGGGACAGGGAGTGAAATTGGTCCTCTCTCCCAGGGAATATATAGAAAACCTCTGCTGACAAGGAACGTAAGTCACAGGTGTGCTGTGGAGACCTGGCAGCTCCAAGAAGGAACCATCACATGTCCTGTGAATACAGAAACACTTGAGTGGAGACACCTCTGACTTTGAGCACTTACAGGAGTCTGCAGACCTTATTTTGAGTTCAAGATCAGAGGGGAGAACTGAAGAGGACAAGAAGTCAGAGGTGCCATCTTCCATCCCACAGTAGTAGAGTTCCTCATAAAAAGTAAATTATTACCAAAAAAATGCCTAGGCAAGGTTGAAGCATCCCACCATAGAGAGCTGCTATGGAAATAGAGAAGACCCATATACATCTTCAGAGGAGGATACTGAAACCAAGCCTCTTTAACCTCTTTTACCCTAAAGGTTAATGCCAAATTGTCACACGCCGCAAAGAATTCTTTGAAGAACTTAAAAAAAAAGACTTTAAAAATCAAATAAGAAAAGATGAGGGAAAATTCAAAAGAAAATAAGAATAATCCAAGAAGAAAAAAAAACAACCAGAAAATTATGACAAGTAATTCATTCAATTAGCAAAGGAGATCCAGAATCTTAAGGAAAAAATGACTCCATGATAATCAGAACTGGACAAGGGGAATTAAGAAAAGTTGTGAGATGAAGAAGTATACATACACTATTACATATACGTATGGACATATACACATATAGATAGAGAATTTTTTTAAAAAGAAGAGAATGTGGAACATCTTATGAGAAAAAAGACAGTTTTATAGGGCAGATTAAAAAAATCAAAAATAACAACAATTTGACTATCTTAAAGTACCGATAAAAAAGAGTCTTGATACAGCAGTAAGAATAATTAAAGAAAATTGTCCTGAAGCATTAGAACAAGCGGGAAAAGTACAAATAGAAAAAAATCCACTGATCAACAACTGGAAGACCTACTAGAAGGGAAACTCACAGAAATATCATATTTAAATTTTGAAACCCTCATATCAAGGACAAAACATTATAGGCCACAAGAAAAAACAATTATTTCCATACGATTTCACCACAATTAGTATCATACAAGACCCAACATTTGCAACACTAAAAGGTTGCAGATCTTGGAACACTCTGTATCCAGGAGCAAAAAACAAAACAAAACAAAGCAAACAAACAACAACAACAAAAAAGAACACTGCAACTCTGGCTGAAGATATCATACCCAACGAAGGTAAACAAAATTTTGAATGGAAAAAAATGTGTATTTAATCAGCTGTCACACTTTGAGGATGCTATTTAACAAAAGGGAAACTTAATAAAACATTGGACATAGAAGAGTCAAGAGAAATATAAAGTTCACAATAGTGACTGATTACAAGGGAATAAATAGGGATAGGATTTTTAATTTTTATGTATGTAACAGGTAAAACCTATGTCTAAGACTGTTGCTAGTAATTATATAGCTTATAAGAAAGATAGGCATAGACCTGAGTAGGATGTCACTTTAAAACAAGTAAAACTATTCAATAACTGCTAAAATAGTAATTATCTTCTACAAATGAGTATAAGAAAAAGAGACAATACAGAGGGGTGCTATCGGTTCTGGAAACCCACTTTCATCAGGAATGAGTACATGAAGAGGGGAAAGTTCATGCACATCTAAAAGAGTATGAAAGTCTTCTAAATTAAATAGAAGAAAGAAAATTCTAAGGGAATAGACAGAAGAGGATAGAGCATGTCTCTTTAGAAGTGAAGGTGAGGAAATAGTTTAAAAAGGTGGTTCAGAAGGGCATTTAGATTTAGGGGAATGGGAGGATAAGGCAGGGATTACTGAAGTGGGGATAGTTTAAGTAATAGGAGAGGAACGTAGAAAGTAGAAGTAGAGTCTGAAAAGAGGAAAAAGAGGTTTGCAGAAACACAAAACAAGATTAGGAGTAGAATCTCTTGGGGAAAGGTTATGTTTATACATGTATATGTATGTGTGCAAATATGAATATATATGTTCATGTATATATCAATATATAATATATGTATATATTGTGTATGTATGTGCATATACATATACACACATGAATATATGCATATAGATATGCAGGTGTATATGTATATGTGTCTATAAACATGTGTGTACATACATGCATATGTATGTGTATCTATACATGTGTACGTATGGAGGCATATATACATATATGCATATATGGGTGAATATATGTCCGTACATATATTCAAAAACATGTATACATGCATATATACGTATCCACGCCCACTTGTTGCCTTGGAATGCTGGGTAGGTGGTTGGAAGGGGGGAAAAGAACAAAGTAAAAAGTGTATAAGAGAGAATAAAAGAAAACCTACAAGAAAGCAAAGAAAAGATGGATAACTTGCAACTTAATGCACAGTATGTAATATAGAGGCTTTCTTGAAATTAGAAGTTCTTGCTATATGTTCTGGATATTCTCTTATGCTCAGCTATGCACACGCCATTTTTTTCTTTTCCTATTTCATATTAAAACTTATAATGTTTCTTCTTAGGCATTTCTTTTAATATTTGTTTAAAATTTAAAAAAATCTGGATCATTGTACCATATACTTTAGAAAGCATGAAACCATCACCACAGGTTCAAGTCATTTCAAAGAAATCACTTCTGGGGGCAGAGCCAAGATGGCAGAGTAGAAAGACTCACATACGCTACCTCCGAACCCGCAGCCCATGGATTTCCTCCAAAAAGAAATCCCAACAAATTCTGGAAGCCACGCAGCAGGACAGTGAAGGAGATTTCTGTTCCAGAGAGCCCTGAAAAACCGATCTCAAAGGTCCCTCACGCACTGGACGGGAGCGGAACCATGCCCTGCCCTGGCCACACGGCACTGAATGGAGCGAGCAGATCGGGGAAGGCTTCAGGAACAGAATCTCCAGCAGCCGCGAAGGTCCCTCCACCCACATACACAAAGGTCAGTGAGAGAGACGTCTGGACGGGCTGAGAGGGGAGCAGGGTGCCTCCATAACTCAGGCCCCCTTGGGAGGCCGCAGCAGAGGCAGCAGGTGGCCAGAGGCTCCCAAAGCAGGAAGGAGCTCAGCAGGAGCTCCATTACTAAAGGTCTCCACATAAATCCCCTGAGGGAACTAAGCCTGGGAGGCAGCCCTGCCCCCACCTGAGAACCTGACTTAATCTTACCCTGAATAGCAGCCTGGCCTGCTGCCAAAAGCCCTGAGGCTGGGGAGCAGCATTTGAATCTCAGAACCCAAGCACTAGCTGGGAGGACCTAGGTGGGGGTGGAGAGGACTCACAGAAGTCAAGTAACTGACTGGGAAAATGCCCAGATAAGGGAAAAAAAAGACCATAGAAGGTTATGTTCTTGGTGAAAAAATTATTCCAACCTTCCTCTCTGATGAGGAAGGAAACTGCTTACCATCAGGTAAAGACCTAAGTGTGAAGGCCTCCGTATCACAAACATCTGAAATAGATATCCAATGGGCTCAGGCCATGGAAGAGCTCAAAAAGGATTTTGAAAATTAACTTAGACAGGTGGAGGAAAAACTGGGAAAAGAAATGAGAGAGATGCAAGAAAAGCATGAAAAACGGGTCAATACCTTAATAAAGGAGACCCAAAAATATGCTGAAGAAACAAACACCTTGAAAAATATGCTAACTCAATTGGCAAAAGAGGTTCAAAAAGCCAATGAGGAGAAGAATGCTTTCAAAAGCAGAATTAGCCAGGTGGAAGTAGAGGTTCAAAAGCTCACTGAAGAAAATAGTTCTCTCAAAATTAGAATGGAACAGATGGAGGCTAATGACTTTCTGAGAAACCAAGAAATCACAAAACCAAACTAAAAGAATGACAAAATGGAAGAGAATGTGAAATATCTCATTGGAAAAACAACTGACCTGGAAAATAGATCCAGGAGAGACAATTTAAAAATTATGGGACAAAATAATCATTTCTTTCTCCTACACATTTAAAATGAGAGCTTTAGAATAAATGACATCTAAGCATCTTCCCAGGTACCAATCCTTTCTTGACCTCGATGAATAAACTTGATATCTTCCCTAAAATTTTTGTAACTTTCTTATCACACTCCATTTCTCTAAAATATCCACTGCAATAATCCTCTTACGTTATCATGGCATAAAACAATGAAGATATAAGGTAAATCCAAAAGTTTTCCTTACCAAAATAGAGTATACTATATCTAGGTTCTGAAAAGAAGAGAAATTTCTTATAGCTTAATGTAGCAACCCTAAAACTGTTCTGTCTGATATTGGCCTAGTAATGATTACATCAAGCCCCAGAATTTTAAAGAGCAACCACAATCAGAATATAGTAAAATAATAGGGGGAACTTCTTTATTTAGATAAGTTGAAATATTGATCATAAATATACTCTACTTAGAATACATTCTATTCTTCCATGTTCAGTTTGCACAGATGCTGTATTTTTCTGAAGGAACAATTTATATGAATGTGTTTTCTTTTGAACCATAATAATAAAGGGAGATGCCTGTATTAAAAACACTTCCATTTTACATAGCTGAAATGTATTCCTCTACTCAAACTTCCTTCAGTGATGCGGTATGATAAAATGGCATTCTGGAAGGCTAAACCAGCAAAATATACTAACTGGAAAGACTGGAAGGCTCACATCCTTTGCACTTTGATCTGATGTCAGTCTCTATTTCTGATGAACTTTCATATGAGGACCAGTTTAGTTAAGTTGCTGAGATTAAGTGCTGAGATCACCTTATGATTGCTTTGGTCATACAAAATCAAATAATGCAAAAAGGATTAAAATTTTCTTCAGTGGAGAAAGGACTCACCCAAATGAAACGAGATCCTTAAAGAAATATAAAATTGTAGTTCATTTTCCAATTCTTCAATTTAAAGTGTTGTGACAGGTATAAGGGGTACTAGATAAGTCGTGTCATTTGTACAGAACTTAAAATGTTTTAGTGGACAAGGGGGAAATTTAAGGCACAATGAATAATAAGAACAAGGACATATTGGTAGGAAATGGAGGCATTTGTTATGGAATACAGTTTGTCCAGAGGGGATCATATCATATATTTAGGTCTACAGCGTCTGTTTAAATTCTCTGCTTACTAGTATTAAGGAGTGGATATTGTCTTTGAGTTAGGGTTGTGTTGCCCATATTACTTGGAATTATATTTAAACCCCTCTCCCAGGGTTATGAGAGTGGTCAAGGCATTCTATTGATGCTGGTGATCATTGTTTACCATGGCAAAATAAAATCATGTCTCTGTATATATTCTTTATGGAGTATGAAGTAGTTATTGAATGTGAAAAATAAAGAACTAAAAGAGAGAAGCAATCAATCAAGAAGTACTTATTACACAATCTATAGTGTAGTACTTATTTGGTCAAATGTTAGAGTTGCTTATAAAAAGAATGAAACCATTTCTTCATGCATGGATCTTTCATTCTACGGGTTTACGTCAAGTATATAAAATAAGCAAGTAAAGAATATTGAGAAGAGAATGAGGAAGATCCTCAAAGGTTGTAAATTCTATTTCCTACTCAAGTTAATAAAAGGAAGTGTCACTATGCGAAGACCATAGGATAATTTGTTGTTGTTGTTTAGAGTTTTGAATTGTAAGTGAATTTTTTTTTAAAAAAAGATTGTATTAAGGCCAGTCAGAAAGCTATCCTCTGCTTATGCAGATGGCTGTAGAGTTTGTGAATCCCTGTCACTCATACGAATCTCCACAGATGAGTTCTACTACTTGTGTTCTATGGTGACCTGTATCTCTAGAGATTTTACAAACACACACACACACATACATGCATATACATACATACATACATACATATATCAAATGGCATAATGCTGAGCTTTCAGTAGCCTCCCCAGGGGAAAGCTTGGAATTTGGGTGGGCAGGGGTATGTAAAAAGTTCTTTAGCAGGAATCTTAGAATGAGTGGATCCTTGAGAGCAAATATACAATGTCATAGTATTTAGACTGATTGCCATGTGTTTTCTGTGAAATCACCTCATTAATTCATACATATTCTTTGATTGTTTCATTTTGAGCTTGCCTTACAAAATTTTTCAGCTGGTGTAGTTTAACTGTTGCTTTCCAGTGGATACAATGAACACATTCCTTGATTAGAACCATAGTGATTCCTCAGGTATTACCTCTTAAGTTATGTTGAGCTTTGATAGTGTTCATATTTTTAGTAAATTCTAATGTGGTTCAGTTATTTTCAGTTACGTTGACTCTCTATGACACCATTTAAGTTTTTCTTGGCAAAGATATTGGACGGGTTTGGAAATTTTTTTCTCCAGTCCCTTTTACAAATGAAATGGGAGGCAGGGCCAAGATGGAGGAGTGAGAGCAATGAATCATCTAAGCTCTTGGACAAACTCCTTCATATACCTCTGAAAGGAGAATCTGACCAAATTTTGGAGGTGCAGAATCCAGTGGGATACAGACTGTGATGGATTCTGAGTCCAGGTTAAGCTGGAAGGTTCACGGGAAGGATCTCCTCCAAGGGGGTGAGACCCCAGCACACAGCGTGTGCACAGCCAGTGCAGTGGAGATGAAGGGACCCGAGAAACCTGAGAGTGGTGGGCGAACCAGTGGAAAGCACTGAGGGCAGGAGACAAGTCAAACCGAGCCAGTGAGAGCTGCTGAGTGCCAGATATCAGAGCAACGCCTCCTGAGACTTTAAACATCAGTAGGTCACCTACTTTAACTTCCGGGAGCCAGGATGAGAGAACGATAAGTAAATGTTCTTTCTTCCCAGCATGATGACCATGAAAGAACCATAAAATATTTCCCCAGAAAAATCCTCGATTAGCATAAACAGCAAAAGGGGGCAAATAGTCTCATAACACCTGAGGTTAGGAAAATAGCTAAGGGGGTTTCCTCCTACTGTGGTATAGGAAAACCAGAAGGACAGAGGACCCAGGGCAGAGAAAACTCTCACTAGGACCCAAGAAAACCTCTGCACCAGGAGAGGGGACCCAGGAGGTGTGAGAACAGGCATTAACACCTAAGCGTGCTTCAGTACTCCCAAGGAAACAGGAAGACAATAGGGCAGCTGGGATCTCCATCCCCTTAGCTTGCCTTTACCTCAGTTCAGCTGAGGAGATCTCCTGTGACTAGACCACTCCTCCCACACACTTAACAAGCTAACATCAGGATGAATTGGGGAAACACAAAACAAAAACCTGCTCTTAGTTTGTTCACACGTCAGTTCAGCACACAGTTCTGTAGCTTCTGACTGAAAAAATCAGAAGCCACAACATTCAGTCAACATCACGAAAAAGAAAAAGCAGATGAAGGGTGAAAAAAAAACATAGAATCTTTCTATGGGTATGAGGACCAAAACATAAATACCAAAGAGGTCAATACCAAGACTGTAAGACTGTACTTCCATCTGAAACTTCAGAAGGGACTGTGAACTGCTCACATGCAGAAACAACTCTCCTGGAACAGCTGAAGAAGAATATAGAAGAAAAACAGGCCAATGATTTTAAAAATATTAAAAAAGTATTCACTGATGAGAATATCTCTTCGAAAAGGAAAATTGAACAAATGGAAAAGGAAGTTCAAAAATTAACTGGAGAAAATAACACCCTAACAGAAACAGTTGGTCAAATGGTAAAAGAAACACATAACCTAGCTGGGAAAATTGGTCGAACGAAAAGGAAATACAAAAATTATCTGGAGGAAATAGCTCCTTAAAAAGAAAAATTGGACAGACGGAAAAGGAGATGCAAAAGTTAACGTAAGAAAACAATTTGATAAAGATTAGAATTGGGCAAGGGGAAACTAATGACTCAATGAGACAGCAAGAATCAGTCATATAAAATCTAAAGAATGAAAAAATAGAAGAAAATGCAAAATATCTAGTTGGATAAACAACTTACCTGGAAAATAGATCCAGGAGAAAAAGTTGAAGAATTATTGGCCTGCCAGAAACCCATGATGGAGAAGAATGTGGAGAATATCTTACAGGAAATCATCAAGGAAAACTACCCAGAGTACTAGATCCAGAGGGAAAATACTCATCTAAAGTATCCACTGTTCCCCTCAGGAAAGGGATTCCAAACTCAAAAGCCCAAGAAATATCGTTGCCAAATTCCAGACCTATCAAGTGAATGAGAAAATACTAGAGGCAGTCAGAAAGAAATAATTCAAATATCAATTTGAACAGGATTACACAGGACCTTGCAGCTTCTACATTAAAAGATCGAAAGAATTGGAACCCAATATTCCGTAAGGCAAAGGAGTTGGGACTACAACCAAGGATCAACTACCCAGCAAAGTTCAGCATAACATTTCAGGCAAGGAGAAAGTCATTCAACGAAGTAAGGGATTTCCAGAGCTTCTTCACCAAAAATCCAGAAATCAATAGGTAATCTGATGTTCAAATGCAGGTCTCAAGAGAATCATAAAAAGGTACACAGGGGGAAAATAAAATAAAAACAAAAACTTGTTACTCAATTAGGGCAAACTGTTTACCTGCCTATAAGGGAAGATGATACCTGTTGATCGTGAGAACAATGAAGCTATTATGAAATATAAAAGGAATATACATAGAGGAAACTAGTATAAAGTAAATGATGTCATGTTAAAAATATGATTTAACTATGAGAAGGGATTGTAACAAGAGATATGAAAAGGAGGAAGCAGAAAATGGCAAATTACATCACAGGAAGAAGTACGAAATTATAGTGGAAGGAAAGAAGGGAGGGAGATAACCATTGTTTGAGAGGTACTCTCACCAATTTGTTTAAAGAAGGGAACAGTAAACTTAAGTAGAAAATTCTAACTGGCTCTAGAGGCAGTAAGATGGAAAGGGAGAAGAAAGGGGAAGGAGGCTAAAAGGGAGGGAAGAAGTAATAAGAGTAAAGGGGAGTAAAAGGGAGGGGTCTAAAAGAAGGAGGGGAAGGCTGCAGGAGGAGGTAGTGAAAAGTGAATACTATTGAAGGGAGATGGGAGAGCTAAAAGCACAAATGGTGGGAAATAGGATGGAGGGAAACACACAGATTGTAATCATAACTGTGAATGTGAATGGAATGAATTCTCCCATAAAACAGAGACGGATAGCAGAAAGGATTAAAAGCCATAATCCAACAATATGCTCCTTACAAGAAACACATTTGAAATGAGGGGATACACATAGGATAAATGTCAAAAGGTGGAGCAGCATATATTGTGCTTCAGCTGATGTAAGAAAGGCAGGAGTAGCAATATTAATCTCAGACAAAGCAAAAGCAGAAATAGATCTAATCAAAAGGGATAAGGATGGAAACTATTTCCTGCTAAAAGGTACCATAGACAATGAAGCAATATCACTACTAAACATGTATGCGACAAATGGTATACCATCCAGATCCTTAGAGGAGAGATTGAGGGAGTTGAAGGAAGAAATTGACAGCAAAACTATACTAGTGGGGGACCTCAACCACACCCTCTCAGAACTTGATAAATCTAACCTCAAAATAAACAAGAAAGAGGTTAAGGAGGTAAATAAAAACTCTAGATAGGGTAGATATGATAGATCTTTGAAGAAAATTAAATGGGAATAGAAAGGAATATACCTTTTTCTCAGCAGTACATGAAACATTTACAAAAGTTGATCTTGTACTAGGACATAAAAATCTCACAATCCAGTGCATAAAGGCAGAGATAATCAGTGCATCCTTCTCAGATCATAATGCAATAAAAATTATATGCAATAAAAGGCCATGGAAAGACAAACCAAAAATCAATTGGAAACTAAATAATCTAATCGTAAAGAAGGAGTGGGTTAAAGAAGAAATTGTAGAAGCTATCAACAACTTCATACAAGAGAATGGACAATAAGGAGAAAACATACCAAATCTTATGGGATACTGCAAAAGCAGTTCTTAGAGAAAG
Source organism: Potorous gilbertii (assembly GCA_028658325.1). NCBI lineage: Eukaryota > Metazoa > Chordata > Mammalia > Diprotodontia > Potoroidae > Potorous > Potorous gilbertii. Next base: position 388,409,844 of record CM053771.1, read on the forward strand.
TTTTATATCATTGAATGCCTACATGAAAAAAAAAAAAAACAGAGAAAAAGGAGATCAATGTGTTGGGCATACACAAGAGAAAGCTAGAAAAATAACAAATAGAAAATCCCCAAGTAAATACCAAATTAGAAATACTGAAAATCAAAGGAGAGATCAATAAAATTCAAATTAAGAAAATTATTGAGGGGCGGAGCCAAGATGGCGGAGTAGAAAGTCTCACATTTGCTAGCTCTGAACCTACAGCCCATGGAATCCCTCTAAAAAGAACTTCTGACAAATTCTGGAACAGTGGAAGCTGTGCAGAAACACAGTGAAGGAGATTTCCATTGCAGAGAGCCCTGAAAAACCTACCGCAAAAGTACTCCGGACACGGGAGCGGAGTCCTGCCCTGCGGAGCGCTCCCCTTCCCCACCCAGGCCACGGAGCTCTGCCAAGCCACGCGGCACTGAGAGGAGCCAGCAGACCCAAGCAGGCTTCAGAGACCTGATTATCCCGTGGCTGCGAAGGTCCCTCCACCCACAGATGCACAGGGCAGTGAGAGAGACAGGCTGAGAGGGGAGCGGGGTATTTCCGGGACTCAGACCCCCTCGGGAGGTGGCGGCCGCGGCAGAGGTGGAGGCAGATCAGCCAGAGACTCCCGGGGCTGGCAGGGGCTCCGCCGCCACGGCTCCATTGCAAGAGATCTTTGCATAAACCCCGTGAGGGAACTGAGCCTGAGAGTCGGCCCTGCCCCCACCTGACCACCAGCAGATAAGTTCGCATTGAAGAGCAATCAGGCCTGCCGCCAAAAGCCCTGAGGCTGGGGAGCAGCATTTGAATCTCAGACCCCAAGCACTAGCTGGGGAGATCTGGAGGTGAGGTGGGGGTGGAGAGGACTCTCATAAGTCAAGTTACTGGCTGGGAAAATGCAGAAAAAAGGGAAAAAACTAAGACCATAGAAGGTTATTTTCTTGGTGACCAGAGGCTTGAGCCATTCCTCTCTGAGGACGAAGAGATCTGCTTACCATCAAGTAAAGACATAGGAGTCAAATCCTCTGTATCCCAAATATCTGAAATAGATACCCCATGGGCTCAGGCCATGGAGGAGCTCAAAAAGGATTTTGAAAATCAACTTAGACAGGTGGAGGAAAAACTGGGAAGAGAAATGAGAGAGATGCAAGAAAAGCATGAAAAACGGGTCAATACCTTAATAAAGGAGG
>CM053771.1:388411542-388430680 GCA_028658325.1 Potorous gilbertii
CAGGATAGGATGGAGGGAAATATAGTTAGTCTTATACAACACGACTATTATGGAAGTCATTTGCAAAGCTACACAGATATGGCCTATATTGAATTGACTGCCTTCCCAAAGGGAATGTGTGGGGAGGGAGGGATGGGGAGAAGCTGGAACTTAAAGTTTTAGGACCAACTGTTGAGTATTGTTCTTGCTACTAGGAAATAAGAAATACAGGTAATGGGGAATAGAAAGTTATCTGGCCCTACAGGACAAAAGAGAAGATGAGGTAAGGGAAGGGAGGGATGATAGAAGAGAGGGCAGATTGGTGATATGGGTAATTGGAACCCAAAATCTTGTGAAAATTAATGTAAAAGTTAAATAAATTTATTTAAAATTAAAAAAATTAAAAAAAGAAAACTATTGAATCAATAAATAAAACCAATAGTTGGTTTTATGAAAAAAACTAATAAAATTGATAACCTTTTGGTCAATTTGATTAAAAAGAGAAAGAAGAAAGTCAAATTACTAATATTAAAAATGAAAGGGGTGAACTCACCTCCAATGAGAAGAAAATTACAACGATGATTAGAATGCCCAGAATTTCAATAATCTAAAAGAGATGGATGAGTATTTTAAAAAATACAAATTGTCCAGATTAACAGAGGATGACATTGAATACTTAAACAACCGCATCTCAGAAAAAGAAATTGAACAAGCCAGCAATGAACTCCCTAGGAATAAATTTCCAGGGCCAGATAGATTCACAAGTGAATTATACCAAACATTTAAAGAACAGTTTATTCCAATAATATATAGATTATTTTTGAAAATTGGGGAAGAAGGAGTCTTCCCAAATTCTTTCTATGATACAAATATGGTTTTGATACCCAAACCAGGAAGAGACAAAACAGAGAAAGAAAGTTATAGACCAATTTCTCTAGTGAATATTGATGCAAAGTTTTAAATAAGATTTTAGCAAAAGGGTGACAGCAATCATGAGAATAATACATTGTGATCAGGTAGGATTCATGCCAGGAATGCAGGGTTGGTTCAATATTAGGAAAACTGTTAGCATTATTGATCATATTAACAACAAGCCTAACAAAGACCACATGATCATTATGTCAATAGATGTAGAAAAAGCTTTCGACAAAAGACAACACCCATTCCTATTGAAAACACTGGAGAACATAAGGATAAACGGAATTTTCCATAAAATAATAAGCCATGTCTACCTCAAATCTTCAGCAAACATTATATGCAATGGGGATAAGCTAGATGAATTCCCAATAAGAACAGGGGTGAAACAAGGATGTCCATTATCACCACTATTATTCAATATGGTACTAGAAATATTAGCTGTAGAAATTAAACAAGATACAAAAATTAAAGAGATAAGAATAGCCAAAGAAGAAACTAAGTTATCACTCTTTGCAGACGATATGATGATATACTTAGAGAATCCCAGAGACTCAAGCAAAAAACTACTTGAAATAATAAACAACTTTGGCAAAGTTGCAGATTACAAAATAAACCCACACAAATATTCTGCATTCCTATATATTAGCAACCAAGTCCAACACCAAGAGATAGAAAGAGAAATCCCATTTAAAGCTAGGGTAGACTCTATAAAATACTTAGGAGTTTACCTGCCAAAACAAATCCAGGGATTATATCAACACAATTACAGGCTATTTTTTGTACAAATAAAGTCATTTTAAGTAAGTGGAAAAACATCAGTTGTTTATGAGTAGGCCAAGCTAATATAATAAAAATGACAATTCTATCTAAATTAATTCACTTATTTAGTTGATAAGAATTAAAATATTAGAAAATTATTTTCTAGAGCTGGATAAAATAATATCCAAATTCATCTGGAAGAACAAAAGGTCCAGAATATCAAAGAGACTAATGAAAAGGAATGTTTGGAAAGGTGACCTAGCGCTACTAGACCTTAAATTTTAGTATAAAGCAGAAATTATCAAAACCACTTGCTACTGGTTAAGAAACAGAGGGGTAGAAAAGTGAAATACACTTGGCACTCAAGACACAATAGGCAAGAAATATAGCAATCTCCTGTTTGATACAACCAAAACACCAGCTTCTGGAATAAGAATCCACTGTTTGACAAAAATTACTGGGAAAACTGCATTAGAGTGTGGCAGAAACTAGACATAGACCCATGCCTGATACCGTACAGGAGAATAAAATCCAAATGGGTACATGTTTTAGGTATAAAGACTGATATTGTGAATAAACTGGAGGAGAAAGAAATAGTGTATTTATCAGATTTATGGAGAAGGGAATAATTTTTTTCTAAAGAATTGATAGAAAGCATTACAAAAAGCGAGGTGGATAATTTTGATTACACTTAACTGAAAACTTTTTGCACAACCAAAACCAATGCAACCAAATTTCAGAGGGATGCAGTAAATTTCTGAAAGAATTTTTAGAGTTAAGCTCGGGGATAAAGGCATCATTTCTAGAATATATAGAGAACTGATTCAAATGTATAACTATACAAGTCATTCCCCAGTTGAAAAGTGGTCAAAAGATTTGAACAGAAAATTTTCAGTGGAACAAATGAAAGATATCTATAATCCTATGAAAAAATGCTCTAAATCTCTATTGCTTAGAGAGACGCAAATGAAAACACCTCTGAGGTACCACATCACACCTATAAGATTGGCAAACATGACGGAACAAGAAAATGATAAATGCTGAAAAGGATGTGGAAGAGTTGGAACACTAATTAATTGCTGGTGCAGCTGTGAACTCATCCAACCATTCTGTAGAGCAGTTTGAAACTATGCCCGAAAGGCTACAAAAATATGCATACCCTTTGACCCAGCAATATTTCTACTAGGACTATATCCCCAAGAGATCATAAAAATGGGAAAGGGTCCAACATGTACAAAAATATTTATAGCGGCACTCTTTGTAGTTTCCAAAAACTAGAAATCAAGGGGATGACCATCAAATGGGGAATGGCTTAATGAATTATGGTATATGAATGTAATGGAATACTATTGCGCCATACAAAATGATGAACAAGAAGACTTCAGGGAGGCCTGGAAGGACTTATATGATCTGATGCTGAGCGAAAGGAACAGAACCAGGAGAACTTTGTGCACAGCAATGACCACAGCGTGTGAGAGTTTTTCTGGTAGACTTGGAACTTCGTAATAACCCAAGAACTTATAAAAAATAAATCCCAATGATGGTTTTCTAAGGCAAAATGCCTTCCACACTCAGAGAAAGAAATATGAAATTCATTCACAGAATGTAGTGGGTCGTATTTGTGTGTCTGTTTTTGTGTATTGTGTTTTGATTTGTTGTATGATTTCTTCCATTTATTTTAGTTCGACTACATAACATGACTAATAGTGATAGTGTACTCAGTACGAGAGTGTATTTAGAACCTATACAGAATTGCACGCTGTCTTGCTGAAGGGGGTAGTGGGGAGTAGGTATGGGGGGTTAAAATCTTAACTTTATAGTAGTGCTTGTAGAACATTAAAAAAACAATAATAAAATCCAATTAAATTTAAAAAATGAAATAAATGAAGACAAACCGTGTTAAATAGTTTATTCGGGGCTACACAGGGAGTGTCTGAGGACATATTTGAAATCAGGAAGGTAAGTCTTCCTCACTCCTAGCCCTATGCTCTATTAACTCTGTCACCTAGGTATAGAGAAAAAAGTGAATATTAACATTCATTTGAAAAATGAGATCATCCGGGAAGATGTGGAAAAACTGTTGGTAGAATTGTGAACTGATCCAATCATTCTGGAGAGCAATTTGCAGCTATGCTTAAAGAGCTATAAAAATGTGCGTACTCTCAGACCTAGCAATATAATTCAATTGCTGTATCCCAAAGAGATCTTACAAATGGGAAAATGATCCACATGTGCAAACTATTTATAGTAGCTCTTTTTGTGGGGGCCGAGAATTGGAATCAGTAGGGCAATGACTGAAAAAACTGTGGTATATGAATGTAATAGAATACTATTGTGCCACAAAAAAGAATCAGCAGGTATACATCAGAAAAACCTGGAAAGACTTGCGTGAACTGATGCTGAGTGAAAGAAGAACATTGTACGTGGTAGCAGCAATGTTGTGTGATTAGTGACTTTGGTAGACTTAGTTCTTCCAGCAATGCAAGGATCTAAGACAACTCTGAAAGATTCATGTTGAAAAATGACATCCACAGCCAGAAAAAGAAATATAAAATTTGAATGAAGACAGGAGCATAGCATTTGCTCTTTTGTTGTTGTTGTTGTTTTGCTTTGTTTCTCCTTTTTTGTGGTTCCTGCCCTTGGTTCTAATCCTTCACAATATAGCTAATGTCAAAATGTTACAGGATGTTACATGACAAATGTGTATGTAGACCTTATATCCGATTACATGTTCTTTTGAGATAGGGAGAGGAGAGAGAAGGCAAGAAAATTTAAAACTCAAAATCTTATGGAAGTGAACACTGAAAACCTAATATAAATAAATTAATTTATAAAAAAATAAAAATGACATTACCAAAAAGATGATTTCTATGTACCTTTATGTTAGTGTTGTCTCATATTTAAAAGTAAATTTTATTAGTGAGTAATTTTCCTTTTTAATGGGTATATTTATTTATTGTTGATTTCGATGTCTATTTGCACAAAAGTTTGAGTTCCAATTTTTCTACCCATCTCTCCCCTCCCCACACCTCATAACATCTTTCATTGTGATTACCCCTTCCCTCAGTGTTTCCTCTCTTTTATCACACCCCATTATTCCTTTATCCACATCTTCTCTCTTTCCTTGTAGGGCAAGATAAATTTCTATACCCCATTATCTGTATTTCTTCTTTCCCAGTTATGTAAAATAACAATTCTCAACATTCATTTCTAATAATTCAGATTCCAAGTTTTCTCCCTCCCACCCTTCCACCCATCCTCACTGAGAAGGTAAGCAATTCAATACAGGGTATATATCTGTAGTTTTACAAAAGACTTCCATAGTAGTATTGTTGTATTAGATTAGCTATATTGCCCTCTATGCCACCCTGTGCACCTCTCCTTTTTTCCATTATCTCATTTGACCTTGTCCCTTCCCAAAACTGTTTACTTTTAGTTAATCCCTTCTCTCATTTTCCCTCTCTTTTATCTTACCCCTCGCCCCACTTGTCCCGTTCTACCCTACTTTCCTGCAATATAAGATAGATTTTCATACCAAATTTAGTGAGCATATTATTCCCTTCTTAAGCCATATATGAAGAGAGGAATCTTCTCTTTTCCCCTCTCACATCCTCCCTTTTCTCCTCCATTGAAAAAGATTTTTCTTATCTCTTTTATGAGTGATACTCTGCTCCATTTCGTTTCTCCCTTTCTCCTCCCAATATTTTCTTCTCTCACCCATTAATTTTATTTTTTTACGGATATTATCTCCTCTGATTCAACTCAACTTGTACTCTGTGTGTATTTCTTTGTGTGTGTGTGTGTGTGTGTGTGTGTGTGTAATCCCTCCACGTACACAAATACTGAGAAAAGTCTAAAGAATTATAAATATTATCTTTCCATGTAGGAATATAAAGTTACCTTTAGAAAGCCCTTTAGGGGAGATAGAACCAAGATGGGGGAGTAAGAGGAACTACTCACCTAAGCTCTTAGACAAACTCTGTCAGATATCTCTAAAAAGAGAATCTCACCAAATTGTGGAGGTGCAGAATCCAATAGGAGACAGACTGTGGCAGTTTCACAGTCCAGGACAGACTGGAAGATTGACGGGAAGAGTCTACTCCAGGTGGGTGGAAGAGTATACAGTGCTAAGCACAGTGTCCCTGCCACTGTACAGCCCAGTAGGAAAGCCCAGCTGTGATCTGAGGAAGGTGCAGTATGGGCAGGATAGCAGCTCAGGGCTAGAAATAAGGGGAGCCAAGCAAGTGAGAGTCGTGGAAGGAGGCTCAGGTGTCTGCAGCGGCTGCATGGAGATTTTCAGCGCACACCTACTGTAGTCTGTAAGTCTGCAATTCACCTCCTTGAAAGTCCAGGAGCCAAATTGGCAGAGTGATCATTAAATGCTCTCTTCCCTTCGCCTTGTTGACCTTGAAAGTATCATAAAATGTTTTCCCAGAAAAAATTCTGGGTCAGTGAAATCAGCAAAGGGGGCAAACAGTCTCATAGCATTGGAGGCTAGGAAAATAGCAAAGGAATGTTACCTTTACTGCGGCTGAGGAAAAGAGCTGTCCTGTACAGCCAGAGGTGGAGGGGTGCAGAGTCTTACACTAGGACCAAGTTTGCCTAAGAGCTCCAAGGGAAACAGGAAGACAGGCTGGATCACCAAACACTGAGCTTGTCTTTTCTCTAGCCCAGCTGAGAAGATCTCCTGCTACCACACCAACACTCCCCCAAGTTTAAAAAGTTAGCTCCAAGGTTGTCCAGGTAAACTCAAATAGATTTCACCTGCCTTCCTTTCTGACACCAGCCAGTTCATCAACAAGTTCTTTAGAGTCTAGCTGACAGAACCAGAGTCCACAACATAAAAAAGTATCAATATCATGAGCAAGAAGCAAAGGAGGAAAGAAAAGACTCTAGAATCTTTCTGTGGGGAAAAGGATCAAAACACGAATACCAAAGGGGCCAGGACTGAGGATATACTCCCATCTGAAATTTCAAAAGGGATTATGAACTGTTCTAAAGTACAGATAGAACTTCTGAAACAGCTGAAAAAAGGAAATAGAGGGGCAAAAACGGCCAATGATTTAAAAATTATGAAAAAAGAATTCACCGAAAATAACAGCTGTTTAAAAAGGAAAATTGAACAAATGGAAAGGGAAATACAAAAAGTAACTGGAGAAAATAATTGCATGAAAGGAATAACTGGATGGATAGAAAAGCAAACACAAACGTTAACTGAAGGAAACAATTAGATGAAAATTAGAATTGGACAAGTAGAAACTAATGACTCTATGAGACATCAAGATTCAGTCAAATAAAATCTAAAGAATGAAAAGATAGAAGAAAATGTAAAATATCTAATTGGAAAAACAATTGACCAGGAAAATAGAGCCAGGAGAGAAAATTTAAGAATTACTGGTTTACCAGAAAGCCATGGTGAAAAAAAGAGTCTGGACAATATCTTCCAAGAAATCATTAAGGAAAACTGCCCAGAAGTGCTAGATCCAGAGGGCAAAGTAGTCATCAAAATGATCCATCATCCACCTCCCCAAACTAAAGGGACCCCAAACTAAAAATCCCAAGAAATATTTTAGCAATTTCCAGAACTATCAAGTTAAGGAGAAAATACTATAGATAGCTAGAAAGAAATCACTCAAATATTGAGGAGCTACAGTCAGAATAACAGAGGAACTTGCAGCTTCTACGTTAAAAGATCAAAGGAATTGGAATATGATATTTGCCAAAGCAAAGGAGCTGGGGACTGCAACCAAGGATCAATTACTCAAAAAGTTCAGCATAGCATTTCAGACAAGGTAATGGACATTCAGTGAAATAAGTGATTTGCAGACATTCCTTATAAAAATTCCAGAACTCAATAGAAAATTGGGTCTTCAAATGCAAGTCCCAAGAGAAGCATAAAAAGGGAAACAGGGAAAAGAAAACTTGTTACTTAATTTGGAAAAACTGTTTACCTCCCTATATGGGAAGATAATACTCATTAATATTGAGAATTGTATGTCCAATCAAAAGTATAAAAGGGATATTCAGAGATAGAGGGCATGGGTATAAAGTAAATTATGTGATGATAAAAATGTGATTTAAGCATGTGAAGGTATTGTAACAGAAGATGTGAAAATGAGGAAGCAGAAAATGAAGAAGGAAGAAGTATAAAATTATATTATAGTAGAGCAAAAAAGAAGAAGGACAGGAGCATTGTTTGAGAGGTATTCGTATCTGATTTTGTTCAAGAAGGGAATCACAGACTTAATTGAGTATATAAATCTAAATAAATCCATAGGCAGGAGGAAGGAAAGGGGGAAAGAAAAGGGAGAGGAGACTAAAAGAGAGGGAAGAAGTAGTAAAGGTAAAGGATAGTAAAAGGCAAGGGGGCTGAAAAAAGGAGGGGAAGACTATGGGAGGTGGTGGTAAAAATTAAAACTCTATTGTGGAGGTGAAGGGAGAAGGGAGAAGTAAAAGGACAAGCGGTACGAAAGAGGATGGAGGGAAAGATACATAGAGTAATCATAACTGTGAACGTGAATGGAATGAATTCTCCTGTAAAACGGAAACAGATAGCAGAACTGATCAAAAGTCATAACCCAACAATATGTTGTTTACAAGAAACACATTTGAGACAGGAGGATACATGCAGTGTAAAGGTAAACGTGTGTTTCAGCTGAAATAAGTAAAGCAGGGGAAGCAATTCTAATCTCAGAGGAAGCAAAAGCAGAAAGAGATCTAATAAAAAAGATGAAGACGGAAACTATTTCCTAATAAAAAGCATCACAGTAAGTGAAGGAATATCATCACTGTACATATATACTCCAGGTTGCATAGAATCCAGTTACTTAAAGAAGAAGTTAAGGGAGTAGCAGGAATAAATAGATAGTAAAACCATACTAGTGAGGAACCTCAGTCTCTCCCTCTCTAAATCTGATAAATTTAACCTTAAAATAAACAAGAAAGAAGTTAAGAAGGTGAATAAAACTCTGGATAAGGTATATATGATAGATTTCTAGAGAAAACTAAGGGGGATAGAAAGGAAAATACCTTTTTCTCAGCAGTACATGGCACATATATAAAAAGTTAACGTGCTCTAAGGCATAAAAGTCTCATAATCCAGTGCAAAAAGGCACAGATAGTCCTTCTCAGGTCATAATGCAATAAAAATCACATGTAGTAAAAGGCCATGGAAAGACAGACCAAAAATTAATTGGAAACTAAATAACCTAATCCTAAAGACGGTTTGGGTTAAACAACAAATCATAAAAATAATCAACAACTTCATTCAAGAGAATGACACTAATGAGACAACCTAGCAAATTTTATGGGATACTGCAAAAGTAGTTCGCAGGGAAAATTTTATATCCTTGAATGCCTATCTGAATAAAACAGAGAAAGAAGAATTCAATGAATTGGGCATGCAGTTGAAAAAGCATGAGAAAGAAATAGAAAATCCCCAAATAAATACTAAATTAGAAATACTGAAAACCAAAGTTGATATTAATAAAATTAGAATTGAGAAAACCAACAAACAATAAATAAAAGGAAGAGTTCGTTTTATGAGAAAAATAAAAAAAACTGATAAACCTTTGGTCAATTTAATTTTAAAAAAAAAGAAAGAAAAAAACAAATTCCAGATACCAAAAATGAAAGGGGTGATCTCACCTCCAATGATTAGGAAATTAAAACAAACCAAAAACAAATTACTTTACCCAACACTATGCCCACAAATTTGACAATCTAAATGAGATGGATGATTACTTTAAAAAATATAAATTGCCCAGATTAACAGGAGAGGAAATTGAACACTTAAAGAATCCCATCTCAGAAAAAGAAATTGAACAAGCCATCAATGAACTCCCTAGGAAACAAATCTCCAGGGCCAGATGGATTTTCAAGTGAATTCTATCAAACATTTAAGGAAGAGTTAATTCCAATACTATGAAGACAATTTTTGAAAACTAGGGAAGAAGGAGTTCTCCCAAATTCTTTCTATGATACAAATATGGTTTTGATACCCAAACCAGGAAGAGACAAAACAGAGAAAGAAAATTATAGACCAATTTCTCTATTGAATATAGATGTAAAAATTTTAAATAAAATAAGATTTTAGCAAAATGAATACAGCATTTTATCACGAGAGTAATATATTGTGATCAGGTAGGATTCATGCCGGCAATGGAGGGCTGGTTCAATATTAGGAAAACTATTGCATTATTGATCATACAAAGAAGCAACCTAACAGAAACCACATGATTATCTCAATAGATGCAGAAAAAGCTTCTGACAAAATACAACTCCCGTTCCTATTAAGAAAACTGGAGAGCACAGGAATAAAGGGAACGTTCAATAAAATAATAAGCTGTACCTACCTGATACCCTTAGCAGGAACTATATGCAATTGAAACAAGGTAGATACATTTCCAGCAAGATCAGGGGTGAAACAAGGATGTCCATTATCATCACTACTATTCAACATGGTATTAAAAATGTTAGTTGTAGCAATTAGAGAAGATAAAGAAATGGAAGGCATTAGATTAAGCAAAGAAGAAACTAAATTATCACTCTTTGTAGATGATATGATATTGAATCCCAGAGATTCAAGTAAAAAAAATTCTTGAAATGATGAACAACTTTAGCAAAGTTTCAGGTCACAAAATAAACCCACACAAATCTTCTGCATTTCTATTTATTAACAAAGCACAACAACAAGAGACAAAAAGAGAAATCCCATTGAAAGCTAGTGTAGACTGGAAAAAATATTTGGGAGTCCACCTGCCAAAACAAATCCAGGGACTACATGAACATAATTACAAGACACTTTTCACAAAAATAAAGTCAGATCTAAGTAAGCAGAATAACGTCAGTTGCTCTGGGGTATGCTGAGCCAATATAATACAAATGAAAATTCTATCTAAATTAATTAATTTATTTACTGCCATACAAAACTCTCTGATAATTATTTTCTAGAGCTAGAAAAATAATATCAAAATTGATCTGCAAGAACAAAAGTTCCAGAATAGCAAGGGAATTAATAAAAAGAAATTCTAGGGAAGGTGGCCTAGCACTAGCAGATCTTAAATTGTGTAATTAAGGAGCAATTATCAAAATCACTTGACACTCGCTAAGAATCCGAAGGGTGAACATGAAGAATAGCCTAGATACTGAAGTCACAGTAGGCAATGAAACAATTTATTGTTTGATAAACCCAAGGATCCCGGATTCTGGGTTAAGAACTCACTGTTTGAAAAACATTGCTGGGAAAACTGGATAATAGTGTGGGGAAAACTAGGCCTAGATCAAATCCTGATACTGTGCATGAGAATAAAGTCCCAATGGGTACATAATCAACCTAAAAGTTTGATATTACAAACAAATTAGTGGACCAAGGATTAGTGTATTTATCAGATTTATGGAGAAGGGAATAATTTTTTTACTAAAGTAGAGATAGAAAGTATTATGAAGTGTAAAATGGATAATTTTGACGACATTAAACTGAAATATTTGTGTACAACTAAGTCCAATGCAACCAAGGTTAGGAGGGAAGCAGAAAACTTGGAAAGAATTTTTGCAACTACTATCTGTGACAAAGTCTTCATTTTTAAAATATGTAGAGAACTGAGTACAAGAAAACAAGTCATTTTCCAACTGATAAATGGTCAAATGATATGAACACGCAGTTTTCAAAGAAAGAAATTAAAGATACCTATAATCATATGAAATAATGCTCCAAATAACTATAGACTAGAGAGATGAAAATCAAAACAAATGTGAGATACCACATCACTCCTATCAGATCGGCTAACGACAAAACAGGAGATGATAAATGTTGGAGAAGATGTGGGAGAGTTGAAACAATAATTCAATTTTTGTGGCGCTCTGAGCATATCCAGTCATTCTGGAGAGCAATTTGGAGCTATGCCCAAAAGACTACAAAAATGTGCATATCCGTTGATCCAGTAATACTGCTTCTAGGACCGGATTCCCAAGTGGTCATAAAAATGTGAAAGGGTCGCACATGTACAAAAATATTTATAGCAGCCCTCTTTGTTGTGACCAAAAATTTGAAATGAAGGGGATGCCGATCAACTGGGAAGTGGCTGGATAAATTATGGCATATGAATGTAATGGAATGCTATTGTGGTATAAGAAATGATGAAAAGGAAGACCTCAGAGAAGACTGGAAGGACTCAAATGATTTGATCCTGAGCTTTGTGTGCAGCAAGGACCACAGTGTGTGAAAGTTTCTTCTGGTAGACTTGAAATGCAAAGACTTAAAATAGTTTTCCAATGGTCTTTTAAGGCAAAATTCGTTCCGTATCCAGAGAAAGAACTTTGGAATTCAACCGCAGAATGTAGCAGATCATTTTCTTTTGTTTTGTGTTTTAATTTGTTATATGATTTTTCCCATCCATTTTAATTCTTCTACACAACATGACTATAATGAAAATGCATTTAATAGGACTGTATGTATAGAACCTATATGAAATTGTATGCTGTCTTGAGGAAGCGGGGGAGGGAGGCGAAAAATAATCTAAGTTATATGCAAAAATTATAAATAATATTAAAATAATTCTTTTATGATTTCTCTTTCCTGTGTACCTTTTCATCCCTCTCTTGATTCTTGTATTTGAAAGTCAACTTTTGTATTCAGTTCTGGTCCTTTCATCATGAATGCTTGAAAGTCCTCTATATCATTGAATAACATTTTTTCCCTTGAAGTACTCTACTCAGGTTTGCCGAGTCATTCTTAATTTTAATCACAGTTCCTTTGATTTCTTGAATATCCTATCTCAAGCCCTTTGATCCCTTAATGGAGAAGCCGCCAGATCCTGTGTTATCCTGATTGCATTTCCACAGTACTCGAATTATTTCTTTCTAGCTGCTTGCAGTATTTTCTCTTTGACCTGGGAATTCTGAAATTTGGCCACAGTATTCCTAAGAATCTCTCTTTTTGAGTCTCTTTCAGGAGGTGATTGGTAGATCCAGTATTTATTTTGCCCTCTGATTCTAGAATATCATGGTAGTTTTCCTTGATAATGTCATGAGTAATGTCTAGGGTCTTTTCTTGATCATGGTTTTCAGGTAGTCCCATAATTTTGAAATTATCTCTCCTGGATCTATTTTCTAGGTCAGTTGTTTTTTTCCAATGAGATGTTTCACATTATCTTCTATTTTTTCTGTCTTTTGGTTTTGTTTTGTAACTTCTTGGTTTATCAGATAGTCATTGGACTCCCTGAACACTACTCTCATTTTTAAAGACCTATTTTGTTCATTGAGCTTTTGAATCTCATTTTCCATATTCTCCTCCTCATTGACTTTTTGGACCTCATTTTGTAATTTAGTTAATCTATTTTTGAAGGTGTTATTTTCCTCAGCATTTTTTTTTGGTTCTCCTTTGGCAAGCTGCTGACTCACTTTTGAAGCTCTTCTATAGCCTGAGTCCAATTCATATTCATTTTGGAGTTACTTAATGCAGAAGCCTTGACTTTGTCTGACAGTATGCATTGTTCTTCCTCATCAAAAAGGATAGAAGGAGATACCTGTTCAACCAGCATGTAAACTTCTGTGGTCTTATATTTTTTCCCTTTTTTGGGCATTTTCCCGGGCAGTTATTTGACTTCTGAATCCTTTCTCAAGGGGAGAGTCCGAAGTGCTCCTCCTCCCCCCAGGACAGTGCTCAGGGCTGAGATTCATATCCGCTGCTCAATTTTCTCAGGGGTTTTAGGTGAGGGCAGGGCCACCACTGAGGGCTGATCCTCACATCCCCTGCTCAAATTCCCCAGAAGCTTTATGCTGAACAGCTTGGACAATGGATGCAGGCTGCTTCTGTGGACACTACAGCTGCCCACTGCCTGCTGCTGCTGCTGCTGCTTCCACTGTCTCTGCCACTGCATGGGACTAGTGCTAGGCATACCTTGCTCCTCTGTCTCCCAGCTTGGAAAGTTCTCCCACACTGACCTTTGAAGCTTTCTTTGGCGCTTATGTGTTGAGGGATCTGGGACCCTCACTGCTGGGGATTCGTCCCCTGGAGGCGTGATTCTGGTCCTGTTTGTCTCCATGCTGTGCTGCCAGGGCTGAGCTCCTTTCTGCTCTGCATTCTGTGGAATAGATCTTTCCTGTCGGCTTTCCAGGTTACCTTTTGCTGGAAATCTCTTTCATTCTGTTGTTCCGTGGCTTCTGCTGGTCTAGAATTTGTTGAGAGTCATTTCTTACAAGGCATTTTTTGGTCTGTGGGGGAAGTGCTAGAATATATGTGTCTTTCTACTCCACCATCTTGGCTCTGCTCCCCACAATTTTCTTTGAGTACATTAAAACACCTATAAAGAAATACAATCAACTTGCTTCTAAAAGCAGAAAATTAAACCAGTCAGGATTTTTGAGTTATGTTAAAATATCTGATCCTCAACTTTATTCCTCAGCAATGATTCTAACTATGGAAGTTAAGTACTTTGAAATAATAAATGAGGAAAGAAACCCGATCCTTTAACATACAGTGCCAAAGCCAACTTGAATGACTTGTATTGAAAAATGCTAGAATCCAAGTTTTCCAGTGTTGTCAAAAACATGATGAATGTGAATCTTATATCCTTTTGAAATAATATATATTTTTAAAAAATAAAGCTTAATGTATAATGTTGTTGTTGTAGGACAGACATCCAAATTATAGATTAATTTAAATTTATTATGCAATGTATTTAATTTCATAAGGATTTCTACTCATGAATTGTAAAGGTAAATAGACTATGTTCTCTCACCAATTGTATAGTTTCTCCTACGTGTGTCAGCAAATGTTTTCCAAATAAATGACTGTCTTAAATCAATGCCTATCACCAGAAAGGGAGAAAATAGAGTTAATTCTTAAAATCTCTATTTCCAAATGTGATCTTATGAATGCTGGATATTAGAGACTATACATGTACATTTTCTTGTTCAAGTATGGAAGCAGGATGAAGAACAGCTTGAAAAATTATTTCCAATTTTTCTCTTTCCATAAAACAAAAGATCAATTTCTAACATGTCAAGAGAAGTCCATAACATTTGCTCAGTTGCTTACGGCTTCAAGCTATCAGTTGCCTGGAAAGCAAAGCATTATTTATTACCTTCCCTAACAGGTCTACAACTGGGCTCTCTGAGTATTATATTTGATTGATAACATGATTGGTTGAAGAAAAGTGAGAGGGAAGGAAGTATAATGCCCAACCGATTTACAGCTATTGCTATGAACTTCACAGCATTGTCTGCATTGCTAAAAATTCCCTAAAGCCTACCAATTCATCCCTTACAACTGAGTCATGAGATCAAGATAAAAGGAACAGTAATGAAAACAACAATATCAATCATTTTGGTGATGATGACAACAATGTAAAAGTCCCAGAGTTTGTTCATGGTCTGATATAACTCTCTATTCTGAAAAGTATGGTATAGTATTCATCTAACGCAGTTGGTTCAGTATGTTAGATATTGAGATGTTTCATCTCTAAGATGAGCCTCCAGAAAATTTGTCGGGGCTAAAATATTCCCTAAAATTGAGTCACATGAAGGTTTTATTCTCATTTCTGTTACTATTCTGTTTTAGGGGATGTGGCAACCAACTGTGTATCCAAATCTGGGATTAAATGGATTCTGTCATACTTCTATATTAGCGACTGAAGAAATTCCCAGTTACAGTAAATTTGAGCCCTTGGCTTTGAGAGAAGAGAATCATCATTATCAAATTCATTCCATATTAGTTTTCAGAACAAGAATTCTTTATGCAAGTTTAAGTAGCAATCAATAGAAATCGAATGAAATATCAGCTGGTAAAATTAAAGGGATGAGGAGCAAGTTGCGTTGCTTCTTTAAAAATCTGGGGAATCTCATTGAGTACGAAGATTTTCCTACTAATTTATTGGATCCATGGTTGTTGGCCTGGAAGGGAGGAAGATTAGCATGATTGGATCTCAATGACTTGCTCTGCCTAGCAATCTGACTACACAGCTGCAACTTTTGTAAAGGATTCTGTGACAAGAACTAAAAAAGTACATCATCTGCATATAAGAAATCCATTAATTATTACAGTACACTTTTCATTTTTATTGACTGTATTTGTCTTGTTGAAATGCCTCTCGTACTGTGCTAGAGCATTCAAAGGCATCAGATCACCCTCAAAACTGGACAAAGGCCAAATTCTGTGTACTAATCTTTAGTCTTTTAATCCGATGGACAAGTTAAAATCCTTCCAGTGCGTTTAAAGGATGTAGAAATTTCAGAATATTTCTTCTTACTGAGTGTCATTTTATATGGATCTCTGTATCTCACAGGAAAGGAGCATTTTCTTTTCTGTTATAAACACAATGAGGGCATATTCATGATAACAACAGTTAGGTTTTCTTAAGTTTGGATTCAGTTGACTAATTCTTCAGAGAAAAAGAAAGTTGATCCCATGTTTTTCTTCAACTTAAGGAATCTGATCTCCAGAAATTTCAGCTTTGTTACCCTAGATGTAAAAAACAGTACTACGGTGTATTACAAAAATTAATAACAATTGGTGACTACGTTGGTAATCTGACAATATCTTGTACAAGCAATTTTAGGTATATATGTGAAATGTTATACAGATATGCTACTGACCTTGAGATAAAGTCATAGGCAGTTCATTTACAATAAGATTTCTATTTTTTTTTCTAATTTTGCTGGTAGTGTGAATAAAAAAAAACATTTAAAATGATTCTTATGACTGATTGGCTAGTATTATGCTTTGTATTAAAGTCTTAATAAAACATGAAACCCCAGTTTTTTTGTAACTAAAATTAAAATAAAAAAGGTGTTAAATTCACTGCCTTTTAAAGTCCCCTCATCTCTGTTACAGTCCTTTCTTCTTTTCTTTCCTGGTTACTATCCGGGTGTAAAATAAATTCCCTCAAAATCATGATATTAAATGTCTCTGGGCCTCATTCGCACTTGGTCCTCTGATCTAGTTTATCTTTCTCAGCAGGATCTCAGAAGAATGAGTTAAACAGCATTTTAAAAAAATCGAAAAAACTTCACTGAAAGGAAAAGTCAGAAACATTAGCTGAAAGACATTGGACTCCCTAGTCTAGACAGGCTCTGATGCCATGAAAGACAGTACAACTGTTTAAACAGTACACTGTTTAAAAGGCGGTAGATTTGAGGCAAGCGCACCTGGCTTCAAAAAGCATCCATTATATTTACTACCTCTCTGACATTAGGCAAATCATTCAACATTTCTGGGCCTCAGATTTCTAACATAAGAATTGAGAGATTTGGATTAAATGGCTTATAGGGTCCCTTCTAGGGTTAAATCTGTGAGACTAAGATCCTATAAGTGCTTCAGGAACATGGTTCATTCATTTTTCAGGAAAGTGGAAACTGCAAGACCCAAGAATCTTGACAGATAAATGTTTTCACAAAATAGCACTCACTCATATCAAAGTAAAATTATCGAAGTGCAATCATGCTCTCATCTCCGTTTTCATATTCCCTTCCATCTATCTTGCTACTAAAGCTTGAGGTAAATCCTTATTGCCCATTAGACTAAACAGTCAATTGTGACATCCTAGGCCACATTTAGTGCCCACATACGCAACAAACTGGCATAAATGCACCCTGCTGGAAATCTCAATCAGGAAATTCCCAAAAAGGAATGAAAGACAGAAAACACATGTCTCATCATTTAAAAAGCTAACACGAATCTATTAAAATTTTCATAGGTATTCTACAGGGGAACACATGTACATGTTGCGATTGAGAGAAAATTGAACTCTTGGACTATCATGTCCCTTATTCAGGAAAAAGATGCCTCTCTTATGCAGCCTAAGAACTAGTTAGATTTTCCTAATGTTGCTACAACTTCAAAACTTTTCACACGCAAATTACTGATGGTATTACGGTGAAATTGCTACATCATGTGACTACTTCTTCCAACATCTCATAGATGTTATGGGGAAAGTACTTCAAAAAATTAAGACAGTACATACATGTGAGTTGTTATAATAATTACTTGTCTTCTTTTCTGTTTTTTTTTCTCTTAAGGACACTCAGACATGTTAGTGGGACAAATCATTTTGCTACTATTATATTTTTATTCACAATAGTACAGATGTAAAAAATAGCAGTTTTTTAAATAAATTTATTTATTTAACGTTTTACATTCATTTTCACAAAATTTTGGGTTCCAAATTTTCTCCCTATTTGTCTCCTCCCCCCACCCCAATACACTGAGAATTCTAATTACCCATATCACCAATCTGCCCTCTCTTCTTTCATCCCTCCCTTCCCTTACCCCATCTTCTCTTTTGTCCTGTAGGGCCAGATAACTTTCTACTCCCCATTACCTGTATTTCTTATTTCCTAGTAGCAAGAACAATACGATACTGTTGTACCTAAAACTTTGAGTTCCAGATTTTCCCCATTCCTCCCTCCCTACCCATGCACTTGGGAAGGCAGGCAATTCAATATAGGCCATATCTGTGTAGTTTTGCAAATGACTTCCTTAATAGTCGTGTTGTGTAAGACTAACTATATTTCCCTCCATCCTATCTTGCCCCCCATTGCTTCTATTCTCTCCTTTGATCCTATTCCTCCCCAAGAGTGTTGACTTCAAATTGCTCCCTCCTCCCATTGCCCTCCCTTCCATCATCACTCCCCCAGCCTGCTTATCCTCTTCTCCCCCACTTTCCTGTATTGTAAGATAGGCTTTCATACCAAAATTTGTGTGCATTTTATTCCTTCCTTTGGTCAAATATGATGAGAGTAAACTTCATGTTTTTCTCTCAGCTCCCCTCTTTTCCCCTCCACTAAAACGTCTCCTGCCTGCCTCTTCTGTGAGAAATAATTTGCCCTATTCTATTTCTCCCTGTCTCCTCCCAAAACATTTCTCTTTTACTGCTTAACTTCATTTTTTAAAGATATGATCCCATCCTACTCAATTCACTCTCAGCTCTCTGTCTCTGTGTGTGCGTGCATGTGCGTGTGTCTGTGTGTGTGTGTGTGTGTGTCTCTCTGTGTGTGTGTGAGAGAGAGAGAGAGAGAGAGAGAGAGAGAGAGAGAGAGAGAGAGAGAGAGAGATCCCACCAACTACCCAGATAAGGAAAAGTTTAAAGAGTTATACATATTGTCTTTCCATGTAGGAATGTAAACAGTTCAACTTTAGTAAGTCTCTTATGACTTCTCTTTGCTGTTCACTATTTCATGCTTCTCTTCATTCTTGTGTTTGACGGTCAGATTTTCTTTTCAGCTCTGGTCTTTCCATTAAGAATGCTTGAAAGTCCTCAATTTCATTGAAAGACCTTTTTTCCCCTGAAGTATTATACTCAGTTTTGCTGGGTAGGTGATTCTTGGTTTGAGTCCCAGTCCCTTTGACTTCTGGAATATCCTTTTCACACCTTAATCCTTTAATGTAGAAGCTGCTAAGTCTTGTGTTATCCTGATGGTATTTCCACAATACTGGAATTGTTTCTTTCTAGCTGTTTGCAATATTTTCTCCTTGACCTGGGAA
>CM053771.1:388439253-388464156 GCA_028658325.1 Potorous gilbertii
CAACTTCACTAAAGAGATTATAGTTATATTTATAACAGCAAATGTAGAACTTTCCTTTGTAGATGAACATTAGGATTGTAGTGCTTCAGGATGGTAGATCATCTGGTAATATAATGACCATTTTTATTTAACACATTTCACTTCTGTGAAGAACGAAATGCATTGTTATCATTTATTAAAATAAAAAGTGGAAATAAGTTTCTCATCACTATAAATGAATTTGGCCACAATCTATCTATAATCTTTAGCTTTTGCTTTTATTTTTTCCTTCTTTTTTATTAAATTATTTTATTTGTTTTCTGTGTTCTACAATCACTTCCATATATCTTAGATTTTTTCCTCTCCCACCCCTTCCTTCCCTTCTCCTTCACTGTTCCTTCCCTGACATGGCATCAAATTTTACATAGGTTCAACACATACATTTTTAATAAATACATTTTAACCTTAAGCTTGTTGCATAGAAGAATTAAAATGAAAGGGAGAAATTATAAAACAAAACCAAACAAAGCATAATGCAAAAGAAAATGATCTGCTTCATTCTGCTGTCAAATTCCATGCTTCTTTCTCTGGATGTGGAAGGCATTTTGCCTCGAGTCCACAGGGAAATTTTTAAGTCTTTGCATTTCAATGAAATAACGAAAACTACCAGATTAATTCCTCACACACTATGGTTGTTGCTGTGTACAAGGCTCTCCTAGTTCTGCTCCATTCATTTAACATCATGTCATATAAGTCTTTCTAGGTCTTTCTGAAGTCTTCCTGTTCATCATTTCTTATTGTCCAGTTGTATTCAATTACATTCATAGATCATAATTTATTCAGCCATTCCCCAGTTGATGGGCATTCCCTTGATTTTCAGTTTCTGGCCACCAAAAGCAGAGCTGCTATAAATATTTTCGTGCATGTGGGACCTTTTCCTATTTTTATGAACTCTTTGGGATACAGTCCTAGAAGCTGTATTGCTGGGTCAAAGGGTATGTACGTTTTTGTAACCTTTGGACGTAGTTCCAAATTACTCTCCAAAATGGATGGATCAGCTCACAGCTCCACCAACATTGAATAAGTGTTACAAGTCTCTCAAATCTTCTCCGGCATTTATCATCTTCCTGTTTTGTCACCTGTGCCAATCTGATGAGTGTGATGTGATTCCTCAGAGTTGCTTTCATTTGCATTTCACTAATCAATAGCAACTTAGAGCATTTTTTCATATGACTATAAATAGCTTCAATTTGTTCCTCTGAAAACTGCCTGTTCATATAATTTGACCATTTATCAATTGGCAAATGACTTGAATTCTGGTATGTTTGATTTAGTTCTCTACACATTTTAGAAAGGAAACCTTTATCACAAACACCAGTTGTAAAAAATTTTTGGCAGTTTTCTGTTTCCCTCTTATCTTGGTTGCATTGGGTTTGTTTGGACAAAGTCTTTTCAATTTAATGTAAGCAAATTATCGATTTTGTACTTCATAATGTTCTCTCTTATTTGGACAAAACTTTCTCCATTCTCAATAAAACTGAAAAATACGCTATACTTCTTTCCACTAATTTGTTTATAGTATTAATCTTTATACCTAGATAATGTACCCACTTGGAGTTTATTCTTGTGTACAGTGTCAGGCATTAATCTATGGCCAGTTTCTGCCACAATGTTATGGTTTCTCCAGCAATTTTTGTTGAACAGTGAGTTCTCAGTCCAGAAGCTGGGTCTTTGGGTTAATTAAAGAAGCGATTGCTATATTCATTGACTACTGCTTCCCAGGGAGTTCAGTGGCGACTTGTTCAAATTCTTTTCCTGAGATGTCATTATTTAAGTATTCAACACCCTGTTCTGTCAATCTTGGCAATTTATATTTTTTAAAAAAAATAATTATCCATCTCATTTAGATTGTTGAATTCTGGGGCATACAGTTGGGCAAAGACATTTCTAATTATTGCTCGAATTTCCTACTCATTGAATCTACCCTTTCCATTTTTGATACTGGTAATTTGGTTTTCTTTCTTTTTTTATCACATTGACCAAATGTTTATAAATTTTACTGTTTTATTCATAAAACCAGCTCTTAGTTTTATTTATTAGTCTCATAGTTGTCTTAATTTCATTTTATTAATCTCTCCTTTGATTTCCAGTATTTCTCCTTTATTGATTACTTGGTGATTTCCAATTAGTTCTTTTTCTAGCTTTTTCAGCTGCTTTCTCAATTCATTGATCTCCCCTTTATCTATTTTATTCGTGTAGGCATTCACAGATATGAAACTTCCCCTAAGATCTCCTTTTGCAGTATCCCATAAAATTTCATAGTTTGTCTCACTATTTTTATTCTCTCTAATAAATTTATTTTTTGCTTCTCTGATTTCTTGTTTAACCCACTCATTCTTCAAGATTAGAATATATAGTTTTCCAATTTGGGGGCCTATCTTTCCATGTCATTTTATTACATACAAATTTTATTGCATTCTCTTCTGAAAAGTAAGCATTCACTATCTATGCCTTTCTGCAGTGGATTATGAGTTTCTCATGCCCTAGTACTTCTCTATATTGTGTACATGTGCCCTGTACAGCTGAAAAAAGGTACATTCCTTTTCTATTCAATTTTTTAAAAGAGATCTGTCAAATCTATGTTATCCAGAGTTTTATTCACCTCCCTAACTTTTTTCTTGTTTATTTTGAGGTTAGATTTATCAAGTTCAGAGACAAGAAAGTTGAGGTCTCCAGTTACTATAGTTTTGCTCTCCATTTTTTCCTGTAATTTCCTTAATTTCTCCTCTAAGGATTTTGGTGCTATACCACTTGGAGCATATATATTTAGTAATGAAATTTGCTTCGTTGTGTATGTTACCTTTGAGCAGCATATAGTGCCTCCCTTATCTCTTGATTAGTTGCATTTCTGCTTTTGTTTTGTCTGAGATTAGGATTGCTTCCCCTGCTTTTTTGCATGAGATGAAGCACAATACATCCTGCTCCAACGACTTACTTTTACCCTGTGTGTTTCCTCCCATTCCAAATGTATTTCTTCTGAACAATGTATTGTTAGATTATGGTTTTTAATCCACTCTGCTATCTATCTCCATTTTATGGGAGAGTTCATCCCATTCACATTCACAGATATGATTACTATCAGTACCTTTCCCTCAACTCTCTTTCCTACTGTCTGTGCTTTTAGTTTTGCCTTGTCTCTTCCCCTCCACAAAAGAGACCAGTATATTTCTCAGTCTTCCCTTCCTTCTTTCAGCCACCTGCGTTTTACTCCTCTTTATCCTTACTACTTTTTTCCCTCCCTTTTAACTTCCCCATCCCTTGCTGTCCCTCTTCTGTTCTTACTGCCTATAGAACTAGTTAGATGTCTATACTTGACTGAGTTTGTTGCTACCTCCTGGAACCAGATCTGTCGCAGTAAATCTCAAAAAAATGCTCATCTCCCTCCCCTCTTTCCCTCTAGTGCGTCTTCCTATGATATAATTTACCTTTCTCTGCCTCCTCCTTTTCACATGTCCTGTTACAATCCCTTTGCACCTTTAAGTCACATTTTTATAATCACATCATTTTCCCTTATACCTGCTCCCTCTTTCTTTGTATAGCCATTTTGTATATCATGAGAAATATACAGTTCCCTAGACTAACAAGTATTGTCTTCCCTTGTAGGGATATAAACCATATGCCCATACTGAATAACACGTTTTTTCCCATTTACTTTTTATGCCTCTATTAGGACTCGTGCTTGAAGATGAAATTTTCTACTCAGCTCTATCCTTTTCATCAGGAACGTCTCTCAACCCCTTATTTCAATGTGTTCATCTCCTTGCCTTAAATATTGTACTCAACTTTCCTGGGTAATTGATCCTTTCTTGTAGTACTAGGTCCTTTTCCTTATGAAATATCCTATTCCAGTCATGTCAATTTTTTTTAACGTAGAAACTGCAAGTTCCTGTGGGATCCTGACTGTAGCTCATCGACATTTCAATGGTTTCTTTCTGGCTACCTGTACTATTTTCTCCTTCACTTGATAGTTCTGGAATTTGGCAGCAATATTACTTGGTGTTTTTAGCTTGGGCTCCCTTTGGGGAGGTGAACGATGGATTTTTTCATGACCATTTTGCCGTCTAAATCTATACCTTCTAGGCATTTGTCCTTGGTGATTTCTTGGAAGCTATTGTCTGGGCTCTTTTTTCATCATGGCTTTCTGGTACAACAATAATTCTTAGATTTTCTCTCCTGGATCTGTTCTCCTGGTCAGTTGTTTCTTCCAATTAAACATTATACATTTTCTTCTCTCTTTTCATTCTTTAGATGCTGTTTGACTGATTCTTGATGTCTCATAGAGTCATTAGTTTCTGCTTGCCCAATTCTAATTTTCGTCTAATTGTTTCCTTCAGTTAACTTTCACATATCTTTTGCCATCTCTCCAATTGTTCCTTTTAGAGTTGTTTTCTACAATTCGTTTTTGTACTTGCTTTTCCATATGTCCAACTTTCCTTTTAAAATTTTCTATGATTACTCTTTCCATATTTTTAAAATCGTTGCCCAGTTTTCCTTCTATTTCCTTAATTTGGCTTTTAAAATCCTTCTTCATTTCTTCCAAGAAAGTTCTTTGTGCTTCCGACCATTTCATATTCCCTTCTGAAGTTTCAGACGGGAGTAGAGTATGAATGCTCTACTTTGGTATTCCCGTTTTTGTCCTTGTCCCCATAGAAAAATTCTATTATCTTTTCTGCTTTACTTCTTACTCGTGATGATCGCCCTTTTTTCTGACTTTTAAAGTAGATCTCTGCTTTAAGGGCACAAGGAGCTCTGTCCTGAAGTTCTTGTGCCTTGAACTTGAGGTTTTGTGTGTTGTGACCTCTGGTTCTTTAAGCTAGAAACTAGAGTCCTGCAGCTTACCTGGTGCTGAACTGGCTAGTGTGAGAATGTAGAGGCCAGATTAAGTTTTTCTGAGTTTCCCTATAGTTTACCCTGGAGCTAGCTGTTTTATATATGGGTGAATGGTTGTCTAGCTACAGCTGATGTCCTCTGCTGTGTTATAGCATAGGGCCTTTTAGTGGTTGACAATCCTATATGCACTAGTGTCTTCCTGATTTCCCTTGAGTGCTGAGGTATGAATGGGGTCCTGGTGTTGGCCATTTCAGTCTCCACCCCCTTAGGTTTCAGGATCTCCTCCGGATTTGCTGAGATGGGGCTTTCTGGAATAGCTCTGGTCCTGCACTGGCCCCCTTCAGACACAGCAAAAGGTACCCCCACCCTCACCCCCTTAGCGATTTTTCTAGCCTCATATTCTAATAGACTCTTTGTGCCTTCGGCTGATCCCACTGTTTCAGGATTTTTCTAGGGATATATTTTATGATTTTTTTCAAGGTCAACAAGGGGAGGGGGAGACCATTTACCAATCACTCTGCCATCTTGGCTCCCAGAAGTTCAAGTAGTTGGCATACAGACATTTAATCTGTGTGTTCATAGTCTCAGAGTCAACCACTGCAGATGCCTAGGGCTCTACAACAGTAAGTTATCCTGGCTAATATGCCAGAGATTTCACTGTGCGGCCACTGCATCAGAGTGTCTGAGGCTTCCTGTTCGGCCCTGCTACAGCAAGGATTCACTCGTACGAATTTATCTCTAATATTAGTTGTCTTCATATAGAATCAATAGTATGATTGCAGGTTCAAAAACTAAATGGTATCTTAGAAATTATCTGGCATAAGTCTTATTACAGGACACATACTAGATACACAATAAATTAACAATGCTTGCTTGGTTGATTGCTGGTAAGATCTCTTAATTTTGTAAATAAGGAGACTGAAGCCCAGAGACATACTATATCAGTTTGACACAGAATCAGGAAGATAATCAAATCCTGCCTCAGATACTTTGTAGGTCTGTACTCTGATTAAGTCATTTAAACTCTACCTGACTCTGTCATTTCTTCTGAAAAATCAACATAATAACACCATCTGTCTCTTTGTCACCCGCCACTCCCTACCAAATATATTTTATTCTCCTAGATAAACATCTCTACCTCCTCCCACTAATGCTTTTGCAATTGATCTGTAAAACTTTTGATATCCAAATTACCTCTTCATTCTCTTCACTTTGAAATTGCCATCCAAAACAATGACCAGAACATTGTGTATAAGACAAGATATGACCAGGACAAAATCTTAATTCATCTCACAGGTGAATGTTTCCTTGCTCTACTGATTTGCTTAGGTTATCATCCTTTACATCTAAATCATGTACTCGTTTTGAACTTATTTTATATATGGTATAAAATTTTCATCTATACCTAGCTTCTGCTACACTATTTTCCACTATTCAGAGAAGTTTTTGTCAAAAAATGAGTTCTTATCCCAGAAGCCAAAGTCTTTAAGTAACAGTACTGTATTAATTTATTACTGTGACTTTTTTCTCTATATCCAGAACAACTGTCTTCATTGACAGCAGTATTCATTAGTATATATCAACAAGCCAAAACTTTTCCAACCTCCTGCTCAAATTTCACCAATTTCATCAGCCTGTACCTGTAGAGGGAAAGATCCGACCACACTAACTTGTAGTTAAAGTCTGAAACCATTTGAATGGAACTTTGCCCAGAAGCTGGGATCTAGTTGTACCTAAGAGAAACTGCATAGGATGGATGTGATGAACAACACACAAGTTCTCTTCATGGCTAAATCCATACAAATTATAAGAGAAAATGACTTTCAAAGCTAGTGCTGCTGTTTGTCTTGTTCTTCTTTTGTACTCAAAAAAGACCAATGACATTATTTCATGGTCAAGAAACAATGTGTTTGACTGTGACTCATAAGTCCAATATAAGCTTGGAGGACTGTTCTATAGATAGGGCACTAGTAGTAGACCTGACGATTTGAGACAGAGCATAACATTTTCTTTAATGTCAGCAGTCCATGCTGGGTTTTCTCATGACAAATGTGTCCCAATTGATTTGAAATTTCTTCAGAGAGACCTTTAGAATGTCTTTGTGCCTTGTTTTCTGACTTTTGTGTGAGTACTTGCCTTGTTTGAATTCTTTGAAAAATGGTCTGTTAGGTGAATGTATATTTGGAATTCAAGATATATGACAAGACTATCAGAGTTATGCTATTTGTAACAGAAATTAAATGCTTTTGAGTTAAGTTCAAAAGAAGACTTCAGTGTCCAGTATCTTATCTTGCCAGGTAATTTTAAAAAATCTTCCACAGTCAATTCAAATAAAAGTAGTCCCATCTTCTAGAATGAAATTGGTAGGCTGTTCATGTTTCTTAGGTATATAACAATGAAGTCAGCACAATGGTTCCTTAGACCTTCAGGTTGGTAGGCAGCCTAATACCTATTGTCTCCGTACTTTCTTTGGAAGCCTCTCAAATACTGATATAGTACTAGCAATGCATGTATCAACCTAATTTGTGAAGAAATCTCTGGAAGCATACTTCTGAAATAAGTGAACATATCCACAGCATTCATAATTTCTCCGTTTCCTGTAATCAATGGTTAGATATATAAATGTTATGGTTTCAGCTGGTAGAGAACCTATTTTGTTTGTTTGTTTATTTGGGGTTTTTTTGGTGTTGACTTTCAGGCCAAAGTTTGCACATTCAATAGAGAATCAGTCCATACTCTATTGCATCACAGCTTCAGAGGCAGCATTGAGTGCACAGTCTTTAAACAGTCACACATCAAAATTCCCTCCACTTTAATGTTGGTATGCAGTCTTTTCAAATTAAATACTGTGATGGCAATCAAATTAGCATCTATTCCTTTTTTTGTTTTACTAAAAGTGCCTCTGATTGAATAATGTGATAAGGGAGGATCTTTCCCAACCATTGATGGGCCTGCCCATTGTGGGAAGCTTAATTAGGGGAGTTGTTTTGTAGGAGGGTCCCAAATACCTTTTGTTTTTTCTATTGAGGCACTAAGTCAGAGCCTTCTGGCTCTAAAAAGTGTATTAATACTCAAAGGGTGAGGTTTTACTTTGGATCTTACTAACTGGAAGTGTTTATTTGATCAAAGAGACTCTGGGTAGCCTCTATGGAGCCTCCCAGCTAAAAGCCAGAAGTTAATACTTTCCTCTCTAATACCTTATCAGATAGCTGAACCTTTCTGTTGAATTATGGTCAAACATAGAAAACCATGTCTCTCGGCTACTTTCGAGTTCAGACTGTTGAGTCCCTTGAACTAGGTGAATAATATATGTGCTTGACTAAAGTATTGATAAAGGTGCTCGATTAAAGTGATTGTTAACCCCTCAAAATTGCCTTTGATGAATGCAGATATAAAACCTGTGATAGCAGCGCCCCCCCCCCTGCCCCCGTGGATCTTGGGGTACTTACTGTTACAAATACCAACTTTGTGGTAATTGACCTTGATGCCATTTTCATGCTCAATGAAGGATTCTTACAACATCTGGTGAAAATCATGCTAAAAAGCATGTGAACAAGCATACAAACTTGCTTGATTTCAATACTGCATGGGGACATGTGAGAGAATCATCTGTGGTATATGCAGACCTCATGCAAGCATTCCTTCATACAATATTGATGGCATACAATACTGATCTCCAGGCAATGGAATTTTCCCATGATCTTCCAAAATCCCTCATGATAATAGTATCAAAGTCCTTGGTCAGGTCACTTAGTATTATGCCCAGACCTCTCTTTATCCCCTGCCATTCTCCTTATGTTGAGCATCAAATACAATATTGACATTTTCTCAGTCTTTTCTAAAACTATACTGGCTCTCAGGTAGAAGACCTCCTTCCAGTTGAAGATAAGCTGACTAAGGGCTCTGGCAAGAATGGTGCTAGCCATAATTATGACAGAGATTACCGTGTGATTGTCACAGGACAACTTGTTTCCTTCTCCTTTATAGAGAGGGCTAATGGAAACATCAAGAGAATAATCTTCTCTTGCCATACAACTCAGAAGATTTCAGTCCACTTCTGTAAGGGCAGGTCAACCTACCTTGTAGATTTCTGCTGGGATGCACTGGGCACCTTATCACATGAGTTCATCAGTTGGAAGTTCAGCTAGAGAGGGATTGATTTCAACCTGAGGTAAATGGTCAGTGAGAACACTCTGGAAGTGTTTAGCCCATGTCTGAAGGAGCATGCTCTTTCTACTGATCAGCTTTGGGTAGATGAGATACACCAGAAGTTGTTGACTGATCAAACAATCTGCAGAGAACCACAGAAGTGCTTCGAATTCTTTTCATCAGCATAAAACTGTATCTCATCTGACTTCTTGCTGAACCAAGAATCCTACATATCTCTAAACTTTTCTTGTACTTTACTTTTGATTCAGTTAACCACGACCTTCTTAGAGATTGATGTACTGCCCTGCCCTGGAATTTTCATTTTCTGTTCAGCAGCTTTTAAATTTCTCTATCATTTTCATCAAACCAATTTGATGTTTCTGAGTGTTCTGGTCCAGATAAGTAAATGTGGTGCTGTACACCAAGACTGAAAGCTGCCCACTCTTTTAATTGCTTTAGTGCTAAATGTATACTGACTCAGTTTTTCCTCTAGGTCGATAATAAATCCTTCGTGCTCAGAGAAACCCTCTAGTCGGTTGATGTTCAGTCTCTTGATAGTCATCTTGCCATGTTGCTGCAACTTTTGCTGAATTTGAATGTTCAGCTTGAAGAGGCTAAGTCTATTTTCAGTTAGGCACTCTGTGTGACATATTGCCTTTGTCACTCTCATGTGCTGCATGTCTCCTCTCCTTACCATGACAGGAAATGGTAGTTCTTTCCGCAAGGATAAATCTGTGAAATTTTGTTGCATTTGGGTAAACAAAAAACAGTGTCAATGATGAGAAGGTTGTGAGATGCAGTAATAAGTGACTGCTCTTGTTTCTGATTCGTTTCCTCCCAATCTCCTTTCTATATCACAGAACCTGTGCCTCCATGGTATTAAAGTCACCTAGAATTACAAGCTTGTTCTCTTCATGCTCATTGATGGTGAGGTTCTTTAGGTCTTCATTAAGTTTTCCTTGACCTTGTCAGAGTTCATTATAGTGAAAGCATAAACCCTAATGATGGTGCCATGACACTTTTCTACAAGTCACAATTTGATTGTCATGAACCTGTCACCTACTCAATTAGGGATGATGATTAATTTAGATCTGCTTGCAAAACCTATGCCAGCTTCACAGGGCTCTTCATCATGGTGACTACTCTCTCTCCCTCCAAAAAATTCCAATATTGGACTTCAAGGTATGTAAAGTAGTAGAATAGTAAATAAAATTGTGAGGTAGTGGATGATGGATGGTGATAATTATGGTGTTGTACAAAATCACAAGATCCCTGGTTTCTTCTCTTATTCAAGAAAAGAATCACATTCTGTCTTAAAAAATGAGAGTAATATTCTTGAGATGATCATCAATTTCTCACCTGTAGTAGGCTGTTTATATATTTATTTATCTCATGTAGATATACAAAGCCAAGAAGGGTACAGACACCTATATACACAGATATCAAAGATAGAAAAGCAGATAGATAGATGGATAAGTAGGTAGATAGGTAGACAGACAAGCAGGCAGGCAGACAGATAGACAGACAGACAGATAGATAGATAAATAGGGCATTTGTTAAGTGCTTACCACGCTCCAAATGCTGAATTTATTGACAAATATTAACAATAATTAACAATCTTCTGACACCTAGGAACTTAGGGGAGAGGTAGCCCATAAATGGCAGCCAAAATAGAAAGTAAGGGTGAAGAAGTATGAGAGTAGAATTTGATTGAGATTGCACCTGAACAGGTGCTCCAGTCAGGCAGCAACCAATTAGTAAAGCAGAGCCTAATTGTAGAAGTTTCTTTGGGGCTTACAAAGTGGAGATACAAAAGAAAAATATGCTCCTTGCCCTGAAGGTATTCTGAAATCTACTTAAAAGAGAATATTTTTACAGATTTAAAATATTAAAATTGTATTTCATTTGTAAGTACAACATATTCTCTTTTTTTTGTTTAAATGAATATTGCAAGGAAAATCCTGGATTTCTTTGAATACATGGAACCTGATTCTTTCCATCTTGAGAGGAACACTCTCATTATTCCTAGCTCTTTCCTTACAGTTGTTATTTTATGTATCAAATTAAATAAAAGTTACTAGGACAAATTTTAAGTTAAACTTCAGTGCCCACAAATTATAATGTCCTTGTTATCTCTCAACATTAGGGTTATATATGGTATATCCTTCTGATACTTGGGCTGAAGAGATATCCAAATTACTTCCCAAATTACTCTTTTAAACATTTAAGTAGGATTATTTAAATCACTGAAAGATGTCAGCTATATATACTAGTTAACTGAAGGTACTCAGAAAGCATTACCTAAAGCCCACATACATGCAAATAATTATTTAGAATCTTCCGAAACTGAGGGCAAAGGAAAAGATAAAACAGTGATCATAGTCTTATAATTTTTAATAGTTAGAGTCCCTAAGAAATACTTTTTTTCTGACAACCTTCAGAATATGAGAAGGATAACATGTAGAACTCTGTCCTTCTTGATATAAATTCCTCCTTCACGTTCATCTTGTCTTATTAAAATTGATCTATTTATCCTATTGAGGCATAGAAGAAGGCACAGCCTACCCTGAACTTGACAGTGGGCTTCCTTAAAGGGCCAGGGTCTCTAACTTATGCATCTCCCATCTTTTTTTCAGATTTGAAGCCTATCAGAAGCCAAAGGGCTAGACAAGGTTCTCTTGCTGAATGACAACCTCCAAATAGTATGACATTGCAAAACTGCTAGATTTGTGCATATATCACAAACTAAGTTGTGGAGTAAAGAAATACACTGGGTAATATAAAAGAAGGACCAATTCCAAATCCAAGTACTAAATCATTAAAAAGTAACATACTAGAGTTTATATATATATATAATCAATAGCTTTACCCTTTAGGAATTATGCCAATGATACTTGAGATACTGTATAGCAGATAGTCACCCATAATCCCTACCCAGTGAGCTTATACTCTAAATACATTTCAAGCCTGAGCCAACCTCACCTTGCAAGTGCATCATACTTTCATCTTAATAGCTTTTTAAGCACCTAGAGGGCATCTGTTTGTATTAATTTGGTGATTTGTAGCCTTAATTGCAGATTTGGAAAGGGATCAGTTCTATGTACCCATCTATACTTTAACCTTCTTATGACCATCCTGATTACAGAATAGTGTTGTACCTATGTGAAAGGCAACATACTTTTGGCTCAAAGTAATCGTGGGTTTAGCCACATATACCTGACTTTATGGTAAGATATACTTCCAGCAGAACAGATGGTGTGCTACAACTTAACTTTCTGTACCTCTCTTTCATAGATTTTTCACACATTTTGGCTCTTTTTTGCTTTTTATATTGTGCAAGGGCATCATATAACCATCTGTGCTGCCCCACGCTCCCCTACTTCTTTACTGATGACAGCAAATCTCTATTTACAACCAGTTCTGGTCACAGAAAAACTGCCTATCTACAATCAGCTGGTGACCCTTGGTACTTGTGAGGATAAATAGGACTGCTCAGCATAACCTATAAAGTTATATCTCTGTTCACTTAAAACAAAATCACTAAATTCTTGATTATTTCAACTTTATTTACGGTTCCATCTCTTCTTCCAATGTGTTCAGACTTTCACTTTGATTCTGAAGTTATAACTGCATTAAAAAAATCCATTAAGTCTATTAAGTCAAGGATTCCTGGGTTATGAACCGCAAATCAGCATATGAACCATCTCTTAAACAGGCTTATCACATTGGTTGATTTTGTAGAAATAAAAATAGCATTGGTGATCTCTGTGTTCTATCGAGTTTACTACTGATGTACATTACCATTGTTTCTAGGCATGAGGTAATTATACATATTATCCTTAAAATTAAGAACCTTGCTTGGTCATTAAAATAAAAATGATATTGCCATATTTCAAATTGATTACATATATACATAAATACATACATTATATATATATATATATATATATATATATATATATAAATATAGGATAAAAGTATGATATTCGAATAGTCTGAAAAAATAGCCAGCAAAACTGTCTACCACAGTGTCACATCTCATTGGATGCTAATTTGTATTTAATTAAATAGATATTATGTTGTAATTGTCATGCATAATTGTGATTGGTGGAGATGAGTATGAACATTCCTTAACATTTCTTATTCCTTATGGTGGAATGTAGCTATTTGCATACAAAATTAACCAGTTTCATTGACTTAGTAGATAGAAATGAGACACAAATAATTACATTTAATTGTATCTGTACATAATTAATAACTGTAGAGGTCATGAAATTTAAAATGTTTGGCACCAATATAATGGAATCCTGAGGAATTTTATTGACTTTCTTTTCTGTTGTTGCTACCCAATTTTTCTTCTGTGTATTAAAATCTCCAAAAAAAAGGGAAATTCTCTTTTTAAGTTTTTTTTTTTTGCAAGCAGTACATTTTTCACAATTCTCAGAATGAATCACTATGTTAGTGAAAATAGTATTTAGCACATATAGAATTCTGACTGAAGAACGATTTATCAGAACACAAAACAAAGTCCTTTTTTATCTCTTGATGATACATTTAAATCAGATTTTTTTCTAAGGAGCAACCAATTAGCGTGATTTAATCTCTGTTTTAGGAAGGGTTTTTTTCCCGTCTGCCTCTGTCCTACAAAAATTCGGTTTTGTTCACCTTTGTTACCATTACCATTTTGTAGTTGCTATGCATACTCTATTCAAAGCTAGAAAAATAATTCTTAATTATCACTGTTAAAAAACAGATTTTAAAAGGAAGGGTGATTACACACCATCTGGAAATGTACTCAAGCTGTAAAAAAATACAGTGGATGACTCCAGTATACAGTATTTAAATTCCTGCAAGAATCAGGCTTGGTCAAGAGGGAATATATTGCTTCAGGCTCATGCATTTTTAGATTTTAAATGAGCTTAGAATATATATGTGTGTGTGTGGGCGGGGGGGTTGTCTGTGTGTGCCTGTGTATGTGTGTGTAACAAAATTCAAAATCAGTGAAATAGTTTCACTTTAAGGGATTTTAATAGGGTGCAGATTAATTGTCCACAGTGCATAAATTAATATAGGACAATGGAATTAATAGAATTGGTTATAAACTCTCCAGCAGAGCAATAAAATTGCTTCTTGCAGTCACAAAGATAAGGAGAAAACAAGTAAATACTGCATATATGGGAATAAACATGCTATCATAGACATCTCAGACCAAGTAAAGATCTGGAAAGTTCCACTGAAAGCAAGCATACCCTGTCAGGGCTTGTTGAGGTACCTCTGACACTGTGTTTCCTGGCAACAAAGTCTCTTGAGACTCCTGTTGGGGACAAAACTGATACTAAGCAGTCTTCCATGTCTAACAACCTGGCACTGTTTCTAGTATTTAGCTCAAAAACACAATTAAAAGAAGTCATTTGCCCACAAAGCAAAATGTACTCGTCTTGCTCCTTCCATTGCTATTTGCTATGCTCAAGGTATAAATAATGTCGAAAATTAAAAGCTATATATATTATATATAGATATAAATATAGATGGATAGATAGATATAGAGATAGATAGATATATATCTACATATCGATATATCTATATCTATGAATCTATCTATCTCTATATCTATCTATCTATATCTATATCTATATATCTATTTATCTATATATATATGAAGGATTGAGGAGAAAGAAAAGAGAAAAATTAATACCCAATAAAAGGATATAAATAAGTGTAATGTTTTTGGTAAGTGGCCAATATGATTATGGGAGAGGTTGATTGTTCCTTAACAACAGTGCGATTGAAATGACCGCAACTCACTGTCCTTAATATAGTGGGGGCAATGCCATCACTTTATAGGATGGTAATTTGCTCTTTAAGATTTAGTTGATGCTTTTATAGAACATTTTTAAATGTACAAAATGTAAACAGAAGAATATATTTTCGTCAATTTTCTACTAAGGTTAACATTAAAAACCTCAACATAATTCAGACATCATTTTATTTCCAGGCTTTTCATTCATTTTCTCCCTCATTACGATTCGTTGTCAAATAATTCTAAATGAATATTCTGAGTCATACCTACTTAGTAAATATCCAGAAATCTAGCAGGAAAGCTCATTTTTTTGAATTCAAGTGTGGTCTCAGATATTTACTAGCCAATGGGATCCTGGGAAAGTCATTTAACCATGTTTGCCTCAGTTTCTTTATTTGCAAAATTAATTACTGAAGGAATGACGAACAACTCCAATATATCTGAAAAGACAACGCCAAATGGGATCATGAAGAGTCAGGCACAACCGAGCAACAAAACAAAAAATCACAACTTTAGATGGCTAGTCATTTGACAAAAAAAGCTAATATCTTAAGTAAAACTCATTATTTACTGCTGTATTTGGTAATGAATAAAAGCTAACATATTCTGAAATTCATTTGACTCGTGATGTTCTGTGCACAATTTCATTTATTGCTTTACATATAGCCAATAATATTAGGATATCACAATATTAACTGGGATTTATAAGAAGCGTAAGATTTACAAATTGCTTTCTTAACAGCACAAAACTATGCTTACACTATAACCTCTTTTATAAAAATAAGAATCCTAAATTTCAAAGAAGTTCAAGATCATTTGGCTTGCACTTATTAAAGTATCCATGTTAATCCATTTTGACTTGCAAGTCTAGAGTTACCTGAGAAAATTGACTACCACTGAGAAAGTAAAAAAAAAATTGTGATCTGACTCAGTTTCCTCTAACTACAGATGAGAATAGGAAGCCTAAGAAGGATATAATTGACTTGCCCCAGTTCACAAAGGAAGAAAAATTGTAATTTTAACCTAAATTTTCTACTGTAAATTTTTTTCCTACTATCCCATATTACTTCATCTTTTCCAGCCCAAAGTTAACTTAGAATTCTACTGTAGGTAAGAGTTATTACATTCTCTACTTGAAGTCCTCTAGAGATAGATAAATCAGTATCAAGTCAAAGGATAGCCTAAATCTGCCTTTGTACCTTATACTCTATTATTATTCCTAATACGGCCATTAACAGGCTATCAAATCATGAAAGACTACTATATAGTTCTTCTCGAGACTAATATCATATTTTCAGAAACAATCCTATGTAGTTCTCTCTACTATAGCATTTTTCACCTTTTTGGTACGTGGCATATTGTATATTCTGTTATCAATGATTTTATCATCTTTCCCCCACATAGGCACTATAATCAAAGAATCTGAAAGTGTGACTTTTTCTTTTACCTTTGATGTATAACAATCCTAGCAAGATATCACCCAAAGTGTTCTAGAGAAGGAGAATCCATTAGGTTCCAATGAATCTTCTAGAGCTCTAATTATTAGTAAATTTTTCTTACATGGGATAACATTGTAAAATATTTTCTAACCCTTAAGGTTATATAAATTCTACCTGCTACCATTATTATTGCCATTATCACCACCAGCATCATGATAATGTCTTCTTCTTCTTCCTCTTCTTTTTCCTCTTCCTCCTCCTCCTCTTCCTCCTCCTCCTCCTCCTCCTCCTCCTCCTCCTCTTCTTCTTCTTCTTCTTCTTCTTCTTCTTCTTTTTCTTCTTCTTCCTTTTTCTTCTTCTTCTCCTCCTCCACCTCCTCCTCCTCCTAGATACCCAACAGCCATCTTAATCTCAATGTGTTCAAAACAGTATTCATTATCTTCTCCCATCTCACTCCTGTTCACAAATTCCCAATTTTATTCAAGGCACAATCTTTCCAGTCACTTGTGAAGCGTTCTCGACTCCATCTCTCCCTGAAACCCAATATCCAACCACTTGCCAAATCTGGTCAAATCTGACTCCACAAAGTCTTTTCAAACAGCTCCTTTTCTACATGGGATACCAAAATATTTATGCCTTCATTAACTATTCACTAGACTAATAAAAAGCCACCTAATTGGTTTCTTTGCCTCTAGTTTCTCTCCCCTTCTTTTAATCTACCATATAGGTGCAAAGCTGAAATTCTAAAAGTACTGTTCTAAGTCGCTTCCATGATGAATAAGCTATTTCGTTCTTTATTAGGATAATATATAGAATTCAGTATCACTTACACTCTTTCAAAGTTTATCTTTACTTTGTCTTCCCAGAATGAAATAACATTTCTTTCCTTCATATATTACACATTTGGGGCAAACTTTTCTCACCTGATATTATCTGTATATGATATTCTATCATCTACCACCTTAATTTTACACAAGATTTCCTATAAGGCTGGAATTCTTTTTCTCCTAACTTATGCTTCTAGCCTCCCTAACTTCCTTCAAAAGTGCAGGTTAAGGATCACCTTTTATAAGAATCGTTTTCTGGAATTTCTAGCTGTCCAAAGCTCTGACACCTCCAAACTGTTTGTATTTACTCTTTATATATTTTACATATAACTTTGCACATATTGATTTCCTGTGATAGATTTTTAGCTACATGAAGTCAGCAGAGCCTTCATTTTTCCTTTGTATTTGTAGCACTGAAAACCTTTTCTATTACATTCAACAAATGTTTATTGAATTGGTTTTAAAGTTGCTCATAAACTTTTCATTCTCCACATGCTCATGAATATGATCTCAATGTTCTTACTTTTATTGTTGGTTCAATTTCTCCAAATAATCATACTTGAAGATCACAAAATTTAATGCTGCAAATTTGAACAAAATACTTCAGATGTGGATTTATGAAGACAAAGCATGGTCAAGCTGGACATTATGCCTCTTTTACGGCAAACCATCTAGATCTACCTCTTAATCAGATTTCCTACAGGCAGTTAAATCACACTATTAATTCATTGAGAGTGTTATTGACCCTTTAGACAAATAGTCATATGACTCAACTCTCACCTTGAACTGATCAAGTTATCTTATCGAGCCTACATGTTTTGCACTTAGGTGACAGAATGGATAGAATAATAACTCTAAAATCAAGAATATTTGAGTCCAACTCCAGCCTCAGTAATTTGCTTTCTCTGTAAACCTGGATCAGACATTTAAACTTTTTGATCTATTTCTATCAGTTTCTTCAGCCATAAATTTGAGAAAATAATAACATATACCTAAGCCCAGGGAGTGGAGCCAAAATGATGGAGTAAAAGCAAGGACTTTCTGAAGATGCCTCCAAAACCCCTTCAGATACCTGTAAAATGACTCTAAACAAAATTTAGAGCTGCAGAATCCATAAAATAATGGAGTGAAACAAATCGCCAGACCAAGACAGCCTGGAAGGTAGATGGGAAAGGTCTCTCACACCTTGCTGGGAGCAAAGTGCAGTCAAGCGTGGCCCACGAAGGCCCAGACAAGACCTGAACGCCATCTACAGCCACGTCCTCCCTCCTGGGGCTGGGGAATGGACTGTACTCCCACCGTACTCAGGTCCCATAGAGTTTTCCCACTGACCTTCTATGCTGTCTTTGGTAATTGCGGGCCAAAAACTCTGAAAACTGCCAGAGCTACCAGTGATTCACTGCAGCAGCATCAGTGGCTGCTTCTGGAGCTTCTGATTAACAGACAGTGTGGGGACTGAGTAAGTGACTGATCAGATGGTAATTGCAGGAATCTCTTTGCTGGTACTGAAATGGATTTTCTTGCATTGCCTGGTCACAGTCCTCGGTCACTGTCCTGGGGTAAGAAGGAGCCTTGGTGTGCCAGAGTGTGTGACTATGATGGAGAGAGAAACCTCCTCATAATTCCAAGGCAGGAAAAAGTGCTTGTTGACATTCAAAGACAAGAGCACAGGTCTCAAAAGAATTAAATGCCTTGATCATTCACTGTAGGAAGAACTGAAAATTTACAGACCATTAGAAGTACCTCTGCAAACAGCTGTGCAGAACACATGAATTTTGGGACAGTAAACCCACACCTATTGGGAGTGGAGTTCTACCTCAACAAAGAGTTAAAAAGTCAAGTATATGGTTGAGAAAATGAGCAGAAAGTGAAAAAAACTCAGAAGATAGAATCTTAAGATTGTGACAAAGAAGATGACAACATGCAATCAGAAGAACACAACAAAGTCAAAACTCTATATGAAAAGTTTCAAAGAAAAATATGAATTGATCGCAGGTCATGAAAGATATCAAAAAATGATATTGAAAATCAAGTAAGAAAAGTAGAGAAAAAATTGGGAAGAGAAATGAGGGTAATGCAAAAAAAATCATTAAAAAGTATCAACAGCTTGCTACAGGAGACCAAAAATATACTGAAATAAAATAACATCTTAAGAAACAAACTAACCTGAATGGCAAAAGAAGTCCAAAAAGCCAAAGAGTTGAAGAAAGTTTTAAAAAGAAAAATTGGTCAAGTGTAAAAGGAGGTCCAAAAGGTCACTGAAGAAAATAATTGCTTCAAAATTAGATTGGAACAAGTGGAAGCTAAAAACTTTATGAGAAATCAATAAAGTGTAAAACAGCACCAAAAGAATGGGAAAAATAGGTGACAATTTGAAATATCTCGTTGAAAAAACCACTGAACAGGAAAATAGATCCAGAGAAATCATCTTAAGATTATTGGACTACCCGAAAGCCATGACCCAAAAAAAGCCTAGATATCATGATTCAGTAAATTATCAAGAAAAACCATCATGTTATTCTAGAACCAGAAGGTAAAATAGACGTTGAAAGAATGCACCAATCACCTCTTGAAAGGGATCTCAAAAGAAAACCTCCTAGGAATATTGTAGCCAATTTCCAAAGTTCCTATATCCAGGAGAAAATATTGAATGCAATCAGAAATAAATAATTAAAGTGTTTTGGAAACACAGTAAGTATAACACAAGATGTACCGACTTGTACATTAATTGTTCAGAGGGTTTTGTATACAATATTCCAGAAGTCAAAGTAGATAGGAATAAAACCAAGAATCATGGAGGAGTACTGCCAAGGTGAGCTGAAGCACCAGAGATTGTCCCCCTCGTCTCCCTCAAGAAGAACTTGCCTGGGACACTTTTGTAATATTCAAGTTCAGAAATGCTTTTTGTGGATCATCAGAAAGAAATTTTTTATTTCCTAAACATTAAAGAAAATGTGAATAGTGGGAAATTTTTGCAGAGGTTCTTCATCCTGAGTACCACAGAATATAGTCTGGTCTGGTACATGCATAATCCACGGAACCTTATTTCTGGGTCCCCACATGTTGGAGTTATTAAGGTCACCAATATTTCAAATTTTAGTGATGCAACTAAGGTTAGATCAAAGGCAGAATTCTTTTTTCCTATACATATGCAGGAATGAGGGAATATTTTCTAGGATCCCATGATCAGCAAGTCCTGGTACAATCGATAAATGTTTTGAACAAAGTTATAAAAATAACAGTACCAAACCAATCACTTCCATAATCTCATTCTGATAACTGAAATAGCCAAGTGGAGACTCCAGGTGGAAAAAAACAAATGTCCTATAGGACAGAAATTATAAGTGGTGTACATATAGTAAAACCAACTCAGAAAGAAGTAAATTAACCTGGTGATGGTATTGTCAGGAATAATCTGAAATGGTCACAAAATCATCTTTCTTACTTTTCTCCTAAGTCACCTCCAGATAATGCAGTTATCAAAATCGGTTATTGTGTGAAACAGTGATGAAGATTCCTTCAATTGAAGCACCAGATGATCTGCCAGACCCCTATAGCTTCATCTTGCCAGCACGTAAGCTCCCAGCACAGAAAGCCAGTCACCAGGTCTGGGGCTCTCAACACAAAAAGCAAACAAACAAAAACCAAACAAAAAAACACTTGGATGAATATTCTTTGATATCTTACTACAGAGTTTCATCTTCAAAACCAGTAAAGAGGTAAACATGATGAGTAAAAAACAGAAGTGAACAATGATCACAGATTCTTATTATGGGTTACAGTAAGATCAAGGGACAAATTCTGAAAAATTGTCCTTGTCAATATACCCATATCTGAAACCTCAAAGGGGAATATGAAGTGGTCCCAAGCCTAAAATCTCTTCTTGGAAGAGCTCAAAGAGGATTTTCAAACTCAAATAAAAGATATAGAAGAAAAATTGGGCAAACTAGTGAGAGGTATGCAAGAAAGGGTAAATAGCTTAGAAAAAGAAGGGAAAAAATAGCTGAAGAAAATAAGTCCTTAAAATATACAATTGGTCAAATTAGGGAAAAAAAACACTAAAGAAAAGAACTCATTAAAAAGTAAAATAGGGAGGCAGAACCAAGGTGGTTGAATAGAAAGATGCACACACACTAGCCCTTGCTCCACAGCCCATAAAATACGTGTAAAGAAAATCTTTCAACAAATTCTAGAGCAGCAGAAGCCACAGAACAACAGAGTGGAGGAGATCTCTAGCCCACATAAAAGTCTCGACAGGAAAAGTCTGTCCCTCAGGACCCAGATCAAAGCTCAGGCCAGCCTTGGTCATGTGGCATCAAGAGGAGCATATCCAAGCAGGCTTCAGGGAGAGAATCTCCAACAGTAGTGCAGATCCCTCTACCCACAGAAGGCCAAAGTTAGTCAGCTGGTCGAGAAGGAAGCAGGGTAATCCCATAACTGAGGCCTCCTCAGGGGGAAACAATGGAGGCAGCAGTGGATGGGGCTCCCAAAGCAGGCAGTAGCCCTCATCCATTATTGAAGATCTCATCATAAATACCGTAAGGGAAATGAGCCCTGTGTGATGGCCCTGCCCCCACCTGATCCGGTGATCTTAATCTCACACTGAATAGCGACTCTGCCCCTGCTTAAAGCCCCTGAGGATTTGGAGCAGCTTATCTGAATCTCAGCCCCCAATGAGGTTTGATAGAACTGAGGCAAAGTGGTTGTGGATAGGAAACTCAGAAGTCAAGTGATTGCTTGGGAAAATGCTCCAAAAAGGGGGGGAGGGAAAGACCATAGTAGGTTAATTTCTTGGGGAACAAGTGTCTCCCTCAATCCTTTCAGATGAGGAACAACAAGTCATAATGTCAGAGGAAGTGAAGGAGGCCTCTGCCTGCAGGGCCTCCAAAAGGAACTTAAATTGGGTTCAGGCAACAGAAGACATTAAAAACCATCATACTAAAGGACACCCAAAAAAAAAATGCTGAGGAAAATAACAGCTTTAAAAAGAGAGTAACTCATTTGGAAAAAGAGGGGCAAAAAGCCAATGAGGAGGAGTATTTGAAAAGCATAATTAGCCAAAGGGTGGAGAAGGTCCAAAAGCTCACTGAACAAAATAATTTGTTGAAAGAGAGAATTGAGTTTAGGGAAATGTATGGCTATGTGGTAAACCGAGCACTTACTAAACAAACCAAAAGTCTGAAAAAATAGAAGATAATGTGAAACATCTCACTGGAGAAAAACTGATCTTGAAAATAGATCAAGGAGAAATAATTTAAAAATTAGAGGAGTACCTAAAAGTCATGATGAAAAAAAAAGAGCCTAGATATTATTTTCCATGCAATTATCAAGGAAAACTGCCCTGAAACTCTAGGACTAGAGGGCAAAACACATACTGAAAGAATACATCAATCACCTCCTGAAAGAGAACCGAACAGAAAAACTCCTAGGTATATTGGGGTAAAATTTAAGAGTTCCCACATCAAGGAGAATATACTGCAAGGAGCTAGAAAGAAAAAATTTGAGTAGTGTAGAAATACATTCAGGATAACACAGGAATGGGAAGTTTCAAAATTAAGGGAAGGAAGGGCTTGGAATGAGGTATTTTAAAGGTCAAAGGAAGTGGGATTGAAACCAAGAATCACCTACCCAGCAAACCTGAGTATAATACTTCAAGGGAATAAATGGTCATTCAATGATACAGACAACTTTCAATCATTCACATTGAGGAAAACACCAGATCTGTGTAGTATATTTGACTTCCCAAGACAAGAATCAAGAGAAGTATGAAAAGGTAAGCAGGAAAGAAAAATCATAAAAAAAGTCTCTAAAGCTGCACTATTTACATTTCTACATGAAGACAAAATATTTTTAAATCTTGAATCTTTTCTCAGTATTTGGGTAGATGGAGATATTGTACATGCACACACATATACACATAAATAAATAGTACAGCATGTGTTGAATCACAAGAGATGATGTACACATGCAAAAAATTAAATTAAATTAAAATTATAGGGTGAGGGAGGAAAATACTTGGAAGAAAAGGGAAAAATGGAGAAGAGTAAGCTATAACTCATAAAAGTGATAATAAAAATCTTGTTCAATGGAGGATAAAAGGGATAAGGGGAGAGGGGAAAAGTGAAGCTCCTCTCACCACACGTGACTGAAGGAGGGAATAATATGCT
Source organism: Potorous gilbertii (assembly GCA_028658325.1). Taxonomy (NCBI): domain Eukaryota; kingdom Metazoa; phylum Chordata; class Mammalia; order Diprotodontia; family Potoroidae; genus Potorous; species Potorous gilbertii. The sequence continues at coordinate 388,462,505 of CM053771.1, forward strand.
CACTAAATTTGACATGAAAATTTATATCACACCACAATAAAGTAGCGGAGGAGGCGACAAGTGGAGCGAGGGGAATTATAGAAGGGAGGGCAAATGGGAGAAGGGAGTTACTAGAAAGAAACACTTTCCAGAAAGGCAAGGTCAATTGTGGGGGTAAAAATAAAAGGGGATAGAGTAGGACAGAGGGCAATATAATTAGTAATACACAACATGATTATTATGGAAGTCTTTGCAAAACGACACATATTTAATCTGTATTGAATTGCTAGCCTTCTCAATGGTGTTGGGGAGGGAGCAGGGAGGGAGAGAAGTTGGAATTCAAAATATTACCACTGAATGTTGAGAATTGTTATTGCATATAATCGAGAAATAAGAAATACAAGGAATGTTGTATAAAAATGTATCTAGGGGGCGGAGCCAAGATGCGCGGAGGAGAAAGACTCACATATGCTAGCTCCAAACCCAAAACCCACAATTATCTATAAAAAGAACTCCCAAAAAATTCTCGAAGAGTGGAGCCGCGCAGCAACGGGGTGAAGGGGATTTCCGTTCCAGAGAGCCCTGAAAAACTAACCTCACAGGTCCGTAGCACACCGGACAGAAGCAGAACCCAGCCCTGCCCTGCCCTGGCCACGTGGCACTGAGAGGAGCGAGCAGATCCGAGCAGACTTCAGGGACAGAATCTCTGGCGGCCGCAAAGGTCCCTCCACCCACAGATGCACAGGTCTGTAAAAGAGACGTCTGGAGGGGCTGAGAGGGGAGCAGGGTGACTCCGGGACTCAGGCCCCGTCGGGAGGGAGCAGCAGAGGCAGCAGGCTGCCAAAGGCTCCCGGAGCAGGTAGGAGCTCCACAGCAGCTCCATTACAGAAAGTCTCTGCGTAAACACCCTGAGGGAACTGAGATTGGGAGGCGGCTCTGCCCCCACCTGAGAACCTGATTCAATTTTACCCTGAATAGCAGCTAGGCCTGCCACTGAAAGCCCTGAGGCTGGGGAGCAGCATTTGAATCTCAGACCCCAAGCACTACCTGGGAGGACCTAGGTGGGGGTGGAGAGGACTCTCAGAAGTCAAGTAACTGTCTGGGAAAACGCCCCGAAAAGGGAAAAAAATAAGGCCATAGAAGGTTATTTTCTTGGGGAACAGATGATTGTGCCATTCCTCTCTGACGAAGAAGACCAATGCTTACCATCAGGTAAAGACATGGGAGTCAAGGTCTCTGTATCCCAAATATCGCAAATAGGTATCCAATAGGCTCACGTCATGGAATAGCTCAATAAGGATTTTGAAAATCAGCTTAGACAGGTGGAGGAAGAACTGGGAAAAGAAATGAGAGAGATGCAAGAAAAGCATGAAAAACGGGTCAATAACTTAATAAAGGAGACCCAAAAAATGCTGAAGAAAATAGCGCCTTGAAAAATAGGCTAACTCAATTGGCAAAAGAGGTTCAAAAAGTCAATGAGGAGAAGAATGCTTTCAAAAGCAGAATTAGCCAAGTGGAAAAAGAGGTGCAAAAGCTCACTGAAGAAAATAGTTCTCTTAAAATGAGAATGGAACAGATGGAGGCTAATGACTTTCTGAGAAACCAAGAAATCACAAAACAAAACCAAAAGAATGACAAAATGGAAGAGAATGTAAAATATCTCATTGGAAAAG
>CM053771.1:388464256-388478079 GCA_028658325.1 Potorous gilbertii
TCATCATTCATGAAATGATCAAGGAAAACTGCCCTGATATTCTAGAACCAGAGGGCAAAATAAGTATTCAAGGAATCCACCGATCACTGCCTGAAAGAGATCCAAAACCAGAAACTCCCAGGACCATTGTGGCCAATTTCCAGAGTTCCCATGTCCAGGAGAAAATATTGCAAGGAGCTAGAAAGAAACAATTCCAGTATTGTGGAAATACAATCAGGGTAACACAAGATTTAGCAGTTTGTACATTAAGGGACTGAAGGATGTGGAGTAGGATATACCAAAAGTCAAAGGAACTAGGTGTAAAACCAAAAATCACCTACCCAGCAAAACTGAGTATAATACTTCAGGGGAAAACATGGTCTTTAAATGAAGTTGAGGAAAATTTGACTTTCAAACACAGGAATGAGAAAAAACATGAAAAATTAAACAGCAAAGCGAAGCCATAAGGGACTTACCAAAGTTGAACTGTTTATATTCATATGGTCTTTCAATGAAATCGAGGACTTTCAAGCATTCTTGATGAAAAGACCAGAGCTGAAAAGAAAATTTGACTTTCAAATACAAGAATGAGAAGAAGCATGAAAAAGCAAACAGCAAAGAGAAGTCACAAGGGACTTACCAAAGTTGAACTGTTTACATTCCTACTTGGAAAGACAATGTTTGTAACTCCTGAAATTTTTCAGTATCTGAGTAGTTGGTGGGATTACACACACACACACACACACGCACACACGTACACACATGCGCATGCACACAAACATACACATATGCACTCACACACAGAGACAGAAATCACAGAGTGAATTAAATAGGGTGGGATCATATCTTAAAAGAAATCAAGGTAAACGGTGAGAAAGAAATGTATTGGGAGGAGAGAAGGAGAAATGGAATTGGGTAAATTATCTCTCATAGAGGAGGCAAGCAGGAGATTCTTTAGTGGAGGGAAAAAGAGGAGAGCTGAGAAAAAAAAAGAAAGATGAAGTTGACTCTCATCACATTCGACTAAAGGAAGGGATAAAATGCACAGTCAGTTTGGTATGAAAACTTATCTTACAATACACGAAAGTAGGGGAGAAGGAGATAAGCAGGGTGGGGGGGATGATGGAAGGGAGGGAAATGGGAGGAAAGAGCAATTTGAAGTCAACACTCGGGGAGGGACAGGATCAAAAAAAAGAATAGAAACAATAGGGGGCAGGATAGGATGGAGGAAAATATAGTTAGTCTTGCACAACACGAGTATTATGGAAGTCACTTGCAAAGCTACACAGATATGGCCTATATTGAACTCCCTTCCTTCCCAAAGGGAATGTGTGGGGAGGGAGGGATGGGGAGAAGTTTGAACTCAGCATTTTAGAAACAACTCTTGAGTATTGTTCTTGCTACTAGGAAATAAGAAATACAGGTAATGGGGAATAGAAAGTTACCTGGCCCCACAGGACAAAAGAGAAGATGGGGACAAGAGAAGGGAGGGAAGATAGAAGAGAGGGCAGATTGGTGACAGGGGAATTAGAATGCTCAGTGTACTGGGGTGGGAGGAGGGGACAAATGGGGAGAAAATTTTGGAATCCACAATTTTGTGAAAATGAATGTAAAAAGTTAAATACAATAATTAATATTTAAAAAAATAAAAATGTACCTAGTCCTACAACAAAAGAGAGAAGATAATGGAATAAGAGATATGTGGGGTGTTATAGAAGGAAGGGTACATTGAGGGAATGAGTAATTGGAATACAAGTTATTAGGGAACAGGGGGAGGAGAGTGACGATGAGAAAAGTTGGACGTGTTACAAAAAGGACAAAACGGACATGAGGTAAAAGCAATTGTTGAAAGTTAATGAGTTATATTTTGGGTACAACTATGGGGCATCAGATTTAAAAAGTTCAGTATATCTTTGATCATGTAGTGTTGGAGAGTAGAGTGGCAGTTAAGCGTGAATATGTAATTTTATGTGTTTAGGGTAAGGTTTTATCAGACTCTCACTTTGAGTAAGATACATTAATTTAATGAATAGGTCTCTTCAAATAGTTACTAATGGGATATCCTATTGAATAATTATTTAAAAAATCAAACTGGGTGGGAAAGATCCTCAGGGTTCCTGGGAAAAAGAAAAACAGTTACCTTTTAGTATTTTGATTCAATCTTTGCTAGGATGCTGGGCCCTCTTGTCCAATCTATGAACTCCAAAGTGAATTGGGCTTAAATCTTGGTCTTTGAGCAAGAAATATAGCCAATAAATCCAAAGGAAGAAAGGCAGTTTTGGGCCATCTAAGTATACCTTGTTCTGGGCAGAGAATCCCATGCAAGAAGTGAGAGGAATGGAGCTACTACCCACTCACAAGTTGTGTTTTTCCTTCATTCTCGAAGAGGACCTTGATATCAAGATTAAGACATGACTTCCAGTTGATTTTGATTGTCAAGATTTCACTGTCTTAATGTCCTGATCCTCATTGTTAGTGGCAATATCAGATTAGGGAAGAGAGTGTGTTCATTAGAGATTAACAAAGGTAAATAACCCTACATATCTACTCCATCCTCAAATCTTGTCCTTTCTTAGCCATATACATATACATATATATGTGTTTGCATATATATAGGTATATAGATATATACCTATATATATATATATACATATATATATATATATATATATGTAATGAATGTATATGCATATATACATAAATACATGCACACATCCCTTTCTTTACATTCACCACCATATAGGCCCTCATAATCTTTCGGTTTGGATTACTGAAATAACTTGATTGGTCTCTCTGCCTCAATTTTCTCCCCATTCTAATGCATCTTTCACTCATTTGCCAAAGCGAATTTCCTAAAGCATGAATCCGAACATGTCACACATCCAGGCTTTGCATTACAACCGGAATCAGATGTAAAGTCTTTTTCGCATTCAATGCCCTTTGCAATCTGTCTTCTATCAACATTCCCGTTCTTCTTGCAGTTAACTCCCCTGTACGTATGCTAAAATCCAGAAGACTTGGTCTTGCTCATCATACATGTTAATTCCTTCTGACTCTTGTTTTTGTACTGGCTGCGCTTCGTGCCTGGAATGCTGTGAAGAGATTCACATTGGCCTCATTGTTTCGCTGGCTTCCTTCACAAGTTAGCTTAAATTCCACATTTTTCAGGGGGACTTTCTCATTTCACACCTTTACTCCTTCCTCCTTAGGATTATCTCCCTTCCTCGATTATCTTCCATCTACTCTGTATATGTGTTGTATGTACCAGATTATTTATATATTGTATCCATTAGCAAGTGAACTCCTTGAAATCCTGGCTTGTTTTTGACCTTTCTTTGCATTCCTAGCATTTAGTACAGTGCCTGATGCATAGAAAAATGTTTGTTGACACATAATTGATTATATAAAATGAATGTGGCAAAATCTTCAGTTACAGAGGGAGCTCCATTAAATAAAAGTGAATTCCTATTCATGAGAAAATCTTTGAATGTAGTAAATATGGGAAAGCTTTTAGCTAAATAGATATATGTTATGATCATCACAGAATTCATTCAAGGGGAAAACTAAGTGAATATAACGATTGTGGAAAATTCTCAGCTGGAGAAGGCTCAAATTAGAGGGAAAGCCTTTAAATATAACATGAAAATTGAAAAATAACTTAAGCCCAGTGGAATGCCTTATTACATGAAGGAGAATTCATACTATTAAGAAACTTTTTGATTGCAATGAATGTAGAAAATTCTTCCACCTCAAGTGGACTTCACAAAATAATAGACTTCATCTTGGAGAAAAGTTAACTTAAGTATGTAGCAATTTGTCATCCTTGACTTACTCCCAGAGACATCATAATGAAAGGCAAAACACGTAAAAACATATTAGATTGTAAGCTAATTGAGGGCAGGAACTCTTTTTTTTTGCCTCTTTTTGTATTCCCAGCATTTAGCACATTACCTATCACAAACTAGATGCTTTAAAAATGTTGATTAATTGATTGATTGTGCACATGTTACATTCCCCCAGTACAATGAGTGATTCTTGAGGGCAGGAATTGTTTAATTTGGGTCTGCATCTCCATATCATACCCTAATGCTTAGAAAGCAAGATGGCTGTGATAAAGTTTAAATTTATTGAATGGTCTTAAGCTGTCAACTAGAAGGACCGGACCCCCCTTTACCATCAAGAAATTTATGCTTATGTAAAACCTTATATATGTAACACAAGAAAATTTTCTACACCCTCTGGACGTACAAGAAAAAAAGCCGCTAAAATATCTGGAAGACAATATTCTGAATTGCATTGCCCATGGGGAGACCTTTCAAGGAAAGGAAACAATGCTAAACTGTATACTGGAAATTAATTGTGGGCATGTAAAAATGAGGAGAAAGCTTCATAATGAGTCATCTTTTGTTAAATAGTACAACTCAAGTTTGCAGTAAGTCAGCAGCTACAATATTTTTTGTTGTTTTGAGAAATAAACTTCTTGCCCTCCTTGAATTTTTTCTGTAAAATCTTAAAGATGCCATTAGGTAATACTAGATTTATATAAATTAATGTAGCAAGTGTATTTGATTCTTGCATTTTTTTAGGATTTTCTGTTTAGTCATCTTTTAAGAAAAATCTATGAAATACTCTTTTGTTTTATTTAAGAGCAAATTTTATTTTACTTTCATTCATTTTGAAAAAATTAATAACCATATAATGTTCAAGTAAAACAGCAATAAAAAGTATGTGTGCAAAAATAATTATACTATCTTTTAAAATAAAACTTATTTACTTTCACAAGATGGTAACCAAAAAAGAAAAAAGAAGCATATCGGAAAAGAAAAGATCATAGCATCTTATTATCAGGACAGGGAATATCAAAACATGAATTCAGAAGAAGAGAACACTGACAATATACCCACATCTGAAGCTGCAAAAGCGAATATGAACTGGTATCAAGCCTGAAAAACATTCTTCGAAGAACTTCGAAGAACTAAAGAAAGGTTTTAAAAGCAAAATGTAGGAGAAAAATTGGGCATTGATTTTGAAAGTAAAACTGACACGATGAAAAGATTAAAAAAACGAATTCACTGAAGAGAATACCTCATTAAAAAGTAAAATTGACCAAATGGATAAGGAGGTACAAAATTTAACTGGAAAAACCGGACAAATAGAAAAGGAGGTACAAAAGTTATCTGAAGAATTTGTTACAAATGAGAATTCGACAAGCAGAAGCTAATGACTGTATGAGAGGTCAAGAATCAAAGAAAAAAATCAAAGGAAGGAGAAAATAGAAGAAAATGTAAAATAATCTCATTGGAAAAACAGGCAACTTGGAAAATAGATACAGGAGAGAAAATTTAAGAATTATTGGTAAACAAGAAATCCCTGAACAACAACAACAGGAAGAGCCTGCAAAATATCTTCCAAGAAATCATCAAGGAAAATAGCCCTGAAGTCTTAGATCTAGAGGACAAAATAGACATCGAAAGAATTCAGCAATCACCTCCTGAAAGAGATCCCAACATTGAAAGCTTTAAGGAATATTGTTTCCAAATTCCATAACTATCGGATCAAGAGAAAATACTAAAAGAAGCCCAAAGAAGCAATTCAAATATTTAGGAACTATAGTCAGAATCACACAAGACTTTGCAGCTTCTACATAAAAATATCAGAAGGTAGCACATATATTCCCTAAGGCAAAGGAGCTTGAACTACAACCAAAGATAAAATAACCAGCAAAACTGAGCATAATCTTTCAAATAAATAGATGGATTTGGGGGTTTCCAAGACTTCCTGATGAAAAAGCCAAAGCTAAATAGAAAATTTGATATTCAAACACAAGACTCAAAAGAGGCGTTGAAAAAGCATACAAGGCAGAAAAGGAGAAAAAAAATGTTAAATATGGGCAAACTGTTTACATGCCTATATCGGAGGAGGGTGCTTATTAATCTTAAAAACTGTATATTTAAAAGATGTCTTTAGATAGAGATCATGGGTATAAATTAGCTGATATCATGACAAAAATCCTAATTAAGTGATTCTAAGGAAGAAAAGGGGTGGAGGAGGCAGAAAAGGATAGATTACAACATAGGAAGAGGCACAAAAACATATTACAGTACAGAGAAGGAAGAAAGGGATATGAGCTTTGCTTGAGCTGTACTCTCATTGGAATTGGTTCAAGGTGGGAACAACATACATAGTTTAGTAAATAAATATAGCTTTCCCTAACAGACCGTGGAGGGGAGGGGAGAAGGGGAAAGAAGAGGGAGGGATTGGTTAGGAGGAAGGGAAGATGTAATAAGGGAAAAGGGAAAGATGAAAGAGGACTGACAGAAGGTAAGGAGGAGGAGGCTGTGGTCAAAATTAAAACATTTTTGAGTAGTAGAAGGAGGAAAAGAGAAATAAAAACATAAACAAGGCTTGGAGATGAAGAGAAAGACACAGATAGTAACCATAACTGTGAATGAGAATTGGATGAACTCTCCCATAAAACGGACGCAGATAGCAGAACTGATTAAAAGCCATAATTCTACAATGTTATTTATTAGAAACACATTTGAAACAAGGGAATACACACAGAACAAAGGTAAAAGGATGGAATTGAATATATTAGAGTTTACCTGATGTAAAAAAGGAGGTTGAGCTGTCCTAATTTCAGACAAAAGAAAAGCAGACCTAATAAAAAGAGATATGAAAGGAAACTATATCCTGCTAAATGGCACCATATATAGTGAAATTATATCATTATTAAACATATATCCACCAAGTAGTATAATATCTAAATTCTTACAGCAAAAATAAAAGGCATTACAGGAAGAAATGGATAGTAAAATTATACTAGTGGAGGTCCTTAACTTCCTCTTTCTGAATTTGATAAATCTAACCACAAAATAAACAAGAAGTTAAGCAGGTGAGTAAAATTCTTGATAAGATAGATAAGATAGATGGCTAGAGAAAATTGAATGGGGATAGAAAAGAAAATACCTTTTATCTCAGGGGTACATGGTACATACACAAAAAATTAACGATGTACTCTTTCATAAAAACCTTAAAATTTATGGCAAAATGGCAGCGATAGTCAATGAGTTCTTTGCAGATCATGATGCAATAAATATAATATGTAATAAAAGCCATGGAAAGATGGACCAAAAATTAATCGGAAACTAGCTAACATAATCCTAGGGAATGAGTGGGTCAAAAAACAAATCATAGAAACAATCAATAATTTAATTCAAGAGAATCACAATAATGAGGCAACCATGACTTATGGGATGCAGCAAAAACAATTATTAGGGGACATTTTATATCTCTGAACCCTTGAATGAGTAAAATAGTGAAAGAGGAGATCAATGAATTGGTTATGCAACTGAAATAGCTAGAGAAAAAAAAAACTGAAAATCCTCAATTAAATACCGAATGAAAAATACTGAAAATCATGACAGATTAATAAAAATTGAAATTAATAAAATACTGAATTTATAAATAAAAGTTAGAGCTGGTTTTATGATAAAATGGTAAAGATTTGGTCAATATGATTTAAAAAAAGAAAATCAAACTACCGTGATCAAAAATGAAAAGGGTGCATTCACCTCCAATAAAAAGAAAATTAAAACAATAATTAGATATTGCTTTGCTTTGTATGCCTATACATTTGACAATTAAAGTCAAGTGGAAGAATATTTACAAAAAATATAAATTGCCAAGATTAACAGAAGCACAAGAACAGCATGTAACCTGATGTCAGAAAAAGAAATTCAACAAGCCATTCACAAACTCACTAGAAAAAAATCTCCAAAGCCTTATGGATTTAGAAGTAAATTCTATCAAACATTTCACACACAGTTAATTCCGATTCAATACACACTGTTTAGGAAAATTGGCAAAGGAGTCCTATCAAATTCTTTTTATGATACAAATATGGCTCTGATATGATACCTAAATCTGGAAGAGTCAAAAAAGTGAAAGAAAATTATAGACCAATTTCTCTAATGATTATCAGTGCAAACATTTTAACTAAGATATTTTTAAAAGATTTAAAACAACTTATCATGAGAACAGTACACTATGATCAGGTAGAATTTATAACAGAAATGCAGGGCTGGTTAGACATGAGGAAAGCTTTCAGAGTTTTTGATCATATCAAGAAGAAAACTCACAGAAACTAAGTTATTATCTCAACAGATGAAGAAAAAAGCTTTTTGATAAAATACAACACCAAGTCATAATGAAAACAATGGAACATAGGAATAAATGGAGCTTTCCTTAAAATAATACATAATATGTACCTAGAATCATCAGTAAGCATTTTATGATAAGATAAGCTAGATTCATTTCTAACAAGACTTGGGCTGAAACACTTGCAGTATGGTACCGGAAATGTTCCTTTAGCAATAAGAGAAGAATAGAATAATAGAAAGAATTAGAATAAGAAAAGAAAAAACTAAGCTGTCACTCTTTGCAGATGTTATGATGATAAACTTAGAGAATTCTAGAGAATCAAGTAAAAAAAAAAACTACTTGATATAAGAAAATAAATACTTCAGCTAAGTTGCAGGATACAAAATAAACCCACATAAATCATCTGCATTTCTCTATATTGCTAACAAAGTCCAATAGCAGAAGATAAAAGTCATGGTAGACACTGTAAAATATTTGCAAGTCTACCTGTCGAAATAAACCAAGGGATTATAGGAACACAATTACAAAACACCTTTCACACAAATTAAACCAGTTCAAAATAATTGGGGGAAAAATCAGTTGCTGCTGGGTAGGCCAAGATAAAATAATAAAAATGACAATTCTTCCTAAATTAATTTACTTGTTCAGTACTGTACACACTATACCAAACAATTATTTTCCAAAGCTAGAAAAAATGTCACTATTCATCTGGAAGAACAAAATGTATACAGAATATCAAGGGAACTAATCAAAAGAAATACTAGGGAAGGTGGTCTAGCTATACTAGATGTCAAATTGTTTTACATAGCAGCCATTATCAAAACCACTTGGTACTGGCCAAGAAATACAGGGGATAGATCAGTGGAAAATGTTAGGTACAAAAGACACACTAGTCAATGGTTATAGCAGTCTGCTGTTTCATAAGCCCACAGATCCCAGCTTCTGGAATAAAAACTTACTATTTGATAAAAATTTTGAATAATATTGTAGTAAAAACTGGGCAAAGATCAATGCCTGACGCTGTAGAACAGAATAAAGGGCAAATGACCTAGGTATAAAGGCTGATAGCCTAAACAAATTAGGGAAGCAAGGAATATTATATTTATCAGATTCATGAAAAAATCAAGTAATCAAGAAATAAAGACAATGCAACCAAGTTTAGGAGGGAAGAAGAAAACTGAGAAAGAACGGTTTCAACTGGTGTCTGTGATAAAGGCTGCATTTCTAAATTATATAGAGAACTGAGTCAAATTTACAACAATGCAAGTCTTTCCTCAATTGATAAATGGTCAAAGGATAGGAACAGGCAGTTTTTAGAGAAAGAAATTAAAGCTATTTCTAGTCATATGAAAAAGTGCTTTAAAACACTATTGATTAGAGAGATGCAGATAAAAACAATTCTCAGCTAGCACATTCAATCTATTAGAGTGTCTAATATGATAAATCAGGAAGATGATACATGTTAGAGAAGGTGTAGGAGAGTTGCAACACTAATTCATAGTGGGTAGAGTTGTGAGCTGATGGAACCATTCTTGAGAGCAATTTGGATCTGGGACAAAAGGGGTACAAAAATGTGCATACCCTTTAACCCAGCAATCTTGCTTCTAGGCCTATATCCCAAAGAGATCACAAAAATGGGAAAAGGACGCATTTTGACAAAACTATTTACAGTATCTCTTTTTGTGGCATCCAACAACTGGAAATAAGGGGCTTGCCCATTAATTCAGAAATAATTGAACCATTTGTGATATTTAAAGGAAAATAATGGAAAACGATTGTGCTGTAAGAAATGATGAACAGGTATACTCCAGAAAAGCTTAGAAATACTTATATGAATTGATGCTGAGTGAAATGTGCAGAATCAGGAGAACATAACACATAGTAAAAACCACAGTGTGCGGAGATTGTTTTTAATAGATTAGTCCTTCACAAAAATGCAAGGACCTAAAATATTTCCAAAGGACTCGATGCAAAATGCCATCCACATCAAGAGAAAGAACTATAGAATCAGAATGCAGAATGAAGCAGACTATTTTCTCTTTCATTATGTTATTTTATTCCTCATATTTTCTCCCATTCATTTTAATTTTTCTATACGACAAGAGAAATGTTAAAATTTGTTTAGCAAGAATGTATATGTAGAAGTCATATAAGATTTTATGCCACAATTGGGAGGGAAGTGAGGAGGGGGAGAAAATTTAAAATTTATGGAAGTAAGTGTTGAAAATGGATAACAAATAAATTAATTTACAAAAGGAGAAAGAAAGAAAGAACAAAATCTGCAGGGCCAGACGGATTTAAAATTGAATTCAACAAAGTATTTGAATAACAATTAATTCTGATACTACATAAAGTATTTTGAAAAATAAGTGAAGAAGAGTTCCTGTCAAATTTTCTTTTTTCTGATGGAAAAATATTGCCAGTACCTAAAACTAGGAAGAGTCAAAATAGAGAAAGAAAATTATAAACCAACTCCTTAATGAGTATACATGTCAAAATGTTAAATTATATATTAAACAAGATATTACAGAGATTTATCATGATGATAATATTCTTTGACCTGGGGGAATTCATAAGAGAAAGTCAGGGCCCATTAAAAATTAGGAAAACTCTAAACATAATTGACTACAACACTAGTAAAATTAACAAAAATCATATGATTATTTCATTAGATGAAACAAGTTTGTAGTTTCTATTAAAAACACTGGAAAACATAGGAATCAACAGAATTTTACCTAAAATGATAAGTTGAAACTAAAAGCGTCAGCAATCACTGTGTGTAACGACAACAAGCTAGAAGCATTTGTTGTCAGATCATGAGCGAAACAAGGATGTTCATTATCATTACTGTTTCAGTGATATTGTTCAATATTGTACTAGAAAGGTTAGTTTCAGCATTAAGAGAAGAAAAAGGAATTGAAGGAATTGGAACACGCATCACACTTTTGAGATTAGGTAACATGAGCAAACAGAAAGATGTTGGAGAAGATGTGGAAAAATTGCAACGCTAATGTATTTTATGAAAAAAAAGAACATTGAAAGACTAATGAACTAATCACTAATAGGAAGTGATGCCAAGTGAAGTGAGCAGAACCAGGAGAACATTGAACACTGTAATAGCAAAACTTTGGGATGACCAAATTTGATAGACTTATCTCTTCTCCCCAATGCAACAAACTAAGAAAATTCTAAAAGGCTTATGATGGAAAATGTTATCATCATCCACAGAAAGAACTATGGACTCCGAACGTACATTAAAACATACCACTCTCTCTTTTTTCTTGTGTTTTATCTCTTTTGTTTGATTCTTCTTTCATAACATGATTCATGTGGAAATATGATTAATATAATTTTATATTTGTAGTATATATCAGATTGCATGCCATCTTGAGGAGGGGTAAGTAGAGGAAGGGGGAGAATTTAGAACTCAAAATTTCGTAAAAAGCGATGATGAAAACTTAAAATAAACATAAATTTGTGGAAAAGGGAAAAGGAGAAAAGTCGAATAAAAATGAAATAAGACTTACATCCATTAAATTATATTTTAAAGCAATAATCGTTTAAACTTTTTAATGTTACTACACCAGTAGATAAGTGAATGATAAATGAAAAAATAAAAAAAAAATACTATCTACAATATGGCAGGTACTCTACTAGTTGCTGGAGATATAAATATTAAAATGCAATGATACTTGACCTAAATGAGATGTATAGGAATGGTGACTAGAGGAGTTTAAGTTTGTGTAATCACATAGGTAGAACAAGTATTCGTAGAGTAGTCACTGCTTATCCCCTTAACTTCTACATATTTTAAAAAGAATAAATTTAATTTGTGAAGATATCTTTTATGTTCAAAAATATAAGTTTATAGCAGAAGAAATCAAGAATATAATCATAAAGCAGATAAAATCTATGATTAAGTAAAATTTTACAAACCATGTGAAAAAGCATAATTGACATTCTTCAATCTCTTGAACGAATTGTTTCTTTAAAATAAAAGAATAGATATATTAACAGATAAACATATATTGCCAACTACTTTCTGATAATTAAAAACTGAGTTTACATATCTGATAATATTAATTTGATTGCTCTTCCCAGAGCAAGATGTGGAGGGCTGAAGGAAAACAAGACAAGAAAGCTAAAATATGCAATAGGAGTTCTAAAGTTCAGTACCTGATTATGTGTCTGTCAAAGTCCTGGTAAACATGTAGGATACAGGGTCAGTTTAGAGTCTGAATACCACTTCTGATATTCTCAAAGAAAGTCTGAGAAGAAACCATGATCGTCAGAAGACCAGATGGGTTCTGTTTCCTACAGACATGGACTGAGATTAACAACTTCAATCTATCACCATGACAGTGAGAAAGCAACCGAGGACGGAGAGACAGGGCAAAACGTTCTACAAGATATTCCATTTGAAAAGATGTAACATGAGCATCTAGACAGCAGAGTGACAGTAATTAAGAGTTGCCCTATTCACACAAAAGTGTGAAGTGGACTTATTTTTACACAAAATTTCTAATTAAGGACTTGACAAAAATGCTTAATTCTTCCACATCCTTTAAAGAAACACACACTTCACTTGATAGTTCTAGACTTTAGAAAATTATTTCATATTTCTCATTCTTTTTAAAGTGCAACTTCTATAAAAATATGTCTGTGCTCTCACACTCCCTCTTTCATTACTGACTTCTCAGCTCCTTGCAATTTGCCTTATATTCAGCCCAGCTGAAACTATTCTACCTAAAAAGTATTAATGTTGTCTAGTTAAAAAAAATATGATCTTATATCACACTCATTTTACATGCTTTCTTCCATACTCCATGAATCAGTAAACTAATCTGTAGAGAAGAGGAGGATATGTGGGAGGGAGAGAGAAAGAGAAAGAGGAAGAAGAAAAAGAAGTAGAAGAAGAAGAAAAAGAAAAAGAGGAAGAAGAATAACAACAAGAGGAAGAGGAGAGTTAGAGAAGAAAAGAATGAGATGAGTAAGAAGAAGTAAAAAGCAAACAGAAAAAGACAAAAATGAAAAATCCCTATATTTTTGTGTAACTAAGAGTATATCAAGGAAAACAGCATATATCCATTTAAGTATCCAGAGAATAAATACACAAGAAATATTATGGGGGACTGAGCCAAGATGGCAAAGTAAAAAGACGGACCTGTTATAACTCTACCCCCATAGCTCATAAAATACCTGTAAAAATGAATCTAAAGAAATTCTAGAGCAGCGCAAGTCACAAATGACAAAGTAAAAGAGATTTCCAGCCCAAGACAGCCTGGGAGATCAATTGGAAAGGTACATTAACACCGGAGTCAGAGAAGAGCACAGCCCAGCTTTGGTCATGTGGCACCAGAGGGACAAGACTGGAGCAGGTTTCAGGATGCAGAATCACGGGTATAAACTGTGGTTCCCAGGTTTCTCAAACCACAAACGCCAAGACAGCTTCAAATATTAGTGAGAAATCTCTTTCCCTGATGAGAACAGAGCGAGGTCTGGACCAAGTTCTCTCCCCAGGACAGCAGAATTCAGTGCAGCAACATCCCGTTTTGGAGCCTTCTGCCTAAAGACCCTGAGGGAATCAAACAGCCAATTTTTTTTTAAATGAATTTATTTAACTTTTTACATTCATTTCATTTTCACAAGATTTTGGGTTCCAAAATTTTCTCCCCATTAGT
>CM053771.1:388478579-388511993 GCA_028658325.1 Potorous gilbertii
GAGTCAAGGCCTCTATATCCCAAACATCTGAAATAGATATCCAATGGGCTCAGGCCATGGAAGAGCTCAAAAAAGGATTTTGAAAATCAAGTTAGACAGGTGGAGGAAAAACTGGGAAGAGAAATGAGAGAGATGCAAGAAAAGCATGAAAAACGGGTCAATACCTTGATAAAGGAGACCCAAAACAATGCTGAAGAAAATAACACCTTGAAAAATAGGCTAACTCAATTGGCAAAAGAGGTTCAAAAAGCCAATGAGGAGAAGAATGCTTTCAAAAGCAAAATTAGCCAAATGGAAAAAGAGGTTCAAAAGCTCACTGAAGAAAATAGTTCGCCCAAAATTAGAATGAAACAGATGGAGGCTAATGACATTATCAGAAACCAAGAAATCACAGAAAAAAAAAAACAAAAGAAAGACAAAATGGACGAGAATGTGAAATATTTCATTGGAAAAACAACTGACATGGAAAATAAATTCAGGAGAGATAATTTAAAAATTATGTGACTGCCTGAAAGCCATGAACGAAAAAGGAGCCTAGACAACATCCTTCATGAGATTATCAAGGAATACTGCCCTAATATTCTAGAACCAGAGGGAAAAAATAGGTATTCAAGGAATCCACCAATCATGAAAGAGATCCAAAAAGAGAAACACCTAGGAACATTGTGGCCAAATTCCAGAGTTCCCAGCTCAAAGAGAAAATATTGCAAGTAGCTAGAAAGAAACAATTCCAGTATTGTGGAAATACAATCAAGATAACACAAGATCTCGCAGCTTTTACATTAAGGGATGGAAGGGTGTGGAATAGGATATTCCAGAAGTCAAAGGAACTAGGACCAAAACCCAGAATCACCTACCCAGTAAAATTGAATGTAATTCTTCATGGGAAATTATGGTCTTTCAATGAAATAGAGAACTTTCAAGCATTCTTGATGAAAAGACCAGAACTGAAAAGAAAATTAGACTTTCAAACACAAGAATGAAGAGAAGCATGAAAAAGTAAACAGGAAAGAGAAGTCATAAGGGACTTACTAAAGTTGAACTGTTTACATTCCTACATGGAAAGACAATATCTGTAACTCTTGAAACTTTTCAATATGTGGGTAGTTGGTAGGATCACACACAAACACACACACACACACACACACACATGCATGCATGCAAGTACAGAGAAAGAAAGCACAGAGTGAATTGAGTAGGAAGGGATCATATCTTAAAAAAATGAAGTTAAGCGGTGAGAGAGAAATGTATTTGGAGAAGAGAGGAAGAAACGGAATGGGGCAAATTTTCTCTCACAGAAGAGGCAGGTAGGAGACTTTTTAGTGGAGGGGAAAAGAGGGGAGGTGATAGAAAAACATGAAGTTTACTCTCATCAAATTTGACCAAAGAAAGAATAAAATGCACACTCATTTTGGTATGAAAACCTATCTTACAATACAGGAAAGTGGCAGAGATGGGGATAAGCAGGGTGGAGAGGATGACAGAAGGGAAGGAAATGGGAGGAGGGAGCAATTTAAAGTCAACACTTATGGAGGGACAGGATCAAAAGAGAGAATAGAAGCAATGAGGGGCAGGATACGATGGAGGGAAATATAGTCAGTCTTACACATCACGACTATTATGGAAGTAATTTGCAAAACTACACAGATATTGCCTATATTGAATTGCCTGCCTTCCCAAGAGAACGGGTGGTTAGGGAGGAATGGGGAGAAGTTGGAACTTATAGTTTAAGGACCAACCGTTGAGTATTGTTCCTGCTACTAGGAAATAAGAAATACAGGTAATGGGGAATACAAAGTTATATGGCCCTACAGGACAAAAGAGAAGAAGGATGAAAGAAGAGATTGCAGATTGGCGATATGGGTAATTAGAATGTTCAGTGTATTGGGGTGGGAGGAGGGGACAAATGGGGAGAAAATATGGAACCCAAAATTTTGTGAAAATGAATGTAAAAAGTTAAATTAATAAATAAATTTTTCTATTTAATCTATTTAATTATTTATTTAATTTATTTAATTATTTATTTATTTAATTTTATTTATTTAATTTATTTATTTAATTTTTTAATTTATTTATTTAATAATTTATTTAATTTATTTATTTAATTTATTTAATTTATTTATTTAATTTATTTATTTAATTAAAAAAGCCCCTTCTTTGAGAAAGTTCAGTAGTTATAGGCCATGAGAATTTTAGCTGTTATTCGACTCTATTATTGTCAAAAGAAAGCAAAGAATGAATAGTCCCTTGTGTTCTACACTCACACCTACTGACCTAACAGATTGTTGGTATAGATGGATATAGTTTTTCCCTAAAACATTCTTTTCTCCACCTTCCCTATCAAGTGACCTATGAGAAGGTATCACACTCAAGAATCTTTTAATGTCCGGCATATTTGGGTAACTAAAAGTCAAATAGAAAGAAAAAGAGAAAAATCAAACCAGAGTAAGATAAGTAGGGAAAATGTCAGAGGCTGTAAGAAAAAATATTGAGTTTCTGATCCATCAGTTTTGTACCACAGACTAGTCACATATGGAGTCAGATATGGATAAAAAATAGAAATTACATTTTCTATCTATATGTCTTTCTTCTGGCTATCCACATGCCTCAATCTTAGAGAGTTCCTCTCATACTTAAACATAAATTTTGTATCCTGAAGTAAATGGCGAGAGGGGGTGGGGTTCTCTTCCAAACTAACTTGCATATATTAGTATTGACTTATTCCATAATTTGGATATACGTGTGCATGTATATGTATATATGTGTATGTGTGTGTTCTATTTATATGTTTGAGGATCTCCATTCCAAGACAACTGCTATCTTTTCAGTCCTATCTTTTTTAATTATTAGGAAGCGACCTTGTTCTAGATCCAAGACTCAGCAAGTAAGTTGTTTTCAGAAACTGGCATAACAATCATAATTTTTGTTTGATCTATGGATGAACTCTGTTGCAGCAAATCCACGTTCAAGTGGTTCCTGAACTCAAACAAGCACTCGCTTGTCAGGATCACATTCTGGGCATGAATCCCTGCTATGAATAAAATTTCTTTCATTGTTGCTATTGATTATCATTGTCTCAGTTAAAGATCACTATATGTCTCTTTGTCTAGAACAAGACATGTTTCTTTCTGTCGGTCTTTGCCTAGATCCAGTTTTTGACCACCATAAAGGCTATGTGCGTCAAAACTTGACTTCCGTGAAATGGGTCTCCTTTAGGAGATAAAGACAAAAAGGAGTAAATAAGGCTTTTCTGTCTATAAATTCTTTGAGATTTTTGGTCATTTATTTTCAGGGTCTGACTATTCATACACACGTATATATACACACATACATATATACATATATATGTATATATACACACACACAATCAAGAATGCATGTGTGTATATATATATATGTTTATGTATATATTTTTGTTTATGTACACACATACATACACACATGTGCACGCATATATGTATATATAAAATACATATACATATAGGTATACATGTGTGTAGATTTGTGAGTATATGTATATATGTATATGTATGTGTACATATGTATATATATGTGTGTGTGTGTGTGTGTGTGTGTGTATATATATATATGAGAGGGATTATCCATCCACTCTCTTCTAGTACAATTCTTGTGACACTGAGAAGATACATTATAAAAATTTATTGTCTCATTGATTGTTTGACTGAGTAGAAAACCTTGGGGAGAATTCTGGTAAAATAAGAAAGAGGAAAGTGTCTTCACTCCCTGTGACTGTACAAAAATAATGTGATCAAAAAAAGAACTTTTAAATCCCCTAAAACTGGAGACGGCTTTGCTCTGTAAGCGGAGTTCTATTTTAAAGAGAGATGAAAGTCAAATAATAGGCTGAGAACATTAGTATTAAATGGCCTCCCATTGATTAAAATGTTTGACCATAAGAAGTTAAAATTTTGACAGGAAACGTCAAAACATCCATTCGGAGGAAGAAAACAAATCAAAGCTTTTACTTCCAAAGATTCCAAAAAGAAATATGAATTGTTCTCAAAACTTGGAAGAATTCCAAAGGGGGTTTTGAAAATCAAGAAAGGTGGGAAAAGTGAGAATAAAATGAGAGTGGTGCAAACAATATAAGAAGAACAGGTCAACAACTAGGCAACGGAAACACGCAAATGCTCACACATACAATATATAAGGAAAATAACTCTTTGAAAATGGAATAGGCCAAACAGCAAATGTGGTCTAAAAATCCAATGAGGAGCAGAATCCTTAAAAAAACAGAATTCCGCAAATGGAAAAGGAAGCCCACAGCTCACCAAAGAAAAAATAACTACTTAAAAGCTAAAATGGAACTAAAGGATATTAATGAATTTTGGGAAAAGCAATTACAATAAAATAAAATAAAGAGAAGACACTGTAAAATATCTCATTGGGAAAACAACTGATCAGGAAGAATGTTTCAGGGGAGATCTTTAAAAATTACTGGATTGCATGAAACAATGGGGTAAAAAATACCTACACATCATCTTTCAAGAAATTATCAAGAAAAACCATCCTGATAACCTATAAAGAGAAAGGAAAATAAAAATCGAAAGAGTCCACCAATCACATCATGAAATAGATGCCAAAATGAAAACTGCCATGAATTTTGTAGCCAAATTTCAGAGTTCCTAAGGGAAGGAGAAAATGTTGCAAGGAACCAACAAGAAACAATTCACATACAGTGAAGCCATAGTCAGGATAACATGAGAATAAGCATAACAGTAAAGGGTCAGTAGACAAGGAATATGATATTATGGAAGACAAAAGATCTAGGATTACAACCATGAGTCATGTAAGCAGCAAAACTGTATATTATTTTTTCATGGGTGGGGTGAGCGAATGGACATTCAATTTCATAGAGGATTTTTAAGAATTCTAGATGAAAAGACCAGAGCTGAATAGAAAATTGAACTTTCAGATCCAAGAATCAAGAGAAGCAGGAAAAGGCAAACAAGAAATTAAAGTCGTAATGGACTTAATAAAGTTAAATCATACATATAAACATACAGATATAGGTGTATAGATAGATGTATAAACACATGTATAGATATCTCTGCATACATACATAAATATATATTTTTACATGGGAAGATGATATTTATAACTCATATTTTCTCTTTATTAGGGTAGTTATAAGTTGTATACATACATACATACATACATACATACATATATATATGTATATATATATATATATAGAGAGAGAGAGAGAGAGAGAGAGAGACAGAGAGAGAGATATTTAAAAATAAAATTAAGCAGTGAAAGAGGAATGTACTGGGAGAAAGAGAAAAGAAGAGGAAGAATGGGGTAAATTATCTCACATAAACGAGACAAGAAAAAGCTTTTACAGTGGAAAGAAAGAAGGAGAGGAACAAGGGACGGAATGATCCTTATCATGCTCATCAGAATTGACTCAAAGAGAAAAAACCCTACATATAAAATTGGGCGTAGAAATCTACCTTTCCCTACAGAAAATGAGGAGGAGAAATGATAAGAGAAAGGGGGTGGGATACAAGACAGAACAAACTGTAGGACAAGTTGTCAGAAGCAAAATCCTTTTGAGGAGGTACAGTTGAAAAGAACAGAAAGTGGAATAACTGGGGATATTTGACAGAGGTAAAAACAAGAACCTATAGTAACTATTTAAAAATTTTAAAGCAAGTTGAGCTGATAAAGGCCTCATTTCTCAAACATATGGAGAAGTGAGTCAAATTCATAAAAATAAGTCATTCCCCAATTGATAGATTTGGAAAAAATATAAGATTTCAGATGAAGTTACCAAGCTTTCTATAGCCAGGCAAAAGTACTCTAACTCACTATTGATTGGAGAAATGAAAATTAGAGCAATTCTGAACAATTCTGAGGTACTTCATCATTCCTGTTAAATTGGCTAACAAGATAGAAAAGTTAAAAAGACTAATGTTAGAAGGAATGTGGGAAAGATGAAACATCAATGCACTGTTGGACTATTTGTGAACTGATTCAACCAACCTGTAAAACTGTTTGAAACCATGCCAAAAGGCTATAAAACCGTACATATTATTTGACGTAGCAATAGTACTATTAGGCTTGCCTCCTCAAAGAGACAAAAAGTCAAAAAGGAAAAGAGCACATATGTGAAAAAATGCTTATAGCAATTCATTTCTAATGGCACACAATTGGAAATTGAGGGGATGACTGAGCAAGTTGGCTATGATATTACGCTGGGATACTATTGTAGTATAAAAATAATGAGCATCATGCTTTCAGAAAACAAATCATGGAAAGACTTGTATGGGCTGATGCAAGGTGAAATGTACTGTGTATAAAATGCATGAATTATTAGATGATCAGTTGTGGATTACTTAGCTATCTTCAGCAGTTTTATGATCCAAGGCACCTCTGAAGGGATTATGATGAGAGCTATCTGTCCCCAGAGAAAGAACTGATGAAGTCTAAATGCAGCTTGAAGCATACTTTTTCTTCCTTTATTTTTCTCCTTCATTTTTTTGGTCTATATTCTCTTCCGTGAAATAAGTTTTATGCATATGTTTTGATAATTACACATGCATAACGAAAAACAAACTATTGCTTTCTCAAAGATGAGGGGGGTAGGGAGAGAGGAAAGGAGGGAGGGTATCTGAAACTCAATCATTTCAAAAGTGAATGCTAAAAATTATTTTAAACGTAATTGGAGTAAAATAAAGCAAAATACAAAAATTATGTTCTTTATCTTTCATTTTTAAAGTAGATCACATTATGTTTTTAAAACAATCTCATCACAGGCTGATGTCTTCACTTGAGCAAGGATTGGAATTAAATGAGACAGAGTTGCACAAATTTATCTCTCTTCCAGAGTCATCAAATTCCAGTAGCAAGGGAAAAGAGGGGGTTACACTACCTGCCACTGAAAATTTCGAGACAGATTAGACAAATAGAGAACAATGCATAGAAGTGGGAACATGGAGAAAAACTGTGAAGAGTGAGAAAACCAAACACACAGATAGATAAAAATAATAAACAATCCAAGGGAAAATAAAACTACTTCATGGAATGTGATTTTCTCTTTATGGAAAGGATATTCGCCATGGACACCAGAAAGACAGAGATCATCATAGCCTAACAGAGAACTACAATAAGTGGAACTAGATGAGTTCTAAACTGAAGAAGAAAATTCTTTTTTAAAAAAATTATTTTACTTGTTTTCAGTGTTCTACAACCACTTCCATATATCTTAGTTTTTTTTCTCTCTCCCATACTTTCCTCCTCCTTCCCCACACACTCTCCAAGACAACTTAAAATCGCATATAGGTTCTACACATACTTTCCTATTAAATACATATTCAGTTTAATCATGTTTAATAGAAGAATTAAAATGAATCGGAGAAATAGTAAAACAAAACAAAGTAAAATATAATTTTAAAAATAGTCTGCTTCATTATAGGATTCAATTTCATGGTTCTTTCTCTGGATGTGGAAAGAGTTTGCCCCAAACGTCTGTTATGAATTCTTTAGGTTCTTGCATTTCTATGAAGGACTAAGTGTACCAGAAAAAATTTCTCACACGTTGTGGTTTTTGCTGTGTACGAAGTTTTCTTGTTTCTACTCCTTTCACTCAGCATCAGTTCATGTAAGTCTTTCCAGATCTCTCTAAAGTCTTTCTGTTCATCATTTCTTAAAGCAAAATAGTATACCATTACATTCATATACCATAACTTGTTCAACCTTTCCTCAATTGATGGGCATTCCCTTGATTTCCAGTTTTTTTCACAATAAAGAGGGCTGCTACAAATATTTTTGTATATATGAGACCATTTCCCATTTTTATGATCTCTTTGGGATACAGTCCTGGAAGGGTTTTTGCTGGGTCAAAGGGTATACACATTTTCTAGCCCTTTGAGCATAGTTCCAAATTGCTCTCCAGAATGAGTGGACCAGCTGACAGCTCCACCCCCAATGAATTAGTTTTCCAATTCTGCCGCATGTTCTCCAACATTTGTCATCTTCCTGTTTTGTCATGTGAAGCAATGTTATAGGTGTGATGTGGTACTTCAGAGTTGTTTTGATTTGCATCTCTCTAATCAACAGTGACTTAGATCATTTTTTCATATGACTATCGATAGATTGAATTTCTTCCTCTAAAAACTTCCTGTTTAAATCCTTTGACCATTTATCAATTGGGAAATTACTTGCATTCTTGTAAATTTGACTCCGTTCTCGAAATATTTTAGAAATAAGGGCATTATCACAGACACTACTTGCCAAACTTCTTCCCCAGTTTTCTGCTTTCCTTTTAATCATAGTTGCATTAGATTTATTTTCGAAAAAAAAAACAACAAATAACCTTTTCAATTTAATGAAATTAAATTATCCATGTTGTCCTTCATAATGTTCTCTATCTCTTCCTTGCTTCAAAATTTCTCCATTCTCTATAAATCTGTCAAATACCCTGTTCCTTTCTCATCGAATTGGCTTAGAGGATCAATTTGTGTAACAAGATCATGTGTCCATTTGGATTTAATTCTTGTGTTCACTGACAGTCATTGCTCTATGCCCAGTTTTCGCCATACTGGTATCTAGTTTTCCCAGCAACTTTTGTCAAACAATGAGTCCTTATCCCAGAATCTGGGAACCTTGGGTTTATCAAAAACTGCTATATTCATTGACTGCTGTGTCTTCAGTATCTAACCTTATCAATTGTCTACCCCTCTTTCTTAGAGAGTACCAAGTCGTTTTGATTACTGCTGCTTTATAATACACATTGAGATCTAGTACAGGTAGTCTACCTTCCCAGTATTTCTTTTAGTTACTTCCCTTGATATTCTGGACCATTTATTTTGCCAGATGAATTTTGGTATTTTTTTTCTAGCTCTGCAAAACAATTATCTGGTCTTTTGATTGCTATAGTACCTAATAAATAAATTAACTTATGTAGAATTATCATTTTCATTATATTAGCTCGGCCCACCCATGAGCAACTGATATTTTCCCACCTATTTAGACTTAACTTTATCTGTGTGAGCAGTGTTTTGTAATTTTGCTCACATAGTCCCTGGGTTTGTTTTGGCAGATAGACTCCCAGATATTCTGTGGTGTCTACCATAACTTTATATGGATTTCAATTTCTGACTCTTGCTGTTGGGTTTATTTAGTAAAATGTAGAAATACAGATGATTTTTGTGGGTTTATTTTGTAACTTGCAATTGTGAGAAGTTTGGTCATTATTTCAAGTTTTTTACTTCATTCTCTGGGATTATCTAAATATATCATCAAATCAGCTGCAAAGAGTGATAACTCAGTTTCTTCTTTGGCTATTCTAATTATTTCAATTTTTCTTCCTTTGTTGCTAGAGCTAACATTTCTAGCACCAAATTTAAAAATAGTGGTGATGGACATCATTGTTTCACCCTTTACTTTATTGGAAATGTATCTAACTTATACCCATTTGATATAGTTCTTGCAGGTTATTTTAGGTACATACTGCAAAGTATTTCGTGGAAAGTTTTTCCAGTGTTTTCAATAGGAATAAATGTTATATTTTTTCAAAATATTTTTTGCATTTATTGAGATAATCATATGGTTTCTGATGCTTTTTTGTTGGTATTATCAATAATGTTAATAATTTTCCTTATATTGGACAAGCCCTGCACTTCTGGTAAAAATTCTTACGGATAATAGCATATAATTCTCCTGTTAAGTTGCTGTATTATTTTTGCTACAATCTTACTTAAAATGCTTGCATCTATATTCATTAGAGAAATCGGTCTATAATTTTCTATCATAGTTTTGGCTCTTCCTGGTTTAGATATCAGAACCATATCAGTATCAATAAAAGAATTTCGTATGAGTCCTTCTTCCCCAATTGTCCCAAACAGTCAATATCTTATTGGAATTACATTTTCTTTAAATATTTGGTAGTATTCACTTGTAAATCCAACTGGTACTGGAGCTTCTTTTCCTATAGAGTTCATTTAATGATTCTTCAATTTTTTTTTCTAAGATAGGGTTATTTAAGTATTTAACTTCCTCTCCTCTTAATCTGGGCAATTTATATTCTTTTGAATAATCTTCCCTCACATTTAGATTGTCGAACTTATGGGCATGCAGTTGAGAAAAGTATTTTCTAATTATTCTTTTAATTTTCTCCTCACTGGAGGTTATTTCATCCTTTTCATTTTTCATATTGGTAATTTGTTTTCTTCATTTTTTTTGTTGTAATCAAATTGACCAAAGATTTATCAATTTCATTGTTTTTATTTCATAAAACCAAATCCTAGTTTTATTTTTTAATTAAAAATATTTATTAATTTCAATTTTTTTAATCTCTCTTCAGTTTTCAATATTTCTAATTTGTTATTTCTATGGGGATTTTAAATTTCTTCTTTTTCCAGCTTTTTCAGTTGCTTTTCCAATCCATTCATCCCTGCTTCCTCTATTTTATTCACACAGGTTTTCAAAGTTATAAAACTTTCCCTAAGACCTGCTTTTGCAGTATCACATAAGAACTGATAGAAAGTCTCATTATTGTCATTCCCTTGAATGAGTTGCTGATTGTTTCTATGATTTGTCTTTTAACCCACTCATTCTTTAGAATTAGATTACTTTGTTTGCAAAAGTAGATCATTACACATTACATAATATTACATGATACTAAGTTTAGTGCTGTGATTTTGTGTGTGTGTATGTCTGTGTTTTGTGTGTGTGTGATTTCTTAGAAATTCAGTTTAGTTACAGGAATAAATAAAAATACCTGCCTTCAACATCCCATTCGTACATATTCCAACAGCTCGTTTTTTTCCTTTAATTATTTTCCTCTATAAAAGCAGGAGAAAGAGTGATGCGTAGGTGAAATGAGAAAAAATACAAGATGTTAGAGACAGAAAAGTTAAATATTGAAATAAGTGGAAAATGATAGGAATCCAGGTGGTGAAAATTTATTTTAAATTTTATAAACATGGCTCCTAACATATCTATCCTAGTTGGTGATACTATTAGCTCACTTTCAAATACGTTAGAACCTCTCCTTCATCATACAGTTGTAAAAATTCTGGATTGAATATCCTGAGTAAATTTTGTCTAACTTTTATCTAATTAATTTCTTCTGCAACTCAGCCTTTTACTGTTCACCTAAATGACTAGGGACTTATTATTCTGTGAGGCTTTCTCCTATGGAATAAATAACAAAGTCAAAACATCTTAGGATTTAGAGCTAAAAGAGACCTTAGAAATAACTTACTTTGAGGCAAAGACAAAATGGCAAAATAGAGAAGCATTCAGCCATGGTCTTCCAAATTTCCCTTTAAACAACTCCAAAATAACACATTAAATCAAAGTATTGAGTGACAGAACCAAGGGTGCAAAAAAACCCCATTTCTATTCCAAAACAACTTGGGAGATTAGCAGCAAAAGTTTTCCTCACCAAAACGTTGATCAGGCTTAAAGCACAGGAGATATTGGTCACCACATGTCATTCTGCCAACTTCGGTCCTTGGAGATGTCTGTATTGGTGATAGAAGCTGCTTCAGGAGCTTTCAGCCTAGTGAATGTAGGGAGAAATCAGACCAATAGTCAGAGGAGATTCTAAAGGACCTTTTGATGGTACCACTTTCAGGTCCTTGTTGTTCATATGAAGTTCTGACTTGCTGTTCAAGTGTCAAAATGAAGTATAGCACTTGTGGTTGCAAGGGAGCAGATGCTATATTTGTAGTTCCATGGTGAAGAAAAGTGATTGTGGTCACTTACAGGGGACTAGAGACCCTAGTCTCAATTCCACAATAGGAACAGATGGACAGGAGGCCTGCTCACAATCACAGAGGCAGGAAATATTCTAGCATTGGTGGTTAATGAGGAACAAGGTCCCTTCCTGGGAAAAGAGCACAGTGCAGAGCAGGACAGTAGTAAACACACCTCTCCTTAGAGCATATGAACTCTGAAGTATGGAAAGATGAAAGACCCAATTTTCCAGAATTAGTTCTTAAAACAGTAGCAATAAAGGCCTGAAGCATTGAGGAGTGACCACTAATGACAGGAGTAAAATACAACTTTAGCATATTTAAAAGTCAAAAAGTAGGCTTGAAAATTAACTTTAAAAAACTGACCATAAGACTCAGCACACAAGAAAGTAGGAAACAAAGAGAATAAGAGAAGGGATGGCAGCCTGGTGTAGTGTGTAGTCAGAAGCAATACACTTTTGAGGAGAGAAGGGTGAAAAGAAGAGAGAATCACAATAAATGGGAGATAGGGTGGAGTTAAATAGTTAGCAATAGTAAATGTGAAAAAGAAAAACTATAGCAAGTTCCTCTGATAAAGGTCTCATTTCTCATACATACAGAATCCAGAGCCATTCCCAAATTGATAAATGGTCAAGAGATATGAGCAATTTTCAGATGTAGTAAACAAAGTTATCTTATATCCATATGAAAAACTAACTCATTGTTCATTAGAGAAAAGCAAATTAGAACAATTCTGACAAATTACCTGACACTTATTAGATTGGCTAATAGAAAAGGTAAATGACAAATGTTTTAGGAAATATAGGGAAAATGAGACTTTAATGCACTGTTGGTGCAGTTGTGAATTAATTCAACCATCCTGTAGAGCAAGTTGGCACTACACCCAAAGAACTATATACATGCATACATACATACGTACATACATACGTACATACATGCATAACTTCTGAGACCTAGCAGTACAACAAGAAAGTTTGTATTTCAAAAGAGATAAAAAACAAAAAGGAAAGGATCAAAATGTAAAAAAATATTTATAGGAGATCATTTCTGAAGATAAAGAATTAGAACTGGGGGACATTTGAAGAAGTTGCTGGATGTGATTATGATGGAAAAAAATTGTATTATAAGACATGATGACAAAATGATCTCAGGAAAATTTGGAAAGATTTGTATGAGCTGATTCAAAATGAAAGCAGTATTATTAGATAATCAACCATGAATGACTTAGCTATTACCAGCAACACAGTGATCCAATACAACTATCATGAGGAATTAAGATAAAAAATGCTATCCATCTCCAGAGAAAGTACTGGTATTATCTGGATACAAAATGAAGCATATTTTTAACTTCATTTTTCTTGAGTGCTTTTTTCTGTCTATGTTTTCCTTCACAACACGACCATTATGAATATGTTTCCCATGACTACACATGTAAAATCTATATGGATTTCCGTGCCTTCTCAATGCAGGTTGAAAATGTAGAGGGAGGAAGAGAATTTGGAACTCGAAGTTAGCGAAATGAAAGTGAATATTTCTTTTTATGTGTAACTAGGGAAACATGAAATACTTGGTACATAAAACAAAAATATCTGATTTGTAAAACAGATCAAGAAGAGAAGAAAAAAATGATTGGAAGCTATGATTAAAACGTCTTGATACAATAGTACAAAAATTACTTTTCCCCGAAATGTTCTTTTCTTTTTAAAATTATATTTATTATTTAAGCTTTCAACAGTCATTTCCACACAATTTTGAGTTCCAAATTTTCTCCCCATTTCTCCCCTCCCCTACCCCAAAATGCCGAACATTCTCTCTATCCCTTTCACCAATCTGCCTTCCTTTCTAAAATCCCTCCCTTCCCGTATCCCCATCTTCTCTTTCGTCCTGTAGGGCCCGATAACTTTCTGTACTCCATTACCTGTATTTCTTATTTCCTAGTTGTATGCAAGAACAAAACTCAACAGCTGTTCCTAAAACTTTGAGTTCCAAATTTTCTTCCTCCCTCTCTCCCCATCCATCCCCATTGGGAAGTCAAGCAATTCAATATAGGCAATATCTATGCAGTTTTTCAAATGACTTCCGTGATAGTCGTGTTGTTTAAGACTAACTATATTTCCCTCCATTTCTTCAGTTCTCTTTTTTGACTATGGCGGACCCCAAGAGTGTTAACTTCTAATTGCTCCCTCCTTCCGTTGTCCTTTCTTCCATCATCCCCCCTTACCCTGCTTATTCCCTTCTCCCCCACTTTCCTGTATTGTAAGATAGGATTTCATACCAATATGAGTGTGCATTTTATTTCCTCCTTTAGCTGAATGTGCTGAGAGAATTCTTCATGTTTTTTCTGTCACCTCCCCACTTTTCCCTTCACTGAAAATCTTTAACTTGCCTCTTTATGAGAGATAATTTGCCTCATTCCATTTCTCCCTTCCAATGATGGACTTCATATTACCTTCCATTTTTCATTCTTTTGGTTTTGTTTTGTGATTTCTCGGTTTCTCATAAAGTCATTACCCTCCATCTGTTCCATTCTAATTTTGAAAGAACTGTTTTCTTCAGTGAGCTTTTGAACCTCCTTTTCCATTTGGCTAATTCTGATTTTTAAAGCATTCTTCTTCTCACTGGCTTTTTGAAACTCTTTTGGCAATTGAGCTAACCTATTTTTTTAAGTTTGTGAGTTTATATATTTTTTCTTTTTTCCTTTCCTTTTTTATTTTTAGTTTTCAATATTCATTTCCACAAGATTTTGAGTTTCAAGTCTATTCCCCATCTCTCCCCTCCCTCACACCATTAATCATTGCATTCTGATGACCCCTTCTCCCAACCTGCCCTTCTTTCTTTCACACCTTTCCTTTCCTTTATCCCCATCTTATCTCTTTCCTTGTAGGGCAAGATAGATTTCTATGTCCCATCACCTGTATTTCTCATTTCCCAGTTGCATGCAAAAATGAGTTTCCAACCTTCGTTCCTAAAATTTTGACTTCCAGCTTCTCTCCCTTCTTCCCTCTCCACCTATCCCCACTGAGAAGGTAACCCACTCAACGGAGGCTACATACACATATGTAGTTATGCAAAATATTTTCATAATAGTCGTGTTGTGATTGAATAAATGTATTTCCCTCCATCCTTTCCTGCCTCCATTTATTCTATTCTCTCTTGACCTTGTCCCTTCCCAAAATTGTTTACTTCTAATTACTCTCTCCTCTAATTTGCCCTGCCTTATACCACCCCCACAACCTACTTATCCCCTTCTCTCCTACTTTTCTGTAGTGTAAGATAGATTTTCATACCAAATTGCGTGTGCATGTTACTCGCTCCTTTATCTAAATATGATGAGAGTAAGTTTCACTATTTCTCTCTTAGCTCCTCCTTTTTTCCCTACCATTTCAATACATTTTCTTACCTCTTTTTCTGGAGATCATTCGCCCCATTCCCTTTCTCTCTTTCTCCTCCCAATATATTCCTCTCTCACCTCTTGCTTTTATTTTTTTTAGATACCATTCCTTCCTATTAAACTCACCCTGTTCCCTCCATCTATGTCCATATAATCCCTCCAACTATCCAAACACTGAGAAAAGTCTCAAGAGTTACACATATTATCTTTCTATCTACAAATGTAAACAGTTCAACTTTAGTAAGTCCCTTATGATTCTGTTTCCTTTTTATCTTTTCATGCTTCTCTTGATTGTTTTGTTTGAAAGTCAAATTTTCTATTCAACTCTGAACTTTTCATCAAGAATGCTTGAAAGTCCTCTATTTCTTTGAATGTCTATTTTTCTCCTGAAATATTACACTCAGTTTGGCTGAGTGATTTTTGGTTTTAATCCTAGTTCTTTGACTTCTGGAATGTCATATTCCAATTCCTGCTACATCTTGTGTTATCCTGATTGTATTTCCACAGTACTCAAATTGTTTCTTTCTAATTGCATGTAATATTTTCTTGTTGACCTGGGATCTCTGGAATTTGACTGCAATATTCTTAGGAATTTCTCTTTTTGAATTGCTTTCTTCAGGAGGTCGGTAGGTTCTAAGTCATGTGACAGAGCCTCCTGTGACTCAGAAGCAGAAAGCCATTGTAAAAGTCAGGAAAAGGGCAATAATCATGTTCAGGAAACAAGCTAGAAAGGAAAGAACATAGAATCTTATTATCAGGACAAGGAACCAAAGAAGAATACCAAAGTGGTCAGCACTGAGACTGTACACATCCATCTGAAGACCCACAAGGGAAGATGGACTGGTCTCAAGACCAAAAAGCATTGTTGGAAGAGCTCAAGATGGATGTTAAAAGTCAAATTATGGAGGCAGAAGAAAAATTGAACTGTGTGTGTGTTTTATATATTATAAAATATAATATTAATTTAATTTAAATTAATTTAAAATTTAAATTAATTAAATAATATAATATATATCATACAGACATATATACATATACACATATACATATATATGTATACACATGCATGTGCACACATATATGTGTGTATATGCCTGTATGTATGCATGTATATATGTAGCTTAGATTAACAGAAGAGGAAATTCTTTTTCAGGAAAAAGGAATTAAGTCATTAATAAATTCCCTACGAAAATGTCTTCAGGGCCTGAAAGATTTACAACTGAATTCTATGAAACATTTAAAGAACAATTAATTCCAATAAAATATAGATGATTTAAGAAAGTTGGGAAAGAAGAGTCTTAAAAAATTCTTTTTTATGGTACAAATACAGTTCCTAAACCAGGAAGAGCCAAAACAGAGAAAGAAAATTATAGACAAATTTTACTAATGAATATAGAAGAACAAAATTTAAATGTGATGTTAGCACAAAGAAAACAGCAATTTATCATGAGAGTAATACATTATGATCAAGTAGGACTTATATCAAGAATGCAGGACTGTTTTGAAATTAAGAAAACTTTCAGAATTTTTTATCCTATCAACAGCAAAACGAATAGAAAACATATGATTATCTCAAGATATGCGGAAAAATCTTTTCACAAAATAAAAGACCCATGTCTACTGAAAACACTGGAGAGCATAGGCATAAATGGGACTTTTCATAAAAGAGTGAGCAGTATCTACCTAAAACCATTAGAAAGCATTTTGTGCAATGCAGATAAGCTAGATGCATTTCCAGTAAGTTCAGGGGTGAAACAAGGATGTCCACTACCACAGCTGTTATTCAACATGGTACTAGAAATGTTAACTTTAGCAATAAGAGAAGAAAAGCAAATTGAAGGAATTAGAATAGGTACAGAAGAAACTATGTTATAATTATTTGCTGATGATATGATGATATACTCAAAGAATCCTAGATAATCAAGTAACAAGCTACTAGCAATAATAATTTATAAGCGAATATTTAATAAACAAAATTGTCAAAGTGACATGTCACAAAATTAACCCACATAAATCACGTGTATTTATATATATATATGTGTGTGTGTGTACATATATGTGTATATATAAATATGTATAAATACATGTATGTATGTGTGTACATACACATACACACACACATATATATGTAACTATATATATGTGTGTATATATATATATATATATGTTTATATATATGTATATATATATACATATATATATATATATATATATATATAATAACAAAACCCATCAGCAAGATATAGAAAGAGAAATCCCATTTAAAGCTACTGTGAACACTACAAAATATCTGCAATTCAACCTGTTAAAATAAACTCAGGCAATATAGCAACACAATCACAAAACACTTTTCTCATAAATAACGCAGATCTACGTAATTGGAAAATGAGCATTTGCTCTTGGGGGCGCTGAAATAATGCAATAATGACAATTCTAGCTAAATTAATTATGGTACGTGTTCATTGCCATGCCAATCAAAATACCAGAAAAATGTCTTCCAAAGCTAGACAAACTGATATTATAAATCACCTGGAAGAACAAATGTTCTAGAATATCAAGGGAATTAATGAAAAGAGATGCTAGGGAAAGTGTCCTAATCCTACCAGATGTCAAATGATATCATAAACTAGCAATCCTCAAAATCACTTTATACTCAGTAAGAAATAGAGAGGTAAACTAGTGTAATAGGTTAGGTACTCAAAACACAGTAGTCAATGACTATAGCAATCTAGTGTTTGACAAACCCAAGAACGCCAGCTTCTGGGATAAGAATTCCCTTTTTCACAAAACTGATGCAAAAACTGGATAATGGTGTGGTGGAAACTGGGCATGGACCAATGCTTCGTACTGTACAGAAGAATAAAGTTCAAATGGATACATGATCTAGGTATAGAAATTGATACTGTAAAGTATTTAGGGGAGCAATGCATAGTGTATTTGTCAGGTTTTTGAAGAATGGAGAAATTTAAAACCAAACGAGAGAGGTCATGATGTGCAAAATCAATAATTTTGATTACATTAAATTGAAAAGATTTGGCACAACAAATCCAATGCAATCAAGGTTAGAAGGCAAGTAGAAAACTGCGAAAAAAATTTTGCAGCTAAGATCAGTGATAAAGATCTCGTTTCTAAAATATATGGAAAAGTCAGTCAAATGTACAAGAATACAAGTCATTTCCCAATTGATAAATGATCAAATGATATGAACAGGTAGTTGTCAGAGGAACAAATTAAAGCTACCTCCAGTCATATGAAAAAAATGCTGTAAATCTCTATTGATCAGAGAGATGCAAATCAAAACAACTGTGACATACTACATCACATCTATCAGATTGCCTAACATGACACAACAGGATGATGATTAATGTTGAAGAACATATGGGAGAGTTGGAATATTAATTCTTTGTTAGTGTAGCTGTGAGCTAATCCAACCATTCTGGATAGAACCTTGGAACTATGCCCAAAGGGCTATAAAATGTATATACCCTTTGACCCAGCAATTTTGCTTCTGCGACTCTATCCCAAAGATATCATAAAAATAGAAAAAAGTCCCACGTGTAGAAAAATATGTATATCAGTTCCCTTTTTGGTGTCTAAGAACTAGGAATCAAGGGGAGGCCCATCAACTGGGGAATAACTGAGTAAGTCGTGGTATATGAATGCAATGTAATATTATTGTACCTTAAGAAATGATGAACAGGAAGCCTTCAGAGAGATCTGGAAAGACTTATATGCACTGATGCAAGATAAAAGAGCAGAACCAGGGGATCATTGTACAGAGTAAAAACCACAATGTACCTGGAATTTTCTGGTAGACTTAGCCCTTCACAACAGTGCAAGGATCTAAAACATTTCCAACCAATTCTTGAGGCAAAATGCCACCCACATCCATAGATAGAACTATGGAATTGGAATGCAGAATGAAGCAGAATATTCTGTCTTGTGTTACATTTTCTTTTGTTTGGGTGTTTCTCGTTGTTTCTTCCATTCATTTTAGTTCTTCTATGCAACATTACTAATGTGAAAATGTGTTTACCTAGAATGTATATGTAGAACCTGTATAAGACTGCATGCTTTCTCTGGGAGGGGGAGTAGAAAATCTGACACTTTTGGAAGTGATTATAGGAAACTGAAAACAAATAAATTAATAACAAATAATGATGAAAAGAAAGAAAAAGAAAAGTTTCATTTGACAGTTTGGTGGCTCACTGCTAAGTTCCGAGTCATAGATCAAAGGCATATAGGAATAGTTGTGAAGAAAGGAAGGTCACTTACACATCTATAAACTTCCAAATCCCAAGTTAAGAAAGTTCATAGGTACATGAGGATGATAATGGAAAGGCACCAATCTACAAGTAAAAGGGCACTAGCCTTATAGTCAAAAGAACTAGTTTGCATTTTTTTTGTTTTCATTTTAGATTTGTGTACACACATATGTATAAATGTACATAGACATATATACATGTATTTATTTTAGAGGAATGTTATATCCCCTTTCACTTAAGTTAATAGTATCTGTCTATGAGGCAAGACTTCAGGACTGCAGTAGAAATAGTCTGAGAATACTGTATGATAAACAATAGAAGTTTTGTACGCTTTCAGAAAGATAGGTCATGCCATTTAATTGTCCTGTGATTTAGCCACTTGTCTGTTGACAATATAGCATTCATCACATAAACAAACATATCTTTTTGGTTAGATAATTAAGAAAGTAGGAAACCAAGTGGCATCTTGCTTTTCTAAAGGTGAAAAAATCAGTGGAACAATCTAAGTGTTAGCTGCTATTGCTATTATAGTGCTAAAGATGCTTAAAAGGGTAGTTGTATACATATTTATTAAAAGAATAATTCAAAGTATCATTTTGTCCTAACAAATCAAATGCTATTTGTAATCAACCAACAATAAGCGCATTTGGATTTTGTATTTTCTATATTTATCAATTAAATGATGGTAAAGGTAAAGGTCTACTTGAAATATTGCTTGTGTATATTTGACTTTTCCTTGCCAATAGCCTCAGCAAGTCTGTCCTCCATACATGCAGGAGAGCTTCTATAAGATGGATAAGTGGACATTATACACACTGCATCTATTGCTCTGAATAATTTCAACTCCAATTGAATGATACCTCTCCCTGGATAAGCTCATCATTTCTACTCATCTACATGTTGTCAGCTGGTGCCTTGATTGACATTACCTGCCTCAGTCTTCTTTCCCTTCTGATTTATGGATTTAAATTAGTTCACTTTGCAGATGGAAACAAAAAACAACAACTGCAATCTCAGTTAATTCCATTCTGAATCTGCTGTTCTCCCTCGTTTCCACTCCATGAAACAGCATACCCACATGCCATGTGCTATGTTATCCCACCCTATCGCCTTTGTCCTTTCCTATCTTCTTTTTGTATATTGACTCTCCCACTTAGCACAATTATCTGGCACATAGTAGGTGCTTAATAAATGTTTATTGGATTGGATTGAAAATGTCTGTAGTCATCGGTTTTCTTTTGGTTTTCTTCCTATGGTGTAATTAAGGTCCAAGGTTTTCTTCTATGTCTTTAGCATGTTCACCCTCCCTCTTCTTATATCTTATGAATTAATCTCTTGGTTACCTTCGCATAGTGACACCTCTAACACATAAATTCTGTATATATGGCTAATTCAGTCTGCTTGTTCATCATATATTTTAATTTCTCTTTAATGTCTATTTTATGAGAACACATATCTCTTCCATAAGCATATCCAAGACCGTGATGTTAAAATTCAGATGTCCCGTGTCTCAGTCATTGCCTGTCTAAAATAATTTTTTGTTAAAAGAAAGACACAATATTAGATCACAAAAAGAGCTTACTATATTGGAAGGAAAATTGGCTTTGAAATCAGAAAAAAAACAACTTGTGTTCATTTCTTATGACACATTCATATTTCCTATATTCTTCTATTTTTTCATTCATTTGATTTTGTGTTGTAAGTGACTCATTGAGTCACAAGTTTCTACTTGGTACCAGTTCTGCATTTCAGAGTTCTGTTTCTCAGTAAAATATCGCTTTTCCAAAGTCATTAATTTTCTTTATATGCCTTTCTTTCTGAGCTTCTGTTTTTGCATCATTCGTTCCTCTACTGATCTCATTTAGGTGTGAATTCACTTTTTAGCTCTTTCTTTAACTCTTCTAGGAATTCTTATTACTTTTATGTATAAGCCGCATTTTACTTTGAGGTTTTGCTTATATACTCTCTGAGTCATTTTTTTTCTGTTTTTGTATCTTGAGCTTCTCTCTCTCTATAACAACTCTTTATGATTTTGATGTTTTCTTTGTTTACTCTTACAAACTATTTTTTCATTTTGGACTTTGTGTTAGTGCTGGACTTTGTACACTTTGGGAATCAGGAGTGGAGTGACGTGATTTTATATCTTTCTGCTGCTTTTACAAGTCTGACTGGCAGCCTTCAAGTTTTCATTGCTCTCAGAGTACTGTCATAACGGGGTAGTTGAGTGGGAGTGGGTGGTGGGGTTATTCACTGCCCTTCTCGTCATAGTTGTGCAAAATTCTGATGAAGGATTTTGTCTCTCTGCTTGTTTCTGCTTGGGACACTATTTGATTCCACCACTATTGGCTCTTCAGAAGACTGTACATTCAAAGGGACTGAAATATCGGTTCTATTTTTATCTGAGATGCTGTTTTCTGTTCCTGGGATCAGGGCCACACAAATACCATTTCTTTCTAACATTTTTGAGTACTGAACACATATCAAGGGTCAGTGCTTACAATTATCCCTCTCTAATCTGGATCTGTCACCCTGAATTGTGTCATGGGTGACAGAATTGCCACATGAAACTCATTTTTTTCACATAGTATTTGCTTATGGATACACTGCTATTTCTTCTGTTCACATGCTTCCTGCCTTGATGCCCTTTCTCATCCCTATTTCCTTGTTTTCTCTCATATATTCCTTTATAATACTCATGGCCAATGTGGGTATATACGTGGCAGTCTTGGACTCAGCAATGGTTCGTTGTACCTTCTTGACTTTCTGGATCAGAATTCAGCTTTCTGTATTCCCTAGATCTTTGTGGAGGAGTTACAATTGGATAGAGAACGCTAAATGATAACGTTTCATGTCATTTGCCATCTTACAAGGTTTGCCATCTTTCTATAGTCTGATGACTACATTTAATAGTTGTGTAACAATAAGGCAGTCATTTAATCTCTCTGAGCCTAATCTTCCACTTCCACAAAATGACAATCATATATTGCCATTTTTGTACATCTGACGTAATAAAGGTTCTTTTTTGAAGGTTAAGAACCTATGTAATTGGGAGCTATGATTGTCTCTAGCCCATAGGAATTTCAGTTTTGCACAGTAATCCTACATTTTTATATGTCAGTGTAATCACAATGTCATTGGTTTGGACACTTTTCATTGCTTGTATAGATCACAGTCTAACAACACCTTATCTTCTGTAATTCTTGAACCACTTTATTATTATTATTATTCCATTGAGGACCTACTCAAAATATTGGAGATATTTTATGACTTTTTCTAAAAAAAAAAAAAAAACCATTTCATTGACCTTGGTATAATATTCAAGGTGAGGGGTTTTGCCCTGTATGAAAGGATTACATCCTTCACCTATGTTGTGTATTCTTTGTGTTATGTATAGGCAACTACTTACACACAAAATATTATGCAGTGTTTTTATACTTAATGACATTTTTGTCGTCGACCTTTGGGGCTACGTTAATTTTTAGTCTTCTGAGATTGCAGTTTACCGTTATTTGTAGCATCACCAGAGTTTTTAGTAACATTGTCTTTCCTTTCTGCAGGACTTTTTTCCCTTTGTACAGTATTATTAAAATTAACTTTCCAGCGATGGAGCTAGTAAGATGTAAAGAAATGATTGTATTTAATTCCTGTGTTGTTCTAAAGGGGAGCAAATCTCTCCATAAGATTTTTTTATTTCAATTTGAAAAGGAATATCTATGGGTATATAATAAGGAGAGAAAGTTGTTGTTGTTGTTGTTTTTTATTTTAAAACTGATTTTTCCCAGGTTTTCAGAAATGTGCATTTGCATAGGTTAGCCTAATTAATAATAGTGATAAGCATCTCTCTCTCTCTCTCTCTCTCTCTCTCTCTCTCTCTTTCTCTCTTTCTCTCCCACCAAATAAATCTTCATTTGGAAACATCTAAAAAAAACCCAAGTATTTGTAGAAGTTTTGTTTTAACATGCACAATTTACCACCATTTCTCAAGTTGTGAATTTCTTCCATTCCTGATGCATTTGAAAAAAAAATGAAATATGAACAATAAGAATGAAGTAAATAACCAAATATTGCGATGTTAATAATTCCCTTTGCCATATTGACTCAGAATAGAAAATATGTACTTAATCAATTATCATCTGTCTCTATCCTACCTAAGAGATTCATATTAGCTTAACCAAGCATTTTGTGCTCTATTAATAGTAATGCTCCCCTCATAGCATTCCAATGGTTGTCTACACAGACAGGGTCTAGAAGAATATCATACATTACAAAGCCTACCTTCTAACCTGATGAACACAATGATATTACATATTCTTTTTAGGCAGTAGGATCTCATTTTTAAAGTCCAAGACTCCTTATGTTACACACTAAGAGGGGTTCTGAAAGTGGATTTAGACCATACTGTGATAGTAGCTAGTGATTCTTTAATTTCTTAAAACATTATGGCCATTATTTTGAGTGAAATGACTATTGTATCATAGTTTGTATTGGGGGCTACTCTTTGTGTCTGAGAGAAAAAAACGATTGTTTAACTTATTTGTCTAAATCCATAAGTATGAATTAAGAAAACTGAATTGAAACTGATCTTCTCATTTAAGAAGATTGATGAAGAATTGTGACTCACTGTAGAAATGGACAAGAGAAGTTTTGATGGCAAGATCAACACTGCCTTTTTATTATATGATCCAAACTTCTCTTCTTATAGGACCCTAAGGACATTTTTTGATACAGGACTTAACTCAAAAGATTGGACAATTTCAGCTTGCATATGTGCTGGCAAGATGCCACATGCCGTAAAAAGCAATTATGCTTTTCTACTGTCAGATGAGATTAGATATTGAATAAAACAGACTAGGAAAGAAAAGGCAGTGGAAATCACAGTTGTTAAAGAGGTATAATTCAAACTTTTTTTCTTTACTTTTTCTTGTTTCTATATTCCATCTTTTCTTTCATTCTTTTCATTTGACCTTTCAATTCTCTTTTTGCTTACTAATTCTTAGAGTCTTTCC
This sequence comes from Potorous gilbertii, assembly GCA_028658325.1. Taxonomy (NCBI): domain Eukaryota; kingdom Metazoa; phylum Chordata; class Mammalia; order Diprotodontia; family Potoroidae; genus Potorous; species Potorous gilbertii. Next base: position 388,502,971 of record CM053771.1, read on the forward strand.
CTTTTTATTACTTTCAATATCCTTTACAAACTGACACTAAAAGCATCTGATGCACAAACTCATATTTAAAATAATTCCTCTGAGTTGAATGAACATATTATTTTCTTATGGCTTCTTAAGAAAGCACATATATGCATGTCTCTTCTTAATTTTAACATAAAAATTGCAGAGTCAGATTAGATTTTTCATGTGTTGTTTTATATATATATATATATATATATATATATATATATGTATGTATATATAATATACACATATACATACATAATATTTAGATATATTACTACTCAAAATTTTATCTAATGGAAGAGTATATTGGCTACCTTCTGATACCAAGAGAACTTCCTAATCAGAATTTCTGTCTGATTACATACTACATTACACACTACATAGCATGTCAATACATGCTAAAATATCTGGCCATTAAGAAACTGCTGCAAAAATCCCTATACATTCATATATACCTTTCCTTCACAAAACCTTTTGTTACATTTATGTAGACATAAAGTTAATTTAATTTGTTTTAGAAAGCCTATTTACCTACTTATACCAAATCATTCAGTGAGAATTAATGAGAACTTCAACCAAACAACTTTCATGCCTACATATAGGTGCCTCATAAAAAATTGAATATATTACACTTGTCCTTTGATATTCATCACTAAAATTTGCTACAAAAGACAAATTACTTAAATTTTCCAACATAACTTTCATAGTTAAATGGGCTTAAAACCTCTCTGAAACCACCATTTGAAGCATAGCAGTTACTATATTCACATTTAAAGAAATTCTAGCTTTAAAGAGCATGTCTTCAAAAGTCCTCGATTTCTCTGTAGGGATACTGAAAAATTCCTTAAAATAATTTTCAAATTATCTTTCATTGTCTGAGAAACATACCTAGACCCCCATGGTAAGAAACATGCTGGTAACAGTAAAACTGTTTATAATAAGATGAACAACCTCCCAAAGCAATAATACATCAGATCTGTTGTTAATTGTGATCAGAGAAATTATTTCTATTTCGCTGCTCAAGTGTAAACCTTTATCCAGGGTAATATATCCACCTTCCATCTCAAATAGTGGCAAAGCAAATAAACAAAGGTTGATGAAAAGGAAAGCAAGAGCTTTTCACATATAAATTAACAGAACGAAATGGAAGGGGATAGATTTATTCTTGGGAAGATGATGCTCGGTCACTTGTAGCATAACCATTGCAGGGGCAGAAGAATAAATAGCCACAAGTAGAATGTCCAGGTCCAATTTTCTCAGTTTCAGGAACTAAACTACAGCAGCTGCAGCAGCAACAACAACAATAATCAATCAACCACCCAAATCCCAGGTTAAGATGCTTGTTTAAAACAACAACTATGATTCAGCCTACTTCTTAACAATAGATTTGGAAGTTTCTCTCTTTACTTCTCTCTGAGGATAACATTTCATCTATTCCTGTTCTTTCCTTACGTTTACACTTACAATCTTAGAATAAGAATATATTTTCTGTTGTTATGTAATTGTGCTTAACAGGAAGGTCCATTTTCATTTCCCCTCAGTGTTTCTAGCCTCTTACTTTCAATTATATCTAATGAAATCACTACAATGCTTACCTGCTGGTAGTTTGTTCCTGTTTTTATTGCTCAAATTTTATATCTTTCATCTTTTACTACTCTTCAGATCACACTTTATTAAGCGGCTTTTCCCTTCCTATGAATCCTTTTTTCTTTATTTTGATTGATTTGAGTTTATATTCACTTCCTACTGATGGATACCATTCTGCCCTTCGTTTCACCTTTTGAATATTAAAAAAAAACTTCGCTATGAATATCATTTACCATAAATGCTATCAAGAAACAGAAAAGGATAGAACCAGAAATGTAGAGTCAATGGAAAGCAAATAGGAGTTTTTGTGATTCCATAATGATATGCTGTTTACTAGTAAATCTTATTTCCCTTTGTTAATAACACATAAAAGTATGTCATAAATTGAGCAAAAATCAATTAGAGGAAAACAGTAAACAATGGTATTTCTGAATCAGAGGAACTAATTAATATTCTATGAGGGAAAGAAGTAAGAGAGGTTACTGAATTTTTTTATTTGATCACATGATTTGAAAAGACATCAGAGTCAGAGACAGCGAGAGTGTCAGATGTAAGCTAGAGATAATTTATCTAACCATCATCCCCATGTTACACTTAGAACAGCTGATGATTAGAGACATTAAGAAGCTTGCTAAAACTCATAGAAGTCAAAGTTCTTTGTAGCAAAGACGGGACTATAACCCTCCCAAATGATTTCTCATGAAGTTGTCTAAATACATACACACAAAGACACACACACATAAGTATATGTGTATATGTTTGAGTGTGAGGGTATGTGTATGTGTAAGCTATCATCTTTATACCTACCTCTCTGTGTGGAGTTTTATTTAAATTGTGTTGAAAAAACTCATGTGTCTTTTTTGAAAGAGCTCTTTACAATAATCCATTTCAAGTAGAAACTAATGTGATTTCTCAGATTTTTTTTCAAATTAGAGGAACATTTTAAGAATAAAAAAAACTTAAAATATTTACCATGTATGTATTTGAATGATCAAGGCTACTCTTATATAAAAGTAGTACTTAATAATCCCAGAGGTGGGATTTATGATCCAAGGATATTGGAACAAATTCTCTGTAAAACGAAGATTTTTCAGACACTTAAACTTCGTTTCAATGTTTACTTATTTATTTTTAATTTTCAACATTCATTTCGACAGTATTTGGAGTTCCAAATTTTCTCCTCATTTCTTCCCTCCCCCAACGCCATAACGTCTTCCATTCTGATGGTCCCCTTCTTTGATATGCCCTCCCCTCTATCACACCCCTGCCTTCCCTTACCCCATCTTCTCTCTTTTCTTGGAGGGCAAGATATATTTCTCTACCGCATTACGTGCATTTCTTATCTCCCAATTGTATGCAAAAACAATTCTCAACATTCGTTCCTAAAACTTGGAGTTCCAACTTCTCTCCCTTCCTCCCTCCTCACCTGTCCCCACTGAGAAGGTAAACAATTCAGTATAGTTTATATGTATGTACTTTTGCAAAAGATTTCCGTAAGTCATGTTGTGTAAGACTAACTATATTTCCTTTCATTCTATCCTTCCCAGCACTTATTCTATTCTCTGTTTGGGCCTTGTCCCTCCTCAAAAGTGTTTACTTCTAATTACTCTTTCCTCCCATTTAACCTCCCCTCTATCATCCTCCAACTAATTTTTCCCCTTTTGACCCACTTTCCTGTAGTGTAAGAGATTTTCACAATAAATTGTGTGAGCATATTATTCCCTCCTTAAGACAGAGGTGAAGAGGATAAGATTCGCTTTTTGCCTCTCACCTTCCATTTCTCATCCATTGAAAAAACTTTTTCTTACCTCTTTTATGAGACATAATTTGCCCCATTCTGTTTCTCCCTTTCTCCTCCCAAAATATTCCTCTCTCACCCCTTAATATTTTTAGATATCTTCCCTTCTTATTCAACTCACCCTGTACTCTCTGTACATATATATATATATATATGTATACATATATATATATGTATACATATATATATATGTATACATATATATATATATATGTATACATATATATATATACACATACATACATGTAAATGTGTGTGTGTGTGTGAAATCATTTCCACTACCTAAATAATGAGAAAAGTCTCAAGAGTTACAAACAGTATCTTTTCAAGTAGGAATGTAAACAGTTCAACTTTACAAAGTCCCATATGATTTCTCTTTCCTATTTAACTTTTCATGCTTCTCTTGGTTCTTGAATATGAAAGTCAGATTTTCTATTCTCTTCTGATCTTTTCATCAAAAATGCTTGAAGATTCTCTATTTCATTGAATGACCATTTTCCCCCCTGTGATATTATACTCACTTTTGCTGGTAGGTGATTCTTAGTTTTAATCCTAGTTCCTTCGACTTCTGGAATATCATATTCCAAGTCCTTTCATCCCTTGTTATAGAAGCTGCTAGATCCTGTGTTACCCTGATTGTTTTTTCACAATACTGGAATTGTTTCTTTCTAGCTGCTTGCAATATTTTCTCCTTGACCTGTTCACCAAAGAAATTACCTTCTCTAGTCGTATTTTTTCTCTTTTTGGGCATTTTCCCTGCCAGTTACTTGACTTCTGAGTCCTTTGTCAAGAGCAGCAGCTAGGTGGTGCAGTGGATAGAGTACCAGTGTAGGAGTCAGGAGGACCTGAGTTCAGATCTCACCTCAGACACTTGATATTCACTAGCTGTGTTACCTTGGGCAAGTTACTTAACCCCAATTGCCTCATTCTCTGTCATCTGCAGACATTCTGATGAATATTTGGTCACTGGATTCAGATGGCTCTGGAGGAGAAATGAGATTGGTGACCTTCACTGCCCTACCTCACTCAAAAGAATATTAAGTGCAAATCATGTCATCATTTCTCTGACGGCATGGTCTTCTTTGCAAATGAAAGACAAGCACATTTTTGGCAACAGGAGATTATACTCTTGGTACTCGTAAATTCTCAGTTTCTCAAATGTGACACAATTAAGGGAGAGGAATTTGCTCTTCTCCTGGTCAGCGCAATGGTCTGGGCACCACCAAGAACTTTTCTGCCCAGAATTTGCAAGTAGTAGAATTCCCTCTCCATAACCACCTCCAGCTCCACTATGCCAGCTCTCCTCCTCACCCCAGGATTTATTTAGGGCTGAGATTCAGATCAGCTGCTCAACTACCCCAGGGGCTTTAGGCAGAAGGCTCCAAAAATGGTCGCTGGTGCTACAGTGGCTGCTGAGCCTGTCTAGACAGTGTTCCCTTTTCCTGGGTGAAGGAACTTTCTCACTGACTTTTGAAGCTGTATTTGACATTTGTTCATTGAGGAATCTGAGAACTGCTACTGCCAGTGGCTCCCTGAAGCCTATTCCAGGTCTTGTCCCTGCCATCCTGCATCACCTATACTGAGATGCACTCCAGTCTGCACTTGGTGTGATAGAATTTTTCTGTATTCCTTACAGGGTGTCTTGGGCTGGAAATCTCTTTCACTCTGTCGTTTTGTGGCTTCTGCTACTCTAGAATTTGTTTAGAGTCGTTTTTACAGGTGCTTTATGGGCTATGTGGGGAAGCTTCTACAGATCTGTCTTTCTACTCTGCCATCTTGGCTCCATCCCCTTAACCTTCCTGTTATATGAACTAAATCTCTTTTCCCCAGAACAGTAAAGTTTCAAATATTTCATTTCATGTAATTGTATAAAATAATTACTAACAGATCTTTTCTGAGTTCAGTTTTTAAGAAATGAGTGCTTTGAACTCCTAAGTCTTATAATGCGGGTAAAAGGAAGAAAGGATTTAAAAAAAAAAAACCCTTGTAATATTAGAGATGCTAATGTAAACTGTCTACTTTACTCCCTTTAATCCTTCTTCATAACTTAGTAAAGTAGAAGTTTAGAACTATACTTTCTGCCTTTTCAGGCCTAAAATCTATGTGCATTCCTGATTCTGCAACCCTCTTTCTTCCAATCTCATTCACTCATACACAATTCAATGCAAAAATCTCCTCATTTCTACCTTCGTAGTATCTCTACTATATGATCCTTTTGCTTTATTGACATAACAACCGTCATCATTCACACCCTCATCAATTCTTATATGTTATTCCCTTCAAATATGTATCCTTGATTCAATTCATTCTCCATTCTATCTTCTAGTCAACTGCTAACATGATTTCTCTAAAACATAATTCTGATCATGTCATCTTTCTGCTTAATGAACTATTCTTAACTTGACTGAAAATAGAAAGTCTTCTGGTCAGCATTCAAAGCTCATTATAACCTGTCCTCCACACTTTAATAAAGAAGTGTCCTTACAATTTATTTACAAAAATTTGGACTCAATGAAATATTGAAAAAAAAGTTTCATATTGTTGTTATAGGTTTAAAGACCTTAAGGACCTTGCTTATGATCAAACAACTAATTGAGTACGAGAGTAGAGATTTGGACTCAGATATTCTTGACTTTAATGTCCTTATTTATTTTGTCAAGGTGTCTCCTTGACCATTACTGAGGATAAAAGAAGATTGCTACAATTGATCATAGTGTCCCTAAACAAAAATGTTGTTATTTGTTAATTTCATAAGATTCTCATGGACTGAAAAATATATACATATGATTTAATTTCTAACGTTAAACCACATAATGCTCACAATACTTTTAATAATATATGTAACATCAGTTAATATAAATCAATGGACAATATTTGCATGCTTTAATTTTGTGTTGTCACTACAAGCAGTTCTTTAAATATACAACAACAGAGTATCTTTTAATTATTCAGAATCTTGCTAAACCTCCAGTTGTCTTCAACTACTCCATATTCATAGAAATTTCAATCTCTGTGTTCAAGTATAATTTCTCCATCAAATGCAGGACTATTTTACATTATGTCAGTTAATTCTCTCCGATTTTTTAGATGATGGTTTCCAGGAGGAGTTATGTAATTCACCTACGAACTTGTTTCTTAAAACTAGTCTTCTTCACTCAGGTCTTCCATATTGCTATTGAAACTGCTGCTGAACTCTCTAAATTCGATCTCAAGAGACCATTCTCAGGATGAGCCAGCCATTTTTCATTGAATTTTTATGCTGGCGCCATATCTCTTTCTTGTCCCAGTCCATCAGCAAGATGGCAAGCTAAGAGACACTTGGATGGTGTGATGACTGCAGTACTAGAACTGAACTCAGGAAGACTTGAGTTGAAATACAGCCTCATAAACTAGATACATAACCTGAGTAAGTCAATGAACCTTACTCAACTTTAGTGCACACATCTTTAAAATGGTGGTAAAAACAAGACCCACCTCCAAGAATTGTTATTGAGGATAAAAATGGCAATATTTGCAATGGAATTAGGACAGGGTATGACACATAGTAGGTCTTTAATAAAAGGCTGTTCCTTCACTACAATCTATTACTTTCTTACGATGACTATAGACTCCTGGAGATTGAGTTCTCTCACTTCTATATACATAATACCTAGAATAAATAATGAACCCAATAAATACCTTTACACACATTTATTGATCCATTCAGAGGAACTAGCAAGGATGACCTGAGTTATATCACATACTTAAAGATACTTAGGCATATTTGTGGATAAAGTGACCAACCAAATAAAAGGGAAATGAATAAACTACACTCCGTAAGAATCTCAAAACTCTTTAAAAATTCAACTATTTGAAGTCACTGGATAATGAATATTTTAAAATGATAATCAAATACTCTTGTTAGTTCAATATATGCACACTTTGCTTCCTAATTATTATTTTCCAAGTACCCAGCTCAAATACAGGATCTGTGACAATGTAAATAGAAGTAAATAAATATTACTTGATACTGGGCATCATGCCCAGAGAACCAGCTAAACCAAAATGGGCAATAAGTTCCAAAAAAGGAGGAGCTGGTGAAATAAAAGAAGTTAAAACATGAAAAACATATAGGTACACAAACAGAAAAGATTTTATGCTTTTAAACTAGTCAAAGAACATTTTGCTCTCATTTACTACAGATTCTTGCAGTTTCTGAATAAAACTGACCTTGTTCTTACCATGATTTCAAATGAAATCTGAGATCAAAAAACTATTTTATCCAAATACTCTGAGGTTAAGAGGCAAGTAGAGGACGCCAACAGGTAAGGACCAGAGAAGATCAATAATGCAAGAAACACTCATATCAAGGAAACTAAGACTATCTCAATTAATAAACTGGGACAAGAACACTGGAAAAGGTAAGAATTTCCCTCCAGTCTCAGGACCCTACTAGTGCCTCTTTTCCCCTTACTCATTTGAAGATTTTTTTAAAATTTTTTATATAGGTGAAATCTCATTCAAAAGCTAGTTAAGAAAAAAGGGATAAGGAGGGGTGGAGCCAAAATGGCGGAGTAGAAAGACTCACATTTGCTAGATTCGAACCCACATCCCATGGATTTCCTTTAAAAAGAACTCCTGAAAAATCCTGGAGCAGTGAAAGCCGCGCAGAAACACAGTGAAGGAGATTTCCATTACAGAGAGCCCTGAAAAACCCACCCCAGGGGTCCATTGAGCCCCGGCGGGGGCAGAGACCTCCCCTGCCCTGCCCCTGCAACGGGGCACGGAGAGGAGCGAGCAGAGCCAAGCAGGCTTCAGGGACCGGAATCTCCAGCGCCTGCGAAGTTCCCTCCACCCACAGACGCACAGGTCAGTGAGAGAGACAGGCTGAGAGGGGAGCGGGGTATCTCCAGGACTCGGAACCCCTCGGGATGCAGCCCTGCGGCAGAGGCAGAGGCAGCTCGGCCTGAGGCTCCCAGAGCAGGCAGGAGCTCGACAGCCGCTCCATTACAAAAGGTCTCTGCATAAACCCCCAGAGGGAACTGAGCCTGAGTGGCGGCCCTGCCCCGACCTGAGACCAGCAGATAAGCTCCCATTGAATAGCAGTCAGGCCTGCCGCCAAAAACCCTGAGGCTGGGGAGCAGCATTGGAATCTCAGACTCCAAGCACTAGCTGGGCGGACCTAGGCCAAGTGGTAGGGAGGTGTGGAGGGGACTCTCAGAAGTCAAGTAACTGGCTGGGAAAATGCCCAGAAAAGGGAAAAAAAACTAAGACCATAGAAGGGTATTTCTTGAGAATATGATTCTGCCATTCCTCTCTGACGAGGAAGACATCTGCTTACCATCAGGTAAAGACATAGGAGTCAGAGTCTCTGTATCCCAAATATCTGAAATAGATACCCCATGGGCTCAGGCCATGGAGGAGCTCAAAAAGGATTTTGAAAATCAAGTTAGACAGGTGGAGGAAAAACTGGGAAAAGAAATGAGAGAGATGCAAGAAAAGCATGAAAAACGGGTCAATACCTTAATAAAGGAGGCCCAAAAAAATGCTGAAGAAAATAGCACCTTGAAAAACAGGCTAACTCAATTGGCAAAAGAGGTTCAAAAAGCCAATGAGGAGAAGAATGCTTTCAAAAGCAGAATTAGCCAAG
>CM053771.1:388512493-388538983 GCA_028658325.1 Potorous gilbertii
GAAAATAAATACAGGAGAGACAATTTAAAAATTATGGGACTACCTGAAAGCCATGATCAAAAAAAGAGCCTAGACATCATACTTCATGAAATTATCAAGGAAAATTGGCCTGATATTCTAGAACCAGAGAGCAAAATAAGTATTCAAGGAGTCTATCGATCACCGCCTGGAAGAGATCCAAAAAGAGAAACTCCTAGGAACGTTGTGGCCAAATTCCAGAGTTCCCAGGTCAAGGAAAAAATATTGCAAGCAGTTAGAAAGGAACAATTTCAGTACTGTGGAAATACAGTCAGGATAACACAAGATCTAGCAGCTTCTACATTAAGGGATCGAAGGGCGTGGAATAAGATATTCCAGAAGTCAAAGGTACTAGTTCTAAAACCAAGAATCACCTACCCAGCAAAACTGAGTATAATACTTCAGGGGAAACATGGCCTTTCAATGAAACTGAAGACTTTCAAGCATTCTTGATGAAAAGACCAGAGCTGAAAAGAAAATTTGACTTTCAAACACAAGAATGAGAAGAAGCATGAAAAAGTAAACAGCAAGGAGAAGTCACAAGGGACTTACCAAAGTTGAACTGTTTACAATCCTATATGGAAAGACAATATTTGTAGCTCTTGAAATTTTTCAGTATCTGGGTAGTTGGTGGTATTACAGACACACACATACACAGACATACACATACACATGTACAGTCAGGCGCACACACACATTCACACATGCACGCACACACAGAGACAGAGCGCAGAGTGAATTGAATACGATGGGATCATATCTTAAATTAAATCAAGGTAAACGGTGAGAAAGAAATGGAGTGGGAGGAGAGAGGGTGAATTGGAATGGGATAAATTATCTCTCATAGATGAGGCAGGCAGAAGTCCTCTTAATGGAGGGAAAAAGAGAGCTGAGAGAAAAAATAACATGAAGTTTACTCTCATCACATTTAAATAAAATCCACAATCATTTTGGTATGAAAACCTATCTTACCACACAGGAATTTGGGGGAGAATGAGATAAGCAGAGTTGGGGAGGATGATGGAAGGAAGGGAAATGAAAGGAGGGAGACATTTGAAGTCAGCACTCGGGGAGGGACAGGATCAAAAGAGAGAATAGAAACAATGGGGGGCAGGATAGGATGGAGGGAAATATAGTTAGTCTGACACAACATGACTCTTATGGAAGCCATTTGCAAATCTACACAGATATGTCCTATATCCTATGGCCTATAATTGCCTGCCTTCCCAAAGGGAATGGGTGGGGAGGGAGGGATGTGGAGAAGTTGGAACTCAAAGTTTTAAGAACAGTTGTTGAGTATTGTTCTTTCTACTAGGAAATAAGAAATGCAGGTAATGGGGAATAGAGAGTTATCTGACCCTACAGGACAAAGGAGAAGATGGGGTAAGGGAAGGGAGGGATGCTAGAAGAGAGGGAAGATTGGTGGTATGGGTAATTAGGATGTTCAGTGTATTGGGGAGGGGGGAGGGGACAAGTGGGGAGAAAATTTTGGAACCCCAAATCTTGTGAAAATGAATGTTAAAAGTTAAATAAATTTATTTAAAAAAAAAGAATAAACCTTGAACTCACGGGAAAAAAAAAGAAAAAAGGGTTAATTAAAAAATTATGAAATGTGGAAGTTATAATAAAAACTCTTAATAGAAATTGCTATTAAACATCTTTCATATTGGTGGATAGAGTATTGCTAATGTTATTCAAAACTTTTCACTCTTCTTTCAACGTTTTTTGCATAAGTTGTATGAACAAAATATGAGCTATTTGAATTAAACTTGTGATTTTGATTTGAAAAATTAGACTATAATGTTATAATTATTCAATTAATATAATTTATTTTACCGTTAACAACAATGACCATATAATAAACTCAAATATATATCTTGATGTATTTGCGACGACCAGAAATTAGATGAATCCTATATTCTGCAAAGATACCCATTTCCAAACAGCAATCATCTCCTAGCTGTTCAGATGAAAATATTAGAATGCATACAGTTCACAGCATCAAATACTAATTCTAAGGTAAATATGACTAAAACAAAGGACAGTCAAAAAACTCCAGAATCTAAAGTCTCTCTTGAATGATTGTGTTGCTGAGTGTACCTGTCATTCACTATTGGTTTTCATGCAATAATTCTGTTACTACATATAATGTTCTGATTCTGCTCATTTAACTTTACATCAGTTCATGTGAGCCGAGATTTTTCTGAGAGCATTCTAACTCATTAATTTTTAGAGCCCAATATCATTCCATCACAATAAAATATACCAATTTGCTCAGTTGATGAGGATCCATCCAATTTCCAATTCTTTGCCACCACTAAAAGAGCTGTTATAAACATTTTTGTACATAGAAGTTGTTTGCTTGTTTTTTTCTTGGTGTTTTAATCTCTTTAGAATATAGTGCTAGTAGTGATACCATTTGGTCAAAGGGTATGCCTGATTTTAATAGATCTTTGACCATACTTCCCAACTGCTCTAAAGAATGATTGAATCACTACACAACTTCAACAATAGTGTACTAATATCTCAATTTTCTGATATTCCTTCTAACATTTGTCATAATCCAATTCTATCAGCTTTCATAATCTGTAAATATGTGTTGCTAATTCAGACTTACTTTAATTTGCATTGATTTATCGTTTCTTGATGTTTCATAAAGTCGTTATCTTTCATTTCCCTAATACTGGTTTTTGAGACAGAATTTTTGCGGTGAGCCTGTGTAATTCCTTTTCAATTTGGGCAATTGTGCTTTCTAAATCTCTCTCTCTCTCTCTCTCTCTCTCTCTCTCTCTCTCTCTCTCTCTCTCTCTCTCTCTCTTTTTCTGTCTCTCTCTTTCTGAAATGTTAATCTATTTCCCCCTCATTTGGCCAATTCTTCTTTTCAAGGCATTCTTTTTTTTGTTAATTTTGCACCGTTTTTATTATTCCTTTTTTTTTAAAAAATTGCTTTCTATAGCATTTTTATACCTCTTTCACCAAGATTTCGATTTTTTTTCCATGATGTTACTACACTACTCTCATTTTTTTTCCCAGTTTTCCTCTACCTCCTCTACTTTTTGAGTTCTTCCATGGCCTGAGACCAATTATTTTGTTTTCCTTGCAGGTTATGCTTACAGCACTTTTGACACTGTTTTCTAGTTCTGAGGTTGTATTTTTATCTCCCCTGTCACCATATTAAGTTTTCATACTTGGTCTTTTATTGTTTCCTCATTTTTCCAGTATATTTATTGACTTAACTCTATGCACATGGGGCTCTAAGATAAAGAGTCGGGGGTTCACTGTCCCAAACGTCAAGTGTTTTTTGTGCAATTTTTTTCTGGGGACCTGTAAGGTTTTGGTTCTTTCAAGATTGTGATCTCCTAGTCTGTGCTCTTCTCTGTGACCAGTAGCACTCTTCTGCATGCTGGAACTGTGACCACGGTCCCAGCTTCCCTCTGTCTACATACACTGGTATGCATAAAATCTACCTCTTCCTGGGACTGAGATCCAGAACTGGGACTCAAATCCAAGTATGGTCAATAACGCAAAGTCTTGCTTCTGGAGCCAGCAAAGGTAATCACTTTCTGATCATTTGTCTCACCAGATTAGCATCTGAGGATTGAATGTCTGGAAATTGCCACTGCTATATCTGATTAAGTTGACTCCAACTGTGCTCCATTCCTACTCCAGTGCAGCAGATCATTCTTGCCAACTTTCTAAGTTGTCTTAGACTAGAAAACTCTTCCACCCAATTTTTGGTTTATTCTATCACTCCAGAATCTGTTTTGAGGTATCATTTAGGGTTGTTTGAAGGGGCTGCAGAGAGACCTCAAGTTAGTCCCTGCTTTTCTCCACCATCTTGGTTCCATACCTTTCGTAGCATATTTATTCAATTCTTCTTCCTGTAATATTTTAATTACTCCTTATGGCCTCTAGGTTAGTAGATGTATGCCAGCATATTTTTCCTAACCACTCCTAATTTTAAAATTTTTGGCAATGCATTCTCATCCATCTTCCTTAACTGGACTGTATTGTATAAGACTGTTTTTTTCTATATTTTAAGCAAGAAAGAAGTAAACCATAGAAAAGCCTTATGCAGAAAAAAAAAAAAACTTAAAACAACATGAATAAGCAAAATGTAATGGACATGCGCTTTATTATGTTATAACAAAATATGTTCAAAAATATAAAGACAGAATTAAATACATACCTAGAGCAGAAACAATAGATACAAGATATAGTTGTAAATAAATATGCTTCCCCATAATTCCCTAAATTTTGGGTTGATACTTGCACTGAAATGGGAATTTTTTTTAAATTGTGTAATAATCAGAATCCAAATAACTTGACCACCAAGGACAAAAACATCTGAAGAAGAGCAAATGCAAGAAAGGAAGGGTCAACTTATGGTGGCAGAAACTGAAGGTAAATGTGGCTTTATTTACACGCATTGGCCTGTATACATATCAATATTTGCATAAAACTGGTGAATCTTTCAGATTCTCCAAAAAGTAAATTTACTAATAATATAATACCTATGTTAACATTGCACTTGTTTGGAAATAATACTCTGAAATAGTGACAAAATACCCTAGTGAACTTTTTGTAGAGAATCAGAATTAAACAAATCACTTATTACCAAAGTAATATTAAACTTTTGTTTCTTTTGTCATTAGGATTATTAAGAAGATACAATTCTAATTTTCAGCTCATTTATGCTATATTGTTGATATAAGGATATACTGCTATACTAGAAAGTGAAAAATACTAAATAGCTGGAGAAACTCTGACTTTCGAGATAATTACTTAGAAATAATCACAACTGTGAAATCTAATAAACTTTAAATGTATATATTTTCTGCTTAAAGTAGCAGAATTACAGAGTACAGACTAGTGAACTTCCATTTAAATAAATCTGTCCATCTAGATTTTTTAAAGTGTTGTAATTTATTTTTCTATAACAATAAATGAAATCCAAACACTTAAGCATCTAAGGAAACTCCTGAGTATTGAAAAGGACACTGATTAGGTCAGAGTGCTAGACTTTAAATCTTGATTATACTGCTTGTGTAACTTAATGTAAACCATTTATCCTCTCAAGTCTTCATTTTCCTTTTCTGTAAAGTGAGAAAGTTGGACTAGATGATCCCTTTAAATCCCTTCCAGCTTTAAAGCTTGACACATTATCCAGATTTCTTATCTGCTTCCTTACTGCCCAAGAGAATCCACTGCCCTAAAGCTCTGCTCTGTAAAATGTTAATTCTCCTCAAGTCAGCAGTTCAGCACGGGCTCCACCGATGCTCACTTCATTTCATGTTCAACTCATGCTTCATTCTTTTCCTCCTTGAAACAACTCACAACTTCTGTCTTCTATCTCTACATAAGGTTTTATATGCCCTTTATATGTTTACTTGCTGTTGTTCCCCACTAAACCTTATGCTCTTTGAAGACAGAAATGTCTAGTTAGTGTTTGACACAGCAAACATTAACAAATGTTCTTAACAAATATTCCTTTTCTGTCTGTATCTCTTTGTGTTTCTTTCTTTCTTGTCTATGTTTCTCTCTATGTCTCTCTCTATGTCTCTGTTTCTGTCTCATTGAATTAAATTAATCATCAACCATATATAAAAAGGACTGGAACTTGAACTGTAATGCAAATTCAAGAGAATGCAAATTTATCGTGCTACAAAAATCATAAATAATTAAAAAGCAAAAAAAAAGAAAATAAATTCAAGGAAAATCAAAAATAACTTTTCTAACAAAAAGTATATCCAAGCAAAACAAATGGCAGCATACCTGTTTTTTTAAATAATCTTTTTCAAAGAATGGATGTGTATTGAAAGTTCATAGTCATTTCAAATTTTAGAGTAAAGTTTGCGTGATTACATATTAGCATATTGGGTATAAAGATTGTCTTTCTGAATGAACGAAAGCTTGAACTAAGCCTTTCAACTTTAAATTCTATGAAATAAAATTCCACACATTTTGTTTTTAGTAGGTCTATGCTGATAGCACATGTTTTTAGTATATATATATATATGTATGTATGTATTTATGTATAGTCCATACGTTCCTCTTTCTTTCTCTCTCTTTTTCAGAAAGAAATTAGAGAACAAAGGAAAAAATTCCACAGAACTGATCAGTACTTTAAACAAATCTGACATGTTATGAAATGTTCTGCATTAGGATTTCTGGTTCTGGGACACAACATGGCAGAGTGATTGCTATCTCCTTCCTGTTGTTCACCTTGTCGAGTCCAGAGAATATCTCTTGGGAAAAAGGCTGGAACAGTGTGAGCCATAGAAGAGGTAAACAGATTCTTAGCCTGTGAGACTAGAAAGATCGCTAAGGAGGGTTTCTCTTGCTGTGGTAGAAGGGGATCGGTGCAGTATCATTGCATACCAATGCAGACAGTCCCACTTCACCAAAACAGGAGAAGATACTGAGCTTTAAGGGGATGAAATCAACAACTGACAAGACGTCCCAGGGGTAACTCAGAACCTCAGGGGAATCGGAAGACACTAGTGCAGAGAGGTTCCCCAAGCACTGAGCTTGCCTATGCTTTAGCTCAGCAGAGGAGACATCCTGTGTCAAGACCACGCCTTCCCTACATTTAACGAGCTAGCTCAAGGGTAACTTTTGGAACAATCCAAAAACACCTCACCTGGTCTCTGATTTCCAACACCATCCAGCTCAGCATCAGGTAAGCTACAGCATTTTAACTTCTGTCTGAAAGAATTAGAGGCCACAACTCAGAAAGCCTAAAGTTTTAGACACAAGAACTGTGGAACAGAGATCCCTGTGCCCCAGACACAGAGATTTACTTTAAAAGTCAGGAAAAGAGTTACTACCATGAGTAAGAATCAAAGTAGAAAAGAAAAGATCATAGAATCTTTCTATGGTGTCAAGGACAAAAACGGAAAAACCAAAGAGGTGAGCACTGAGAATATACTCCCATTTGAAACTTCAAAAGAGAATATGAACAGATCTGAAGGAGAAATAGCCTTCTTGGAAGAGCTCAGGTAGGATTTAAAAACCCAAATTAGAAAAATAGAAAAAAATTGACAAATGACTTTAAAAAAAGGATAAAAGAAATCATAGAGGAATTTAAAGGCAAAGGAAGTACAAAACCTAATTGCAAAAAATAACTCCTTTAAAGGAAAAATTGCACAGATGGAAAAGAAGATGAAAAAGTTTTTTCTTTCTTTTCTTTTTTTATTTTTTGATAAATTTATTTAACATTTTACACTCATTTTCACAAGATTCTGGGGTCCAAAATTTTGTCCCCATTTGTCCCCTCCCCCCTCCCCCCATACACTGAGCATTCTAATTGCCCATATCACCAGTCTGCCGTCTCTTCTTTCATCCCTCCCTTCCCTTACCCCACCTTCTCTTTTGTCCTGTAGGGCCAGATAACTTTCTATTCCCCATTACTTCTACTTCTTATTTCTTCGTAGCAAAAACAATACTCGACAGTTGTTCCTAAAATTTTGAGTTCCAACTTTTCCCCATCCCTCCCTCTCCACTCATTCCTTTTGGGAAGGCAGGCAATTCAAGATAGGCCATATCTGTGTAGTTTTGCAAATCACTTCCATAATAGTCGTGTTGTGTAAGAATGACAATATCTCCCTCCATCCTATCCTGCCCCCCATTGCTTCTATTCTCTCTTTTGATCCTGTCCCTCCTCAAGAGTCTTGACTTCAAATTGCTCCCTTCTCCCATTTCCCTCCCTTCCATCATCCCCCCTCACCCTGCTTATATCCTTCTCCCCCACTTTCCTGTATTGTAAGATAGGTTTCCATACAAAAATGAGTGTGCATTTTATTCCTTCCTTTAGTCAAATGTGATGAGAGTAAGCTTTATGCTTATTTTTTTCTCAGCTCTCCTCTTTTTCCCTCCACTAAAGTCTCCTGCTTGCCTCTTCTATGGGAGATAATTTACCCCATTCCATTTCACCCTCTCTCCTCCTACTACATTTCTCTCTCACTGTTTACCTTGATTTCTTTTAAGAAATCCAGTTCTATTCAATTCACTCTGTGCTCCCTGTCTCTCTGTGTGTGTGCATGTGTGTATGTGTGTGTGTGTGTGTGTAGTCCCACCAACTACACAGATACTGAGAAATTTCAGAAGTTACAAATATTGTCTTTCCATATAGGAATGTTAACAGTTCAACTTTGGTAAGTGCCTTATGACTTGCTTTTCCTATTTAATTTTTCACGATTCTTTTCATTCTTGTGTTTGAAAGTCAAATTTTCTTTTCAGTTCTGGTCCTTTTATCTAGAATGCTTGAAAGTCCTCTATTTCATTGAAAGACCATATTTTTCCCTGAAGTATTATACTCAGTTTTGCTGGGTAGGTGAATCTTGGTTTTAGACGTAGTTCCTTTGATTTCTGAAATATCCTATTCCATGCCCTTCGATCCCTTAAGGTAGAAACTCCTAGATCTTATGTTATCCTGATTGTATTTCCACAATAGTGGAATTGTTTCTTTCTAGCTGCTTGCAATATTTTTTCTTTGACGTGGGAACTCTGTAATTTGGCCACAATGTTCCCAGGAGTTTCTCTTTTTGGATCTCTCTCAGGTAGTGATTGGTGGATTCCTTGAATACTTATTTTGCCCTCTGGTTCTGAAATATCGAGGCAGTTTTCCTGGATAATTAATTTTGTGAAGGATGATGTCTAGGATCTTTTTCTGATCATGGTCTCAGGTAGTCCCATAATTTTTAAATTGTCTCTCCTGGATCTATTTTCCAGGTCAGTTGTTTTTCCAGTGAGATATTTCACATTCTCTTCGATTTTTTCATTCTTTTGGTTTTGTTTGGTGATTTCTTGGCTTCTCAGAAAGTCATTAGCTTCCATCTGTTCCATTCTAATTTTGAGAGAACTATTTCCTTCAGTGAGCTTTTGCACCTCTTATTCCTCTTGGCTAATTCTGCATTTGAAAGCATTCTTCTTCTCATTGTCTTTTTGAACCTCTTTTGCCAATTGAGTTAGCCTATTTTTCAAGGTGTTATTTTCTTCAGCATTTTTATGTGTCTCCTTTATTAAGGTATCGACCCCTTTTTCATGCTTTTCTTGCATCTCTCTCATTTCTTTTCCCAATTTTTCCTCCACCTGTCTAACTTGATTTTCAAAATCCTTTTTGAGCTCTTCCAATGCCTGAGCCCATTGGATATTGATTTCAGATGTTTGGGATATAGAGGCCTTGACTCCTATGTCTTTACCTGATGGTAAGCATTGGTCTTCCTCATCATAGAGAAATGGCACAATCGTCTGTTCCCCATGAAAATAACCTACTATGGTCTTTTTTTCCCCTTTTCTGGGCATTTTCACAGCCAGTTCCTTGACTTCTAATAATCCTCTCCATCCCTGCCTACGTCTGCCCAGCCAGAGCTTGGGGTCTGAGATTCAAATGCTGCTTCCCAGACTTAGGGCTTTTGGTGGCAGGCCTCGCTGCTATTCAATGGGAGCTTAGTTTCTGGTGCTCAGGTGGGAGCAGGGCTGCCTCCCAGGCTCAGTTCCCTCAGGGGGTTTAAGCAGAAGTCTTTTTTTAATGGCGCTCTTGCTGAACTCCTGCCTGTTCCAGCAGCCTCTGTCCACCTCCTGCTTCTGCCACTGCCTCCCGAGGGGACCTGATTCCCAGAAACTCCCCCCTCCCCTCTCAGCCTGTCTCTCTCACTGACCTTTGTGTCTGTGGGTGGAGGGACCTTCGTGGCTGCTGGAGATTCTGTCCCTGAAGCCTGCTCGGATCTGCTCACTCCTCTCAGTGCCACACGGCCAGGGCAGGGGAGGTCTCTGCTCCTGTCCGGTGCGAGATGGACCTTTAGGGTCGGGTTTTCAGGGCTCTCTGGAACGGAAATCTCCTTCACTGTGTTGCTGTGCAGCTTCCACTGTTCCAGAATTTGTTGGGAGTTCTGTTTAGAGGAAATCCTTGGGCTGTAGTTTCGGAGCTAGCATATGTAACTTTTGTTACTCCGCCATCTTGTCTCAGCCCTGAGATGCAAAATTTAACTGAAGAAAAAGCATTTGTAAAAATTAGAATTAGGCAAGTAGAAGGTAATGACTCTGAGACATCAAGAATCAGTTAAACAGAATCTAAAGAATAAAAATATAGAATAAAATTTTAAAAATATCTAATTGGAAAAACAACTGACCTGGAAAATAGATTCAGGAGAGAAAAATCTAAAGATAATTGTTCTACCAGAAGGCTATGATATAAAAAAAGAGCCTGGAACATATCATCCAAGAAATCATCCAGGAAAATTGCCCAGACATCCTAGAACCAGAAGACAAAATAGTCATCGCATTAATCCACTGTTCACCTCCTTAAAGGGATCCCAAACTAAAATCATCAAGCATTATCGTTGCCCAATTCCACAGCTACCGAGGGAAGGAGAAAATACTGCAGGCAAGCAGAAAGAAAATACTCAAATATTGAGATGTCACAGTCAAGAGCACAGAGGACATTGCATTTTCGATATTAAAAAATCAAAGTAATTAAAATATAATATAATATACTGTAAGGCAAAGGAATAGTGACTACAACAAAGGATTTATTACCCAGCAGTGCTGAGCATAATATTTCAGGCAAAGAGATACATATTCAACGAAATGAGGGATTTTCAGAGTTTCTGGATGAAAAGTTAAGGACTCAATAGAATATTCAATTTTCAAACACAAATCTCAAGGGAAGGACAAAAAGGTAAACAGGGGGAAAAATACTTGTTACACAATGTGCGCAAGCAGTTTACATCCCTGTAAGGTAAGATAATACTTCTTAATATTGAGAATTGTGTATTGACTAAGAAATATAAAAGAGATATACATGGATAGAGGGAGTGGGTATAGATCAAATGATGTGATGATAATAAATGTGATTTAAGGATGGGAAGAGATTGTAATACGACATGTGAAAAGGAGGAGGCAGAAAAAAATAAATTTCATCACTGGAAGAGGTACAACAATGTATTACAGTAGAGGGAAAGAGGGGAGGGGGATGATTATTGTTTGA
Organism: Potorous gilbertii; assembly: GCA_028658325.1. Classification (NCBI taxonomy): domain Eukaryota; kingdom Metazoa; phylum Chordata; class Mammalia; order Diprotodontia; family Potoroidae; genus Potorous; species Potorous gilbertii. The sequence continues at coordinate 388,523,502 of CM053771.1, forward strand.
GAGGTTGTCTAATCTGATTCGATTCAAGGAGGGTACAACAAACTCATTGGATTCTTTGAAATCCCCTTCCAAAAAAAGTGAAAATAGTCTCAAAATAAATTTTGTAGCCGCAGTAACAACAAACGAATTAAGGAAAACTATTTTCTAGCTCAAGACAACTTGGAAGGCTAGCAGGAAAGCTGTCTCCCTAGGATGAAAATAGTGCATACACAATGACACTTGCAAGCCAGCAGCATGCCATGGAGACAGCAGAATCAGGAGCAGGAGCAATTCCTGGACTTAGCCCTTATATGATAAGGAGGTGAAACATTTTTTTTCAATGAAGACAGACTGTGAAATTAATACGTTCTTTGTCCAAAGTCACAGTTGATGTATGTGCTGAGATTCAAATACAGTTATTTTCTTTTCTAGTCTCGTCTTCTTTCAGTATTTTGAATGACATCTAGAAAGCAAACTATAACGAGATATGAAGGAGTAGAAGAGTAATGAGAAAGAAAAAGAGAATTATCTAATATTAAGACTTTATACCCAAGTTCATTTTTAGGACTGCTTTAAAAATTGGATTGAGTAAAACTATCTTTCTTATTGATTCCTGAGTATTTTCTAAGTAAGCTATCATATAAACAATTATTAGGGACAATTAGTTATCGTTTTACTTAATTTCATACCTTTAATTTCTTTCTCCTTTGTTTTGATAGTCCTAGGAATGATACTGTTAACACGGGACTATATTAAATAATAATGAGAAGAGTCAATATCTCTCCTGTAGAGAACCTTGAGGGGTTTGAAACAGCCCCTGATCAAGAGTTTCCCTCCTCCAAGGGAGAAGAGTAGCTGGCTTGAGAAGTTAAGTGAAATATTGTTCTCAGGTTCACGTCCTTGAATTTGGGTGTTAAAGTTCCAGGAATCAGGGCTCCTGCTATATAGGATAACATTCCGATAAAGAGGCCTTGAAGTCTCCCTTTCTACTTACCACCATTTGCTCTGTTTCATGCTTCTAAAACTACCTTTATGTTTATTATTTAAGCATCCCAATTCCCTGAATTATTGGCTCTGTATGTCCAGAATAAACTCTGTTCACACTGCTGTGTCCTGCCTGTCTTTTCATCCTTACTCTCTGAGCCCGTAACCGCCCCGGAACTGTTGGAGTGCTCTGGCAGCAGCATCTCCTGTAAAAGAAAGAAAAGTAAGACAGCTTAGGAAACAGGAACGTTTGTAGTGTAGGCTTGTTGCATATGATCTTAGGTAAATTTATATAAATCTTTATTTTATTAAAAACAAAATCTCCTTAATCCTACAATTTATGTAGTTTTTAGCATTATGTAAGATTGAGCTTTATCATTTTTTCCTGTATGTATTGTTATTATTTTGGAGGTATTTGTTTTAAATATGACTAATTATACTGTTTTCACAATGCTTAATCGTGCTTGAATAACTTTGTTTGATTAACTTGATCATAAAGAATGATTTCTTAGATAAATTATTGCAGTCTTTTTGAATGATTTTTTTTATAAATTTTTTCAATTAAAATTTGTTGGTGATAATTATCTATACTCCTCTTTCGATGATTTATCCCTCTTTGGTTTGGTTATTGAACTATAAATGTCCATAAAAGGAAGCTGGAAGATGCTTTCCCTAGTTGTGAGATAGTTTTGAGATAAAAATCATTGTCATTTTAAAGTTTTATAAGAGTCTATTGTGAATCCTTCAGAACCAGAACCTTTTTAATCCTTCACTTTGGCAATTACTTTACATGTTTCTGTGCTTGTTATTGTGTTATGTAAGAAAAATTTTGTTATAGTTTGGTTTTGTTACTGTAATGAAATTAATATCTTTTTGGTCTTCAGGGTGGGCATTTTATATTTTTGAAGGTATTACTGTCTTTCATTTGTGTTCTCAGCGTAGGTACCATATGACAGTGTATGCATTTTTTTCTTCTGGTTTTATTGTTGAGTTCACCTTCCTTGATATTCTGTTGATATGATTTTCTGATTTATTTTAAATTAAGCTATATCAAATTTATCAATTTAATTAGTTTTGTCAAATAGCTAATGTTTTTTATTTCTTATTTCAATAGTTATTTTGTTTCCGGATTATCTATATCTCCGTAATTTTATCAATGTTTCATCTCCCGTATTTATTTTGGTTTTATTTGACAGCTGTCTTTTTTTAATACATATTCAGCTGAATAACGCATTTTTTTTGGTTTGGAGGGATATACATTTTCCCTGAACACCTTTGTTTTTAGCTCCTTAGCAAAGGTTTTGCAATTGTTTATTTTCTTTTGCTGAATTATGAATTTTTTTCTATGATTTGTCATTTCATCCATTCACTATAAAGGACTGCTGTGCTAAGTTTGCATTTGGGTGTGGATATTGGGCTTGGGGTTGCTGAAAAAAATTGCTGTTTTCATTTAATTAAGCTCTGGAAACAACAAATTTACTATATTTTTATTTTCTAAATGTTTACAGCAGCTCTGTGCCCTAAAAGGTGGTCATTTTTGCCAAGATTCTCAATTGTCCCTTTGATATTGTTGTTGCTGTTAGACCCATATATGTTTTTCTACTATTTTTCCTTATTAAAAAATTTAGTGATTTATATTGGTACCTACGTCTTTCTTAGTTTATGCATTTGATTGCCTTTTTTGTATTTTTACTGAAGTACTTGAAAAGCAAATAAGTTGCTTAGATCTGTCTTTCTATAGTAATTGTCCTTATAGAAATGAAGAGACATGATTACCCCTATGCTAGGACATTTTTAAATTCACCTATTTACACTTATCATTAGGCTCAGATAAACACAGGGTGGTTCTTTTGGTTTCAGCTTCACCTCTTTGGCTTTTTTTTCTTTTAAAAATTTTATTTGGTGTTTTATTTTCCCTACTTACATGGCAAAACAGTTTTAACAATCGTTTATTTTAATTTTCTGTTCTATATTATCTGCCTTCCTCCTTGCCCACCATCCGTATTGAAAAGGTAAGTCATGTTGTGAAAGACACTTAGAAAATAAAAACTTTAAAAAAATAAAGTTTACAAAAGTATGCTCAATCTGCATTCAGACAACACGAATCTTTTCTCTGGGAACGGAGAGTATTTTACATCATAAGTACTTCAGAATTGTCTTGGATTGTTGTAATGCTGAGAAAAGCTAAATCATTTACAACTAATCATCTCACAGTACTGATCTTAACTACTTCGCTTTCAATCTGCCCATGCAAGTCTTTCCAGGTTTTTCTGAGAATATCTTGTTTATCATTTTTTATAGTACAAGAGTATTCCATGATAATCACATACCACAACTTGTTCACCCATTCCCCAATTGATGAACACTCCCTCAATTTCTAATTCTTCAACCCCCAGAAAAAAGGAGCTATGCATATTTTTGTGCATATGCTTACACTTTGTTTTTGTTTTTTTTGTCTCTTTTAAGATACAGATCTAGTAGTGATAGTGCTAGATCAAAGGCTCTACATTATAAATGGCTCTACAGAATGGCTGAATCAGTTCATAACTCCATCAGTGATGTATTGATATCTCATTTTACCTACACAGCTTCCAGTATCTATCATTTTCTTTTTCTGTCTTATTAGCCAATTTAGTAGGTATAAGTCTGTATTTCAGGATCGTTTTAATTTGTATTTATTTATTTATTCAGGGCTCTTCTGTTGTTGCAGTTTTATGGGAAATTTCTCTCTCAGCAGAAAGATATCAGCAGAAAGAAATCAGTTTGCCTACAGTTTCCATTTCCTCATCTACAAAATGAAAAGGTGGTTCTAACTGATTCCTGAAGTCTTTTCCAACTGCAGAACAGTAGTTTTTGATCCAAAGTTATGCTCAGAGCACAGACTTGACCTAGTTTCATTTGTGTGGCAAAAAAAAGGAAGTCAAGAGTAGAGAGAGGGAAGAGATAAAGAAAATGAGTGAGCATCCTCTTGTATCCACAAGTAAAAGTTTCACGCTTATTCATATGACCCTTATTATAGATTACTTTTGAATTTGGAAAATTGGTCATATCACATTTTTCCTTCATTCTCTTAGATTTTAAATTTACTGAGCTACAATAGAAAGCAACTAGACAGCAATTAACTCTATACAAAATTTGGCATGGGTTTGACTTTTCTTAGACAATATAATACAGTTAGCACATGCAGTACTGTATAAATAACATTGTTTTTTTTAAAATATGTGTTCAATTATACGCACGCACACACAGTAATAGCACAATGATCAGATTTTGTTGTTGTTGTTGTTGTTTTTGGCTTTCTTTTGATCTTTTTTTCCTTTTTAAAAAAATTTGATCTCTGCTCCCAAGGTCAAGAAGGGACACTGTCTCAGAATTCTTTTACCAGTGGCCACAGGTTCTGACTGTTTACCTTCTGCTACATTGATGTTGCCCTCAGATCATGTTTGACACTGTGTTGAGGGGCTGAGGTGGTGTAGCTGTCAATGCAGGAGGCTGGAGGAATCTGACAACTTACCTGTTGCTGAGCTAGGCTCCTATTGACTCTGTTTGGTTTGTGGTGAAGCCAGGTGGAGTTATTATGTATTTTCATAAAGCTACACTGAAGCACGTGGTGCTCCTTTATCTAGAGTCTGAGTCTGCTTGTTCCCTGGCTATGGGGAGATGTATGAAGCCTGGGCTAGAAGAGTAAGAGCAGGGAGGCATGGTTTGTTATCTGGATTTTCGTGGTTGTCTGTTCACCACCTTGAAGCTAAGGATCTCCTGCTGTTTTGCAGAGGTGGGCTTTTGTGCTGGCTTGTTGGGACACTTCCTGTCCTGGAATGCATTTTCTTTTTACCCAAGTGGCATGGACCTGCCTTGCGAATCCTCCAAGTCTCCAGTTCTAAAAGGTAACTCCATCCTGTCTTTCCAGGGGCTCCACTCTTCCAGGATTTTTTCTGGAGTGCTATGTAACGGCTGTTTGTAGGTGAATGTAGCAGCACTACAGTGGCTTACGATTTACTCTACCATTTTGGTTCTCAGAAGTCTTTCCCAGCAGTTTTTGTCAAATTGTGAATTCTTAAAGCCTGGGCTATTTGGTTTTATCAAACACTTGATTACTGTGATCATTGGCTGCTGTGTCCTTCAACCTACTCTATTCCATTTATCCACTATTCTATTTCTTAGGCATGATGATTACTGCTACATAATATAGTTTGACACCTGGTATTGCTAGACCACCTTCCTTTTTTCTTATTAATTACTTCAACATTCTTGCCTTTTTGTCTTTGCAGGTGATTTTTTCCCTTGATCTACTTTAAAAAAATATAATAATTTCATTGGTATGGCACTGAATAAGTAAATTATTTCACCAGAATTGTCATTTTTATTCTATTTGGTGGGCCTGTTCATAAAAAATTAATCTTTTTCCAACTGTTTAGATATAACTTTGCATTAAAAGTGATTTGTAATTGTGTGCACATATTTCCTCGGTTTATCTTGTATGGTAGACTCCCAGGTTTATTATATTGTTTTCAGGTACTTTAAATTGAATATTTCTTTCTATATTTTGCTGTTCAGCTTTGTTGGTCATAGAAAAAAATACCAGTGATTTCTGCGTGTTTATATTATATCCTGCAACATTTATAATGCCAATTTTTCAACTAGTTTTTTTTTTTTACTTGATTCCCCAGAGCACTCTAAGTACACCATCATATCATCTACAAAGAATGATAACTTTGGCACATTCAATTTCTTTTTCTAAGGTACGGTTATTAAAGCATTCTATTTTCTACACTGTTAATCCAAGTAATTCATATTTCTGTGGATATTCATGACTTCACTCAGATTGTCAGATTTATTGTCCTATAATTTTTCAAAATATTTCCTGATGATTGCTTTAATTTCTTCCTCATTGATTGTGATTTCAGCCTTTTCCTTTTTGATATTACATTTGGATTACTCTATTTTTATATCAAATTAATCAATGACTTATCTATGACTTATTTTTTCTTTCTACATAAAACAAACTCATAGATTTATTTATTAGATCAAGAGGTTTCTTTTCTTTAAATCTTATTAATTTCACCTTTGATTTTTAGGAAGTCCAATCTAGTGCTTTTATTTGGGGGGGGGATTTTTCCATGCCCAATTCATTAATCTCTTTTTTTAAATTTTTTATGTAAGAATATAAAGCAATAAAATTTCTCAAAATTACTTCTCTGGCAGCATATCTTGACTTTTATGATGTCTTATTGTTGCTATTTTCCTTAATAAAATTATTCCATTGCTTCTATGAGTTGTCCTTTGACTTATTTATTATTTAGGATCAAATTACTTAGTTTCCAACTAATTTTTAATCTACCTTTCCACTGCCTTTGTTGAATGTAATTTTATTAATTATGATTAAAAAGAATAGATTTCATATTTCTGCCTTTCTACATATTATTTTGTGGTTTTTGTGCCTTATTATGTAGTAAATTTTTATGTAGGTGTCATGTGCTACTGACAAAAGTTATATTCCTTTCCATGTCCATTTACTTTTCTCCAATGTCTGTCATATCTACCTTTTCTAATATTCTATTTACCTTTTTAGTTTCATTCATGTTTATTTTTTGGTTGAATTTATCAAGTTCTGAGTTTGAATAGTTGAGATCTCCCATTGGTATAATTTTGCTTTGTATTTTTTTTCTTATAACTCATTTAAATTCCCTAAAAATGTCTGCTAAGCCACATGGTGCATGTGTGTTTAATATTTATATTGCTTCGCTGTTTATGGAAACTTGCAATAAGATGTAGTTTCCTTACTTATTTCTTTTGATTAGGTCTAGTTTTACATTTACTTTGCCTTAGATGAGGATTTCTATTCCTGTTGTTGTTGTTGTTGTTGTTTGTAACTTCAGCTGCAGATTCTGTTTTTTTATTCACTCTTCTATCCAATTTTGATTTACGGGAGAGTTCATCCCATTCAAATTCCCAGATATGATTAGTAATTGTGAATTCTCCTCCATCCTATTTCCCTCATTTTGTTCTTTTACCTGTTCTTTCAACCTGTCCCTCCTTAGGAGTGTTTGGCTTCGGGCTAGCACCACCTTCCACAGTCTTCCGTTATTTTCCATTTGCCCTTCCTTCTTTTTTGTAGGTGAATATAGAATTCTATATTCAATGGTTTCCATTTATACTTCATTTTTGAGACAATATAGATGAGTTTAATGTTGAAACAAAGCCCATCACCCACTCTTTCTTCTTCTACTCAACGGTAATATGTCTTTTGTGTCTCTTCATGTGAAATATTTTAATCCATTCTATCTATCCCTTCCTTCTTCATCTAGTGTATTCTTCTTTTAATTATTTCTTGTCATTTCTTCAAATTCACTTTATTCCTTCTTTGTTTGTGGTGTATTTGTTAAATTTATTCATTTAAGTTTTCAACATTCATTTCCACAAGATGTTGGGCTCCAAATTTTCTCCCCATTTCTCTCCTCCCCCCACACCAAAACGCAGAACATCCTAATTAGCCCTATGACCAATCTGCCCTCCTTTCTAACATCCCCCACTTCCCTTATCCCTATCTTTTCTTTTGTCCTGTGAGGCAAGATAACTTTCGATACCCCATTACCTGTATTTCTTATTTCCTGTTTGCAAGAACAATACTTAGCAGTTGTTCCTAAAACTTTGAGTTTCAACTTATCTTCCTCCCTCCCTCCCTACCCATTCCCTTTGGGAGGGCAAGCAATTCAATATAGACCATATCTGTGAAGTTTTAAAAATGAATTCCATAATAGTAGTATTGTGTAAGACTAACTATATTTCCCTCCATCCTATCCTGCTCACCATTTCTTCTATTCTTTCTTTTGATCTTGTCCCTCCCCAAGAGTGTTGACTTCTGATTGCTCCCTCCTCCCATTGACCTCTCTTCCATCATCCCCCCACCTTGCTTATCCCCTTCTCCCCCATTTTCCTGTATTATAAGGTAAGTTTTCATACCGAAATAAGTGTGCATTTTATTCCTTCCTTTAGTCGAATGTGACGAGAGAAAGCTTCATGCTTTTTCTCTCACCTCCCTACTTTTTCCCTCCACTTAAAATTCATTTACTTGACTCTTTTATGAGAGATAATTTGCCCCATTATATTTCTCCCTTTCTTCTCCCAAAATATTTCATTCTCATCGCTTAATTTCGTATTTTTAAGATATTATCCCACCCTATTCAATTCACCCTATGCTCTCTGTCTCTCTGTCTGTATGTGTGTGTGCTTGTGTGTGTGATCTCACCAACTACCCAGATAACGGAATAAGTTTAAAGAGTTAAAATATTATATTTCCATGTCGTTATATAAACAGTTCAACTTCAGTAAGTCCCTTATGATTTCTCTTTGCTGTTTTCCTTTACATGCTTCTCTTGATTCTTGTGTTTGAAAGTCAAATTTTCTTGTCAGCTCTGGTCTTTTCATTAAGATTGCTTGAAAGTCTTCATTTCACTGAAAGACCATTTTTTCCCTGAAGTATTATACTCAGTTTTGCTGGATAGGTGATTCTTGGTTTTAGTCCTAGTTTCTTTGACTTCTGGAATATCTTATTCCATGCCCTTTGATCCCTCAAGGTAGAAGCTGCTAGGTCTTGTGTTATCCTGATTGTATTTCCACAATACTTGAATTGTTTCTTTCCAGCTGCTTGCAATATTTTCTCCTTGACCTCAGAACTCTGGAATTTGACCACAATGCTCCTAGGAGTTTCTCTTTTTGGATCTCTTTCAGGAGGTGATCAGTGGATTCCTTTAATGTTTATTTTGCCCCCTGGATCTAGAATATCAAAGCAATTGTCCTTGATAATTTCATGAAAAAAGATGTCTAGGCTCTATTTTTTTTTTTGATCATGACTTTCAGGTAGTCCCATAATTTTTTAATTGTCTCTCCTGGATCTATTTTCCAGGTCAGTTGTTTTTCCAAGGAGGTATTTCACATTATCTACTGTGGGGACTGCTGCCGGCTGCCTGATATGGCCTCTGTGGGTCGCTGCCTGAATCTGGAGATAAGGGAAGGCATTTCTCCTTTCCTGGCCAGCTGGCCTTTGCCCCTGTGAGTTGAGGGATGTGTGGACAGCTGCTACTCCTACACCTGAGGATTCACTGCTACTGCAACTGGAGAGTCCACCCTGATGTCTCCTCCTCCCAGAGTCAAGCTGCGCCCCATGGCCAAGGCTGGGCTGGACTGCACTCCGAGTCTGGTGCAACTGACATATTCTGTGGGCCTTTCAGCTTACCCTGGACTGGAAATCTCCTCCATGTTGTTATTCTCCAATTCTGCTGCCCAAAAATTTTTGAGAGTCCCTCTCTACAGATATTTTATGGGCTGTGTGTGGAGAGCTTGAGTACATATACCTTTCTACTCCACCATATTGGGGTGGGGATGGGGAATACCCCTATATTCCTTCTAACTGTACTATTAGTGGTACAGGTTTTAAGAATCTTAAGTATCATCTTGACACAAAGGAATGAAAGTAGTTTAGATTTTTTAATCTTTTATGCTTTCTTTGCCCCTTTTTTAAAATAAAAATATTTTTATGCTTCTCTACTTTTGGAGATGAACTTTTTGATTTAATACTGTCGTTTTGCTTATGGACGCTAGAAATCCCTTTGTTTCACTGAATGAATCATGTTCTCCCCTTGATGTTTTATGCTTAATTTCACTTGGTGATTCTTGGTTGAATTCCTAACTCCTTTATCTTTTTCCATGATCTTATAAAATTGTAGCTGTTAAGATCTTTGTGGTCATGATTGTGGTTCCCCAATATTTGAATTGTTTCTTTCTGTCTACTAGCAGTATTTTTTTCCTTGACCTGATAATTCTTAATTTTGGTCATACTGTTCCTGGGAGTTTTTGTTTCTATTTCTTTTCCTGATTTGATTGCTGCATTCTTTCAATACAGGTTCTACCCTTTGGCTCAAGGATATGAGGGTAGTTTTCTTTGATAATTTCTTGAAAAAGTACTGTCTATTGTCTTTTCTTTAGATTATGGTTTTCAAGTATTTTTATGATTCTGATATTGTCCCTCTAGGATTTATTTTCCATGAGTTGTTTTTCTCATGAGACATTTAAATTTTCTTCTATTTTTTATTTTTTAAAAATTTATTGGATTGATTCTTGATGTCTCAAATATTCACTAGTTTCCAGCAGCCCAGTTTTAAGTTTTGACAGGTGATTTTCCTCATTTAACTTTTTTCCTTTATTTCCTATGTGGCCAATTGTACTTTTTAAAAGTTATTTCCTTTAGTGATTATTCTATCTCTTTTTTCCATTTGTCCAATTCTGCTGTTAAAGTTGCTGTTTCTTTTTCCACGATGTTGACTCTTTTTCTTCATAGTTCTCTTATATCACTCTCATTTTCACCCAGTGTTTCTTTTCCGTCTCTTACATGATTTTTAAGCTCATTTTTGAGATCTTCCTTGATTTCTTTCTAGTCATGAGTCCACTTCCTATTTTTCTTTGAGCTTTTCTCCTAAGGTGTTTTGACATTGTTGCTCTCCTCTGAATCTCCATCTTAATCTTATATATCAATAATAAACAATTATCTATGTTTACATTATTTTTGCTGCTTTTTGCTCATCTTTCTTAGTTTTTGTACTTTCTTTTATAGTTGATTCCTGATTCCAAGGTGGAAGAGTAACTGAGACTTCTTGTGACAAGGTCTGTCAACACTTACAGTTTACTTGCTGCTTCCCTGATGTTTCCCTAAAGCCCATGGGGGACCCTCACGTCTGGTGCTGAACTGAGGGAATGTGTTGGATTTCAATTTTCCTTTCCCCATGCGATAAGGCTCTGGCAACTTATGTGTTGCTGAGATGGGGTTCTAGTACTAGTGTCTGGCATACATTGATGTCAGTGGGGTTTCTTTTACGTCCCAATGGTACATTGAGGCACACGGCTTTGATGGCTGCTTCTTTACTCAGTCTATCCTGAAGCACATGGTGCTTGTCAGAGTTGGAGCCATCTGTTACTCTGACAATACTGATGTATGTGGGGTGCACTGGGATGTCCTGATCTTGGTGTTTACCAGCTCCATCACATTGAGGCACGCATTTCCCTTTTGTTTTCTGAGGTGGCACTTATTGCTGGCTTTTTGAGACACTTCATGTCCTAAGCAATATGCTTCCATTCACCCAAGAGAGGCAGATCTTTCATGACAATTTTTCTAGTTTCTTTTGCTCAAATATTGTTTCAGTCTTTCTTTTTTTCTGGTTCTGCTGTGCCACTATTTGTTTTGGGGAGTTATTTTGTGTTTGCATTGAAGTGAATATGGGAGAGTTATGTCCATTTACTGCATAGTCTGTCATCTTGGCTCCCAGAAGTGGTTTAAACATCTTCTTTCTCATTTTGAATATGATTAATGCTGCATATTTTGTGCTTCACCAAGAGTTCTTTCAAGGTGTACCTCCAAGTCTTGAATTGGCTCTTATTAACCCCATTCTGTAGCATTCTTAACTTACTTAGAGGTGCCTACACACTTCTGATAAAGATTTATATGAACTGGATGCAGAGCCAAGATGCTGGAGTAGAAACAGGAATTGCCTGAGCTCTCCCCCAACACCCTTCAAAATACCTGTAAAAATGACTGTAAACAAAATCTAGAGCAGCAGAATCTGCAAAATAACGGAGGGAAAGATATTTCTAGTCCAAGACGATCTGGAAGGCTGAGAAGAAGAGTCTATTGCACTAGGCTTGGAGTGTAGAACAGCCTAACATGGCTTGTACCAGGACAAACACAACTGAGGAGGGCCTCGAGGCACTTAATCATTGGCAACTGTAGTGGTTTTCAGACTTTTCAACCTACAAACAACAAAGACAGCTTCAAATGTCAGTGAGAAAGCTTTCTGACCTGGGTGAAAGGGGAAAGTGGTCCTGCCCTTATCCCAGCCCCAGTCTCAGGAGAGTGGCAGTCACTACTACAACAACACGTGCTTTTAAATATCTTGCCCTACAAACAGTGGGGGAATTCAGAAGCTGCTCTGGGTCATAGTCTTGGGAAGCAGTAGTCTTGGGTCAAGGAGGAGGCCTGGCATGGCAGAGTGGGTGATAGCTGTGGAGAGAGTTATACTGGCAGTTCCAGAGCAGAAAAGAGTGCTTATAATTACTCACAGACCAGAAGTGAAGGCCTGGAGAGGATTAACAACTCTCTTTTGATCCATCTTGGAGGGTAGTACCTTGGAGGAAATAAGGATTGAAAAATCCCTAGAGATATCTCTCAAACAGTTGAACAAATCCCTGAAACTTGTCACAGTAGCTCTTCCACTTAAGAAAAATCTCAGAAGTCTAATAATTAGCTGGGGGAAAGGACCAAAAAAGGGAATAAATAAGACGGTATAATTATATTTTCTTGGAGAAGAGGTATTTTCTTACAATAAGACAAACCAAAGTATACAAATAGAGGAAAGTCAAAGAACACAACAGAAAGAAGACAACAAAATCAAGGTCACAGCATCCACAGTGGGCATGAATATCCCAGTGCACTTCTGAATTGTGAAATACAACAAACTCTCCACAAGGAAGACAAAATCAAAACATTTATTCAGAGACCAAAAAGCCAAATCTATCATAATAACAAAAATACATAGACAATAACAATACAGATTGCAACCCCATCCCTAAGCCTCCCACCTGCTAGACTTCCTACAAATCAGATCCAATGACAGATCACAAATAGGCTTCCCTAAAACAACACCCCCTTTTCACACTCATAGTCATTAGCAAGTTTGCCTGCATCCTTCGCATCTGACTATTCTCTCACTAATTTCCTCCCAACTCTTTACTAGCTCCACCTCTTTCTTCTCTAACCATTCAGTAGACTCCTACCACCATAGGCTCCATGTGACTCAGACTCATGTGACTCAGGCTTCCTTGTGACCCAGGAAGGCCACATTGGTCTATTAATAAATATGAATATCTCCCCATTTGAATTAGCATTACTCAAGTCTCCTATATTCAAAGCCTCCAAGAAAAATATGAAATAATTTCAGACTCAAAAAGGATTCTGAAAATCAAGTTTGAAAATGCAGGAAAAAATGGGAATAGAAATCAGAATGATCTAAGAAAATCATGAAAAAAATGAGTCAATAGCTTGCTAAAGGAGACTCCCTTAAAATGCTGAAGAAAGTAAGACCTTTAAAAATAGACTGATCCAAATGGTAAAGAGGTCTAAAAAGGAAATGAGGAGAAGAATGCCTCAAAAAGTAAAGGTGTTTCCATTTCACTCCCTCTGCTTCTTGCAGCAGAGCTGGGTCTGGCATTCCTTATCAGTAGAGGTTCTCTCATTCTTCGTAGGAACTAATGCCCAACTCCTACTTCTGTCATGGGAGAATAGTTCCAGTTATTAGGGCTAATGGAGCCTCATAAACCAAATAACCTCATCCTTGTCACTTGTCCTTTAAGGGGCTTGTGGTTTGTTGTTAAAACTGAACCAGACGGGGAGGCATTAGTTATTCACAGAGAACAAACTTCTTCAAAGATTTTTCTTCAAATCTTCTGAAATTTTCACAGGAAGGCCCTTGTTGTTCCCCTATTCTTATTTACCTCCACAATCAACTCTTTTGTGGGGGAAAGTCTTGAGCACTTGGAATTTTCTGACCTACTTTGTCACCTTCCCAGAATCCTCCCCTCTGATCCTTTAAAACAGAAGCTGCAAGATCTTGTGTGCTCCTAATTGTAGTTCCATGATACTTGAATTGTTTTTTTTTCTAGCTGCTAGCAGTATTTTCTCCTGGACTTAATAATTCCGGGTGAGAAGGAACCAGATTATGCCCAGAGAGTGCAGAAGAAGTGGCACAAAAAGTCTCTTAGTGAATGCACTTACAGGAGGTTGGAGGTTTGAATTTTTGTTCCAAACCAGAGGGGAGAACTGAAAATTTGGGGCAAGAGGCACCATTTTCCATATCTCAGAACTATAACTGATTACCAAAATTCAGCTATTAACATAAAAAATGCAGAGGCAAAGGAGACAGAATTCAACCACAGAAAACTATTATGAGAATAGGGATGACCAGGAATCATCTTCAGAGGAGGATATTGAAGCAAAGAAATCCCCAAAGAATAATGTTAAATGATCCCCTGCCCAAAAAGAATTTATAGAAGATATTTAAAAGGACTTTAAAAATGTAATGACAGAAAAGGAGATAAAAGCTAATGATTAAAGGAAAACAAGAAAGTTTGAAAGGAAAGTCAAGCAATTATAAAAGGAGATACCAAATCCTAAAGAAGAAAATGACACTTTGAAAATTCTTGAAACCAGAAAATATTAAACAAAATATGAATAATAAAAAAAAGAAGATAAAGTGAAATATCTTATAAGAAAAACAACAGATATGGGGAGTAGATCAAGAAGACAAAATATGAAAACCATTGGGCTAACTGAAAGTTATAATTAAGAAAGGAATCTTGATGAAATAATACAAGGAATAATTAAAGAAAATTATCCTGAATTATTCGAAAACGTTGTGGAAATAGAAATTTAAAAAAAAATCATTGATCACCACTTAAAAGAGATCTTATGAAGAAAGTTCATAGGAATATCATAGTCAAATTCTGAAACCTCAAGCTCAAGGAGAATATATTATAAGCATCAAGATGAAAATAATTTACAAAATACAGAGCCACAATTAAAATCCCAGAAGATCTAGCAATAGAAATATTAAAGGATGGTACGTTTGGGGAGAAAAATAATAAAGAGGAAAAGAACTGTGCCTCTGGCCAAAAATATCATACACTATAAAGATAAGTGTTATCCTGGGTGAAAAAAATGGACATTTGAGAAACTCGCAGACTTTCAATACTTCCTTTAAAAAATCCTGAACTTAATAGGAGATTTGACATTCAACAACCAAGAGAAATATCAGGCATATATCTATGGCTAATTATAAGGGATTTATAAGGACAGAATACCTTTCATACATGTAAAAATATCTGTCAAAGATAATTATTAATAATTGGGTAGATCATAACAAAGATTGGTGTGAAACTGACCTTGACATTAACTTAAAAATAAAACTATTTGGGAATACCTAAAAAGAATAATTATTTTATATAAATGTGATGTCAGAGGAAGAATTGATACAAAAGTAGTAGATGGTGGAGGAGTTCTCTTAGTTCTTCTAACCTACTTTCATTGGCAATGGGTTTAAGAGGGAACAATACATATATATTTAGAACAATATAAAAATCTCTGAAACTCATAGGAAATAAAAATTAATGGAAAAAGGAGGGAGGAGAAGACAAGGGAATGATCTTTAAAGGGGAAGGTGAAAGAATAGGTAAAAGGAGGTATAAAAGTGTGTTTATATTTATGAGAATGGGAGAATAAGGTAGGGGTCCTTGGGGAGGCATAGGCAACTAATATCAGGGCAAGGTAGTGGGGAGAAGTAGAGGAGGCAGGAAGGGTAAGAAACAAGATTTATGCACAAGCATAAAAATGAAGATCAGGAACGAAATATTTTGGGGGAAGTATATATATATATATATATATATATATATATATATATATATATATATATATATAT